>CM076570.1:498343751-498813249 GCA_034641835.2 Pinus albicaulis | reverse complement strand
TATATATCAAATCTGTTGCATCTTTATTCCCAATACAGTGCGAATCAATAGTTTTAGCTAATTCGATGTGGGGGGAACATATCCACGGCTTGTAGTAGGAACATAAAAGGCCAAAAAATGCTAGAAAATGGCAGTTTACTGTGCATTTAAAGAAGCTTGTGCTCCCACTAATTGGGAAGTTGGAAACGAGGTTGGTTCAATAGAGTAGGAGATGGATGAATGAACTGGGTAAGATTTCTTCCATACAGGTTCAGATGTATGAACAACTTATCTATGCTCCATCTTCCTGTGATTGTGGGCTCTGCGTTTGAATTGAGTGTTCGACCTTGCCTCGGGCCTGGAAGATGAGAATTAGCAATTCTGGAAGAGAATATCAAATTATGTAATCTGATTTTACTCTGGCCTCTTCTTGCATGGTGTTGTGTTATCTTATTCTGCTCATAAAACATAAACTTAGAAGTTGAGGCAAGGCATAATTGCTTGACCAAGCTGGTAGTGAAAGCACAACAGATGCCATTTGATAGGATAACAAATTTATGCTGAGTCTATGTTTCTTATTCTTCTTAGGAAGCATAAGGGTGTATTGCATAGTCAGACCATTCTTGCCTGGCCAATCCAACTGTCAGAGTACAGTGGATTATATTGGGGAGGATGGTCAAATTATGATTGCAAATCCCGCAAAGCAAGGAAAGGATATACGTAAATCATTTACATTCAACAAAGTATTTGGAGCATCTGCTACTCAAGGTTGGCTCTCTTTTTAAAGTGTTGAAAACCTTTTACATGATTGTAAGGTGAAATCTCTTAAATCATAACATTATTCATGTTGAATTGCACAGGAAGTGTTTTTGGATACTAGGCCATCGATCAGATTTGTTCTGGATGGTTACAATGTTTGCATTTTTGCATATGGGAAAACAGATTCTGGAAAGACATACACAATGGTAATAACAACCATCTTCTAGTTAGTCAATTGCAGTTTGAAGCACTGTCTTGCAAAACTAATAAGGTAATGAGTTCACTGCTGAAGAAATTCTTGCCTAGAAATACTTTGCTCTAATTTTTGTGCCTTGCTTGTCTAGACTGGTCCTAACTTCACATTTTTCTGGGGTGATCTTTGCTTCTAGAGCTGAACTGAATATGGACATCAGTCATCTTGTCAATTGTAGGAAAGGGGCTTATGATTATATCCTCAGTCATATTTTCCATTGTACTTGCCGAATTCAGTGTATTGAAAGGGAAGGATCTGCAAAGAAGTTATGCTGCCTACTGTTGAGTGATTGCTTTTTTGGATCCCATTTTGATTTTATTTCATGGTCGAGCTGTTAGGTCCATTTGGAAGCTTTACAATCTAGAATGATCTTAGTTCCATCTTCAAAATTTCTCAACAACACAATATTATGAGGGCTATAATTTAACCGTTGCCCTAATATGGTATATCTAATAACGAATGCTCACACAGACATTCTATGAGTTCTGATTATGTGTATTTTTCTTACTTGCAACAGTTGAAGCCTTGCCTCTTTATATCTAGTTAGTTTTGTATATGGTATTGTGTTCGGCTTTGAAATTATCATTGTCTATATCATTGGGCCTTCCTTTCGAAATTTCTTCTTAGATGGAGACTCTATTGTTCATTCAAGACTTCTCCCAACAATTATTCTTAAAACTAAGTAGGCCCTGCCAAGCCAAAAGATTTACATTTGTTCAAGATATTCCCAACTATGATTACTTAACTGCCTGGGCTAGGCACATTTGACACCTGCTGGTGAAGATATGTTATCACACATTAAAAATATTCTATCACTCCAGCCTGAAATGTAACAAAATTGACAATTCAGCAGCACAAGAGCGCTTCACTTATTTTCAAATATTTGACAACTCAGCAGCACAAGAATCCAGAGGTTTGTGCCAGATAAATCTCACAAAATCAACCTGCGGGATGCTATAGAGCTTATTCTGCACACAACGATTTTTTCAGTTTATGCAGAATTTGTTGAAGCTGTGTTTTTTAATTCATTCTAAAATTATGGGTAAAACTGAAAAAACAGATTAGCTTATAACCTGTGATCAGTTTTTCTCATACTAACAAAAGTTTGATCCTGTAGAGAAGGAAACTGCCTCGGCACCTCAACAGGCAGAAAATGTTTCACATAAGGGTTTTGAATGCTTGCAGCATATTAAGAAAAAATGGCCACATGAAGATTTGAGAGGTTGGTTCTTATGCTTCGGCTCCAAAGGAAAGTCTAAAATGCCAAAGGGTCAACTGGTGGAAAGTTGAAAGAGGGAATTTATTTACCTATTAATGCCCTGTCTTGCTTTCAAAAAGTTGGTCTCAGAGCCCCCTCAACACTTGGTGATGTTCCTGCTGACTCCTAAGGTGATTACAGAGGACAATTGGGGTTCTTGAATGACGTATTCCAGATATCAAAAAAAAGGAAGGATACCTTTATATATGAGGTTGTTGTTCAAATGATTGAAATATACAATGAACAAGTTCGAGGTCTTCTTGTTTCAGATAGTTCCAATAAAAGACATCCTTCTTGATCATATGGAGTTGTCTTTCTTGTTTTTAAATCTTTGGATTTCAGTTTCTCAGAATAAAATAATCCTTGACTCATAGCACATTGGAAATCCGCAACAATTCACAGCAGAATGGACTCAATGTGCCAGATGCAAATCTAATACCCGTTGCATCTACATCTGATGTGATGGAGTTAATCAACCTTGGACACAAAAACCTTGTGGGAGCAACTACTCTGAATGATCGGAGCAGCCGTTCGCACAGGTTTTAAACACAATCTTCGGAGAATTTAAATAATACTGGTCTCTCTTGAAACCTATCTTCAAACAATAAAAACATTGTTTTGTTTGCAGTATTTTGACAGTGCATGTTCAGGGCAGAGATCTTACTTCTGGAACAATTCTTCGAGGGTGTCTTCATCTTGTTGACCTTGCTGGAAGTGAGAGAGTTGACAAATCCGAGGCCACCAGAGATAGGTTAAAGGAGGCACGGCATATTAACAGATCACTTTCAGCTTTAGGAGACGTTATTGCTGCTCTTGCTCAAAAGAGTTCTCATGTTCCTTACCAAAATTGCAAGCTCACACAACTGCTTCAGGATTCTTTAGGTAACAAATTCAATATTTTCCTTGATGAATAGTTATGGAAGGAAACTACCACTTTTCTCTAGTCTGGGGTGGTAATGATGTTGGACTTTTTTCTTAAGGTGGACAGGCAAAAACTCTAATGTTTGTGCACATAAGTCCTGAATTAGATGCACGTGGGGAGACAATCAGCACTCTAAAATTTGCAAAGAAGGTTGCAACTGTTGAACTTGGTGCTGCACGTTCCAACAAGGAAAGTGGTCAAGTTAGGGAGCTGAAAGAACAGGTTTGTGTTAGAATTATTCTTGAAAAATATGTTGCTTTCTGAATGATTGTCTTATTTGTTCTCCATGGATCAAAAGGACTAAAAACAAGGGATATTTTGGTCTGTTTGTTTGAGGACCTATGAGTAGTTGAAGAATCTTGATAATGAATGCTGTCCTCTAGAGCACTCAAGAGTCAAAGGTTTCCTGATCTTTGATTTTGCAGATTGCTAGCTTGAAGAATGCACTGGCAAAGAAGGTAGCAGAAATTAAGCAGAGAATGAGGATTGGTGTCTCACCAATAACTAGGGATTCCAGGAACAATCCTGAAATACAAAGAATGAGGACTGGTTTCTCACCAATGCATCAACAAATGCAGACCATTTTGTGATTATATATGTAAACAATCCAATGATATTATCCGAAAAGTGATAGATATTTTTTCAGGCTTTTAAAAGCTCGCACAATATATAATTGGAACAAACTTTTATTACTAGAAATCAATCAATTACTTATACATGCCACTAAAAGTGGCAAAATCTCTATAACCTTTGATCACCTTGAACATCAAGCACACTAAGAACCTTGAAAATGGGGTCTAATAACATCGCCAAAGATCTAAAATTGACAAAGCACAATTTAATGATTATTGATTAGTCAAAATTACCATGTGGGTCAACTACTGGTGTCAAAATGATGGTATATTGGATTAGGTGTGGGTTTCACTTTCATTTGAAAGAGTGAACACAACGTGGATAAAGAACATTGACTACACTAGGAACCTCGACAATGGGGTTCTAATAACATGGCCAAAAATTCAAGAAAGCTGACTAGGTTGGCCTTAGCCTAAAATATTCAATATTGAAAAAATACAATTTCTTGACACCTTTAAAGGGTTCATGGAAAATATATAACATACTCTATTCACATTGCAATTGAAAAGAACTCTCAGAACTAATTTGGATTTTTTAAAGGTAATATGGCTTGCCATCCATTGAAAGAAACATTAAAACACTCTCAAAATGATTCACTATAGGTTGTTTAACAGGTGACACTCACACAGCATCTGGAATAAGTAACCTAGGCACCTTAAAATAAAGTATTCTTTCAACTTTTGAGATGGCAGGTTGATAATTAGTGTTGCAACATTCTTTCACTAGATCCACTGTTTTGCAACCAGTCAAAAGTTTACTCCCATTAATTTGTTGTTCAACCTATTTTACGCTCTTAATAGGACTAGAGCCTTTAGTGAGAGTCGATGGTTTAGCAGAACAAATCAAAGGAAGAATCTCATTTTCACCCTCACTTGTCAAGATATTTTGAACGTATGAAAATCAATAATTTGCAACTGTTGTATTCAAATAAGCCACACATTGATTTTGTTGGACTTCCCAATAAGGATATGAAACATTGTCTCTAGTTGTGGACAACAAATCACATTGTGCAGGTATGTTGCTAGTGAGCTCCAACACTAAACTACCATTCCACTTACTATATATGTTGCTGCTTTAAAATATTGAAAGCACAAAGCCTTGATATGACTGGGACAGTTGAATTTCGAAAGAAAGGGTTAAGGGAGAAGGAGAAAGCAATGGATTCAATGCATCAGGAGAAACACTAGGGGAAGAAGGCACAAGAAGAACATTTATTTCTGCTTCCTTTTGGATTGCATCTGGATCAATTGAAATGGGTTGCTTTGTATCTTTGGCATTTGGTTTTGCCTTTGATTTTGGCATTGATGGTAATCTTACCAAACAATGGAATGCATCTCATTTATGTTAGAGGCGAGTGCATATCTGTGGAACAATCATCCCCAGTTGTAGCTCCAGGTTCTTATGTTGTTTATGCTTGAGCTGTTGAGTAAAATTACAATTAGTTTGATAACCAATTGGGACATGGATGGCAATATGGGTGGTGGGCCAAGGAGCTAAGGATATATCTAAATATTTATCATATTGTATGTATTTGCCACTTCATAGTTGCATTCACCATAATAGTCTTCATGTTGATAGGTCTTCTACTGAAAATACTGATCTTGATCAGTTTGTAAAAATGTCTTTTGTTTCTAATGAGGGGATGATAAAGTGGAAAATGTTGGCACTGAATCTAGAGATTTATATGTCTTAGATTAGTGATACATTCTCATTTGAAATTGGAATAAATAATGTTCCCATTGGAGAGGGTATTTATGGCTTAGTCGATTTCACCCAATATGGTGAGATAGACAAAAAAGTCGGATGCTAGAAACCCTTTCAGACTAGCCAATCAAGTGAAGTGATTCAGAGAAAGGTTTCTAAAAGATGCCAAATTCTTTCCACCCATATATTCTTTACAAAAATATTAGTAAATATCATATCATGTTTCTTATAATCTATGCTAAGATGAACTACCAGAGAAGTAGAGCAGAGCAGGTGGTGTCAATTGACCGAGTCCACCAATGAATAATTTAAATTTAAATTTGAGTGTTACCCTAATCCCTGAAATCGTAATTTTAAATTGTCTGAATTGAGTGAACAGATGAGTTAATTAGATCCGAGTTAGTACTAACCTTGAAGTGACAAGGCCTTCGGTCCTATCACTGCCATCCTGTTCATATTCTGCCACCCAAAACACACCTGGAACCCTGTAATCAAGTAGTAGTGGTAGCAGAAGCCAGCAAAGAAACGTAGTGCCTACTTTTGCTGTTCACACCCGATAAATTTAACAGTCTTTATGGGGCAAGAGGTATGCAAGTTGAAAATTTTATTATTATGGATGCTCTGCCCTGGGCACAAAGACCGTGCAGTATGAATAGAGATATATAGACCTGAAGCTGAACTCTCAAGCTTAGCAAGTTATCCAGCGTATATATATATATATATATATATATATATATATCCAGTGCTCTTTCACTGTGTTTACACCAATCCCAATATGAGAAGGGTGAGCACTTTTTTAGAAAAAAAACCTCTTTTATTCTTTTTTTGAGGTCTGAGGGTTTGGCTGTTTTTCTTGGGTTTTGATTTAGTGGGGCTGTTTATAGCAAAGTCTGGTGTGAGAGCTTGGCTTTGGCTTAAATATTTGCTACCCATTTTTATGCACACAAGGGCCGTTCAGTGGCCTCAGAACCTTCTACCCCAAGTGGATTTCACCACTCATTTTCCAAATGATTAACCAATCATCAAAGCCCAAGGAGAAGATTTTATTTTGAATTTTTTTTCTTCCCATGTTTTTAAGGTTGTGCAGGCTCAACTGTTGAAGTGGTCTCTCAACAACTATTTTGTGTTTGGTGTTCTTACTTGAAGAACAAGGCTGCAGAACTGTGCTAGAGAATGAAATATATGAATAACTGGCTTGCCTTCTCTCTGTCACCACACTTAGCTATTGATGTTTCAGCTTCTGCAGATCAGTCTGCACAGCCACAACAGTTATCTTCAGTGCCCACTACTTTTAACTGCTTGCAGGCTGCTCAGATGCCCTGTTCTACTCTCACTTATCAGAGCTATGGAGTTAACAGTGAAACCGGGGGAAACTCATTCTCTGCACCAATGCCCATTTTCTCACATAAGGATAGCTCTCCTCTAACATAAGGGAGGAATCCATGATAAGCCTACAGATCTGTCCTTCAAATGCTAAAAATACAGAATTTCAAAATGATATTGTTTTTGTCTTTTAAGATTTAAAATGGAAAGCTAGGCAAGACCTAGTTCCTAATCCCTGGGCTACAGACTCTAGGCAACAAACAGAACTTTAAAATTGATGAAAAATATATGAGTCATCACAAAACAACCACACAGCAAGTGTTATCAGTCAATAATATATCCAATAAATATGTAACAGTGCTATCTCCCTATAGATGGAACATTTGAAGACAATGTGCTCCCCCAACTTGATCTCTTGTAAATCACATAGCTGAAAATTCCATTTGAGGTGTGTGATGCAGTGACCTATCTCAAACCAAAGCTAGTGGGAGCCCACTCTGAATGAAACAAGGGGAATCCCATAGGTCTATTAGAGGGCAGCGTGTTGGCTACCCAAAGTAGACCTAGACGAGATATCTTGAAGAACGAAGAGCAGTTGAAGGTCGGATGAAGATAGGTGGCGAAGTGCAAGAGGGATCCAAACCTTATCTAGCTTCTTTCGATACCCAGTCCAGAGATGTCTAGCCTTGTACATACAGCAGGCCATGAGACTTCGCACTTGAGAGCACTTGAGTGATGGAGGAAATTAGTGGTTTCTGGAATTATGTAATGATTTTCATGACATTATAGTTGGTTTTAATAAAAATAAAAATAATTAATAGTTATAATTATCCATAAAACATTTTGACTCGGTTAAACTACATAAAACTAAAAAAAACCAAAACAAAAATAAAAAACAAAAAAAATAATATGTATATAGAATCTGTGATAATCACATGTAAGCATATTTTGTCAAAGCGTTTAGAACAAGAACCACACTGGCTGGCTCTAAACGCGTCGACAAAATATTCTTAGTTGTGATTATCAAAGAAAGATTCTATATACATTTTATGGACCACAAAATCCATATTCCTAATAAAAATAATAATAATTATATTTAGGACTTGTCCAAGTAGTGGACAACTTCACTCAAACAATGATTTTCTGGTAGGAATTCAATGAATTTTATTTTTGTTTCCAAAAATAATGAAATTGGGAGTATTTGAATCATTTTTTGAATGTTGTAAATGGATTCAACACTCTCAACAACCCCCTTGAGCACCTAAAATTCCGAAACTTCACAACTATAACTTGGATTTCTAAAAATTTCCACAACATTTCGTCAAAATCTATCCAGTGTAGAGAAAGGATAAAATCTCTTTTTACTTTATATCTTATGAGATTTGATCTTTTTCCATACTTGATAGATTCATAGTTTAAATGAATCTCAGCTAGTTAAATTAAAATTCTAGAAATCCAATTCCAAAATCAACAATTTGATCATGTAATAAATTCAACAAGCTTAAAAACCATTCCTAGTTAATTATAAAAAATTAAAATTTACACTTCCATCAAATAATAATAATATTTTCCAAACCCAAAAAGGTATTTTCCAATAAGTGGTTAATTATATATATTAAAAATAAATAGTTTCATGTTCCGACAATATCGCTGGGACAAAATGACAGACAAAAAAATCAAAACGCTAACTTTCCTTGCCTACGACTTAAACACGGTCCCAAAAACCCTACTTCGTAGTTCAACATAGTGCTCCTTGAGGCCCTCGTTGATTAATAAATAATAATATTGTTCTAAGTTAACAGTGTTGTTAGCATTAAGGTAATAAGTGTGATTGGCTTTGAATTTGGAGTTGAATGCGCTTTTTCCTTCTGCAGGACTGTTGCTTCAATTATAAAAGTTTTAAATTCTTTACTGATTAGATTTCAAACGTTGGGTTTTGGGGCCTTTGTTTGGAACCCTCATAGATCGTTGAGTGTGTTGTACTTTCTTTTTCTCTCTGTGAAATTTGAAAATTTGGACACAGTGGGCCCTAGAAATGCCAACTCCCATTCCATTCGCAATTTGAGTTGCATGTTGTGTCACAGTTTTTAACTTTCACGTCAATTAAGAAAATTGATGATCATACTTTTTATATCATCAACTGAGGCCTCAGTTTGCTTGTTTTTATTTGTGGTTGACGCCTATTAGCATAATCTTCCATAAAATAAAAAAATAATAGTGGATAAAAGAACCCGAAGCCATTATAAACAAAATATTATGAAAGAAGAACACAATACCCAATTTCTCAATTGAAGCCCTCATTCTATGTTTCATAAGGTCTATTGTTTCTTAATAGAGTGCATTTCAAGCCCTTTAAAGGAGAACCCTTCAAAGAGATTTTAATCTGTCTCTGGCATCATCTCGAAATGTCCATTGCGTGCCTAAACCTTTATTATCTTCTAAAATTATAGTTATGGCTTGTTACTATCCATAAATGTTTTGTTACCATGTTCGTTCCAGAAAATCTGCATGGAACGTAATAACACAACACCATTAATTGCAACTACGATTCTGTAGCTTGTAACTGAAAAATGCTCTGATCCATTCTCAACCACGATGAGAACCATGAGAAACCCTGCCAATACCAAAACTTTGTAGAGAAAATGGTAGAATCGCTTCAGCTCATTTTTTTTCTATGGCCTCCTTTATGGTACGAACTATAAACATAACAACCAGAGAAACTGCACTGGGCAGCAAACCCAGCAGTAAAATCACACCAGCAAATCCACTGGCACGATTTTCATAAACTGCATGATATATCTGACTAAACACTGCTCCACTCAGACCCACATATCATTTCTTTGTGAAATAAATATTCCTCGAAGATGGCGGTTCGTGACTAACCTTATGAATCTGGTTCCATGACTTTTGTTGTCTGAGACTGGAGGCCTTGTCTCAGAAGAAACGCGGTCTTTTCCACCATTCAATCCATTTTTGACGATTCTATAAAGGCGAAGGGGGTGAATATTGGGCACACTGTGTTTCTTACAAGTCTGAATCTGTCGGGCAACTTGATTTTTTCTCAAAATATGTTCGGACGGGACTCTCAGGCCATTGAAGAATTCAAAGAAATGGTCACCAAATTGATGGTAATTGGGGGAAAGCCAAACCTGGTTGACTACTTTCCTTTTCTGCAAATTTTGGACCATTAGGGCGTGAGCCACGATATAACCAAGAATATGAGTATTATATTTGGGCTGCTGGATCGATCTGTAGAGGCTCGCATCTAGAGTAGAAGAGAGGGCAGAACTGATGACAGCAGTGGCAAGGCAAAAGACTTTCTGGACATCTTACTTGAAATTAATAGATATTAAGCACCCCGAAATGGGGCAGCTAACAGAAACATAAAGTAAGACTTCCAAATTGCCTCCCCGTGTGATAAGTGTCAATTGCCAAAATCAGAGTGGTATTGAGTTGGCAAATGGTATCCAAGGAACCACTTCCTTTTAGTTCCTCTTCACATGAGACTGTGTGGATTTCTGAATAGTTATCATTAGTGTCACTCTGTGCATCCGTGTTGTGCAACATTTCTCAGAAACCATCCTGGTTCAAACTGGGCATCAATATCACACCACCCAGGTTAAAAGCTTTAACAACGGGATTTCTTAACTCTAATGTGAAATTAATACCGAGGATGTAAATGAAGAGAATCCTCCGAAGCAAATCAAACCGGTAAATTGCCATAGTGTCGATGCAGGGGCTTCAGAAACAATGATAGCAGGGGAAGCTAGATATTGTAGAGGTTGTCGAATAATTTGATGGAATCATATAATCGATGAATGTAAGACCATCTATGTAACAATCCCATGCATCCACTCATTACATTATCTGGACTGTGGTATTCAATATAGTTGCAACTTGCAGTATGCAATGTGAAACATCCTCTCATAACATTGTTTAGAATGTGGTATAATGTGTAGTTACAATCATTCTCCAGTGACAACCTAGAATGCATAATCATCTCTATAGCAGTTGCAGGGCACTTAAATGCACTTTGTAGCATATGTGATCTTCTACATAGCAGGTCAATGAAGTCTGAAGCAACACTTTGTAGCTCCTCTTTTCTACAAAAAGTGGGATGACTAACTATAAAATGACACTAGGTTGAGGGAGTGGCGCCTTTTTATTAAGGCAGTCTGAAAGAGACCATTTTGGGAAAGGGAAAATTCCATACTGCCTTGGATTTTCCCTAAGTAGACATCCATTACTTGAAGAAGCCCTTTTGTGAAGTGTGCTACTGCATGGATTTTGGAAGCGACTATTTGAGGCAAAAGCAGCATCTATATAGCTGTGGATTTGGCCTGAGTTGGCATCCATGCCTTCTCAGATGAATTCCTTTTTAACATACTTATTTTCTGGGTTACTCAGCTACAAACTACTTCCTGCTAGCATTTACATTTGTTCTTCAACATCAGTATCCAGTTTAGTTTGTTCTTTGCTATTAGTTTGTAATTATTCAAGTTTTTGCTACAGTTGGGGCCTTCTTAATTTCCAATTATTGGTTTGCTTTATTTTTCAGATTTCAGATCTAGTTCCGAAATTTTTGGATTTCAAATTTCAGTTATAATAGCAGAATTATGGGTTGGCTCACATCAATGGTATCAGAAGAACCCCATATGACAGCATATTCATATCAGATTTTTAGTTACAGTTTGGGTTATTTATTTATGTTCACCGATCTGTTTATCTTTTGAGCAATTGCTGTGCTAAAATCCCTATTATTTAGTTGTGATTTTGAGTGTTGGACCCACTACAAATCAAAATTTCATAATCTGCTTTGCTTGATTTTCCAGTGTTATCAATGAAGTTACCTCTGTTATTGCTGAATTATCACTGTTATTGCATAAATTTTATGTTTTTGCTGTTGTTGTTATGTTCAACCCACTAGTAGTCCAGTGTTAGTGCAGTACTTGGGTCAACCTGCTGTTATTACAGTGTTAGTAAATTCCTTGGGTCTATATCAGTATTGGGCACATAATTGTCAGGTCCCTAAAAAAATAGGTTCATAACATCGAAACTATGGTAGTTTATGATTGTCTGCTGCATCACGTTTTAAAGATTTGCTCAGTGCCCGCACAATAGACAGGAAATCAATCTATTTTTAAATTGGTTTATCTTATAGACTTATACCTATAGTCAGCAGAGAACATATAAATAATAAAGCATATAATAATGGATGGCATTGAGACTACACACAAAAGACAAGAGATAGGAAAACAATAGACTTACATGTTCATTGAGACCTTGAAATTCTGAAGAGTTAATGATAGCCAAAGCAGGAGCCAAGTAAACAAAGGAACCTCCCTGGACTAATGGTAACCTTGAACCAAAATATGAATGCAACAGTGTTGTCAATCCAGATACCATAAGCACAGTAGATATCACCCTGGAAGTGTCATCCTGTTATAATGGTAACTGTCATTGGAATCTTGCTATTGCATATAGACTGCTAGCTATTTAGAGTATGAAGGAAAAATAAAGTGCAGTAAGTAAGAGAATAATATAAGCTACTTACATCAGTCCCACCCATTTCTGGTACAGTAACTAACGGTATAAGAACAAGTGAACCAGCTATTGACAAGTAATGTTGAATCCCATATAGGAAAATTGGAACTGCAAGTTAATATATCCACCAATATCATAAGAAGCAAAAAGGCAACAAATAACCTATTTTCTGTAGAATGTAAATTTTGTGTTACATTTAAAAAAAAAAAATCTGTTTTGTTCAAGGACATTGATGCTCACCCATGGTGACAAGTAACATTAAATAAACATCTAAATGGAATCCAAAGAGATAAAGAGTATGAAAAAAACAACATATATAAGAAAATGCAAAAACTGAGTTGTCTCATCAAAAAAATTAAGGTTGTGAAGAAGAACATCTAAAAAAATCAAAAACCTTGAGAAAACCTGATACTTATAATAATTGAAAGGTATGATAATTGCAAGGGGTGCAATTATCTACCTTCAATGAATACATGCTAATAAATCATTACATCAAAATAGCCTTGCACCACCTACCAATGCAAGTAAGGCAACTGAAACTCTTTTTCAAGAGTAAAATATAGGCTTTACTCCTTATGTTCACCGCATTATTTGACTTAAAGAACTAATATGCTATTTTAATATGCGACCAACAATTACTTTTCAATCAAAATTTTGTGAATCTGACAACCAATTTCAAATAGGCATAAGCACTATCAAATTGCATATCGAAACAGCAAAAATAGAAAAGATCGGCATCCAAGAATGCACGACTGTCTATGTAACAATCCCATGCATCCTCTCATTACATTATCTGGAACGTGGTATTCAATATAGTTGCAATATGCAACCTGAAACATCCTCTCATAACATTTTTTGGAAGATGGTATACTGTATAGTTGCAATCATTCTCCAGTGACAGCCTAGAATTCATAATAATCTATATAACAGTTGCATGGCAGTTAAATGTGCTTTGTAGCATAGGTGATCTTCTATATACCAGGTCAATGGAGTCTGAAGCAACACCTTGAAATGTATACCCTATTTAGAATGCACAATGTATAATGGTAGCTCAATGCTATCATTTGTTAAATTCTAGAATGAGTAAGCATTGATCAACTATTACAACCCTCCAGCTAATGTAAAGGATCATTTGTGGAAGTAAATGGTACATCAGCCTGGAACTGAGCCTACACAATGACTGATTGTGAGATTAGTAGATATAGGAGATACTCTCCTGTTTCTTAGAATTTGCAGTACGATGCATTGTCATTATTCTAGTTCCCTGTCAGCAGGTACCCAGTTCAAATCTCCGTGCTAGATGCACTAATCTACACCAACAGGTTTACTAGAGATGTCATGCATCCCTTGGGTTACCTCACAGGTTTTTCTTTGGAAAAAAACACATTATCATAATTCTACTTGGAATTCCCGATCCACGTTTATTTTTAGCATATTCAGAATAAACTATGCTATTTTGGGCTTATGAAACATTACAAATGGTATCAGAGAACTGGGGATTGATTACATCTACTCTGTAGCAGACTTTCCACCAATGTTCTTTGACATATGTTTTGTACTTGACTTTCATTTTAATTGAGGTAAATCGAGAGAAATCTGACAAAAAAAAGGTTTAAATTGGTACAGTGGAGTCTGAGATTTAAATGAGAAAGTGTTTAAACCTTCATACAACCGAAAGTATACAACAGTAAATAAAGAGAGAACTACTTACCTAGTCCAGGGGTTTCCCTTAGCTCGTATTTCATATGTGACTACCTGGCTAGCATAGCATCATCAACATCTTGCGATTGCGACATGACATCAATCTCTGTTTCTCTCTGCACTTAAGAAACCCCATGATGTAGAGAGGTTGTCTTAGGCTTCACAGCATCCGGATCAGCTCCTTTCTTAACTTTGGGTACTGAACCAGTGGGAATGGAACAACTGGGATAGCATTAGCAGTACTCCCATTCTACGCCACTGGCGGCGCAGCTCTCGCCTTCTCAATTGCCTTAATAACCCATTACCATTCACAGCTCCTGTTTCCAGATCCACCACTCGATGGGCCGAAGGCACAGGAGGAGGAGGCGGTGGCTTTGGGCACAGTGCTGCTAGTCCCTGCATCCGCATTACTTATTTAGAAATCGCCAAATGTGCTAACAGTCTCGCCAGAAAGATTACTTCTAAATCCAGTCATCTTAGCCCAAGTCTTCAACAATTTAGGGTTGTGATTTGTATCATGGGGTAAGGGTTCCATTCTCGGTGGCCACGGCCTAGGCCTGTTCTTGCCCTGTAAATTCTCTGATCCATTTTCATTTTCAGTTCCTCTAGTCGCACTGACGCCATTGCCCTCACTAGGCCAGAAACTCCACATGCAGCTTCACTTAATTACATGAAAACCCTCAAATGCATTTAATCACGCCATTATCTGTATTTAGCCAGAGTTTTCATATCATTCCCCATCTGTAAACTATAAATGCGGTTGGACGTCACGATCTAGGGGATGTTGTACCAAAAATTTAGAACTAACGCTATGTCTTTAACTCAGGGAAATTTTTGATAAAAAAAGTGGAAAAAGACAATGCAGATCCAGAGTTATATTCCGACGTTTCTGCATATCTTGGCCTGTTGCATATTTCTAAATACTCTGGCCGTGCCAAGAAACTTTCACCAAAAAAGACGTTGTTTCGTCCATTAAACATATGAAAAAATGTAAAAATGCATAAATAGAAAAGATATCAACCCAAGTTACCACATCACGAATTTGTCTCAAATCTCTTATAACTAACCAAAACTCTCCCACCAAAAGAAAAATATTGGCGCCAAACAGTGACTTTCATGGTAACTCATAGTGCCAAAGAGTGACTTTCACAAATTTGTTTCAAATTTCTTATAACTAACCAAAACTCTCCCGCCAAAAGAAAAAAATTGGAACCAAACAGTGACTTTCGTGGTAACTCATAGTGCCAAAGAGTGAGTTTCGTGGTAACTCAAAGTAAGAATAACCAATTTTTTCATGGATGGTTCAAAAACAAGTTCTATAGGGTTTCTAGTGGACCTCTAACTTTTTTGTTGAAACTACACTCTTGGTTTCTTTTTTAAATAGAATTTTTAGTGGACTTCCCACTTTTTGTTGAAACTGCAGTGTGGTTTTGTTCTTGGTTTCTTCTTGAGATAGAGTTTCTAGTGGATCTCTAACTTTTTCAAACTGCAGTGTGATTTTGTCCTTCGTTTCTTCCTGAGAGAGTATACTAAAGCTTGAAAGTAGTTGTGTCATTTTAGGGCTAAGCATATATATGGTCGATGGTTGTGGATGTCATTCAAGGGCTAAGCATATATATCGTTAATGGATATGGGGAATTTAGGGTTGCATAGCACTAAACTATGTATATGTTGTTTGTCAATGTTAAATTAAATATAATCAATGTTCTATGTCAATTCCACCGAGACTATAATGGATGCTAATTATTAATATAAACTAACAAATAAAATATAATATAAATATATTTTTAATAATAACAATAAAGTGTCAACGGGGCATAGAATAGACGGTGATGATGTGTATTGTTAAGTTACTTTGCGATGTGAAGGTTACGAGTTTGAAACTTCGTGGGAAAAAAATCATCATGTTAAGGGTTGGTGTGGCCTATGCCAGTGTGATCCCCTTATGATTTTCATAGCTTAGATGCCCTTAGGTCGCGGTTTCTCAAGCCACAGGTCAAGTCTGATGTAATCTCTCATAAAGTCAAATCTGATTTAATCTCTGATAAACTCATACTGCATGATAAAAAAATAAAATAACAATGAATTAAAATAATTTAGATAATTGCAATTTAACAAAATGTAACACTTCAGTATCAAAATTGCATTTTTCCATTTATGGAGTGACACAATTAAAAATTACTAACATAAATGACTAATTCATATACTTGTTGTACTTGTTATTTGGTAATATTTTTATCTTGGAATGTAATAGTCATTTACATTAATCATTATTAATTTATGTCACTTATTATCTAGTCATATATTGTAATCCTAGGCTAAATTAGTCATTTAAGTTAGTCTCTTTTAATTTAGTCACTTATTATCTAGTCGTATATTTTATACTTAGACTAAATTAGTCATTTAAGTTAGTCGTTTTTATTTTAGTCACTTATTATGTGGTCGTATATTTTATTCATAGACTAAATTAGTCATTTAAGTTAGTCATTTTTAGTTCGGTCACTTAAAATTGCTCAAATTTAGTAGTAATTCACTTGAAATAATTGTGGTGACTAACTTTTTTAGTCACATGGTCATTAATTTCATCATTTTCTACTAGTGAAATGAAGTCAAAAACCTCTTCTATTTATATACTACTTGGGTGCAACAATCATCCCTTAAAGGGAATGTCTACAAACCAAGCCGACCTGAAATTTTATGTCATTTATCCCACTCATATAAATACAAAAGTATTTTCCTTCATTTTAACAATTCTCCCATAGTTGCAACTTGTATTAGTTTCCCCTTTTTCAATTAAGGGTGGCACACATGTAACCATGCTTGCTTTGGGTGCAAGACCCCCCCGCTTGGGTATTTCATCCTTAAAGAGCTTTTGTGTTGCGAACTCACACAAGCCAGGTACCCAGGGATGTGGAGTACCTCCCAAGCTACAAAATTCAACAAGGCAACTCTCAAATATCATCAAATGCAACCCTTGCATGCTCAGCAAATTGAAGTCATTATCCAATCTCTTGTAAGGTAACTCATCAAGGCAATGGCTCTTATCGTGAAGATCACAAAGAAGTTTAGAGGCTTCCCACCGCCTACCTTTATTACAATTCATATCCGTATCAATCCTATAAGTGATGTAATTAGGCACCATGCCATGATCTACCATGTATTCAAGAGCTTTACTAGCATCCTATTTTCTCAGTGAAAGATATGTTCCATTATTATGATAAACAATGATTTGAGGATTATAAAAATCCGAAGCTTCTTTTGTCCTAACTTTATCACACAACCCTTGACTGATGTAGTTAAAGGTATATGGATTTGATCTGCATACTTACAAACCCATTTTGCAAAAAATACTAACTTCTTTGATTTCTAAAGCAATGGAGTAGCTTTGATAGGTAAATTCAATGTCATAATTTTGAGAAAAACTGTATCAAATTTCATCTACTTGTACAAATACCGAACACTACTCACCAAGAAGTTGAGGAATCACTATTCCAGGACTGCCATGGCATCTTGAAATTATAGCAAAATCAAAGGAGACTATTTTGGGGTCCCTATAGGGATGGTGATCTAGTCTTGAAAATTTTCCTCATGAATAGTAGTTATGGCTTGCTGGTATGGATAATAGAGGAGAGTAGAGAGGAAGCCACCTGATTCTTGGTAATGTATTAAAAATTTTAGTTCTCACAAATAGGACATCTATATAGGATATTGTCCTTTGACCTTGTGTTTTAAAGTGTTATAGCTGGAAAGTCCCATCAAGGCATCGAATTTGGTGATTGGTTTCAACCCAAACTCAGTGAGAGCCTACTCAAAAGTTTCCAAAAGGGATCTTTAAGGTCCGCAACAAGTTTTTCCATGTATATTTAGGTTTTACATTCATCTCTTTTAGTTGCATGAAGTTCTTAAATAGAAATCCATCTTGGGTATACGACACTTAGGGGATTTGATTCAATTAAGTTGGATATATTTCCTATAGATCTTGTCCAATCACCTTGTTCATATCATACTTAGATAGTAGGAATTGATTTGGAGCATCTAAAGAGTACTTGAAAGGAGGGGGGTGACTGAGGAGAAACCCACCCACTAAAGAGCATGGAAGTATAGTTACTAGGATTGTGAGTCAAACTTGTGAGTTATTGAGTTTGACTCTGATAAGATCCTAAATGAATTTTTCATCATATTCTTGAGTCAAACTCGGTTTGACCAAGTTTTATCAAGTTAGACTTACTCCATTTGACCTCTGCTAGGCATGTGTCAAATTATATTTATAACTTTATATTTTGTAATTGTGAGTATTTCCCAAGTTTTTTTCGAATCCATTTGGCAAAGATGCTTAATTCCATGGTCAACTAGTGAACTTGAGCCTCCGTTTGTGAACACAAATTATACATGACAACCATTTTATCAGCCTAAGAAAAAATTTGGTAAATATCTCAACTCCTCATTCTGTAGACATAAATTATACATGATTTCCTCGTTATCAGCTCAAGAAAAATTTGATCAATATCTCAACTCTTGAATTTAATATTGTTACAATATTTCCAGTGACTAAAATAAATATCCACACTTAATAGTGCATATTATTTTACTTCCCAATAGTGTGGCCTTCCAAGTAAGTGGACCTATTGAAAAGTGACCATAGAGATCCATGGCTCAATTCCAAGCCACTTTTTTGCTTTTTCCTTCCTAGAAAAAAAAAAGATATTAGTTACAACCTGGCCATTTAAATCCATGTGCAAAGGCTATTATTAGATATCACAAGTGTTGGGCAAGAGAAAGGCTACCATGCAAAAATGACCTTTGGATCTAGAGGGGCATTCCATATTTTGTTAAAGGCTTGTATAAGCAAGTATAAATTATATAAAGTCCCAAAACTTTATTTATAATTGTATTGATGCATCTAAATTTGGTTTCTGATTGAACCTATTTGTACCCATCAATTCCTGAAAAAGGATTTTTTTACTATTTCACACCCTATACTTATACCAATTATGTAGAGGATTGATACTGATCTTGGAAGAGACAGTATTGGAAATAAGATTTTTGTCATTTTTCAAAAGTAAACATAACTAAATGTTTTAGGTGAAAGTCTTCCTTAAGTTGTGGCCTTTAAATTTAATTTGTTCTCTGAGGGGATAAATGTCCTTTAGCATTCTATTTATCCTTTTGAGAAAAAGGCAGGCTGATGAACTGCAAGTTCTTTTCCAGTTGCTTTTTGTCATAATCCAGTTATTAATAGTCTGGGTTACAAATGAGCTTTATATTTTAAATGGGGCTGGGATAAGCCCCCCATCTAGCAAGGGATGATTATGGTCCTTAGGGGTGAGACCATATTGATCATTAGTTGGTTCAAGATTTGGAATGACTAGTCCATAGGCCATAACAATCATTTCCTTTCTTAGATTCTTCTGAAGGTTTCTTTGTCTAGATATTTCAAAAGGGAGATGTGGATATTTATCACTTTGGCATGCTGGAGGCCTGTTGTACAAACACTATTTTCATTCTTGTATATCCTGTTTGGGATGAGTTGAATTGTTGGGGAGTTGACAAGCAACTCTCTGCTCATGGTGCAAGGGGAAGTCCATAAATCTTGCAAGGGGCCATAAATATTTTTCTAGATAATTATTGGGTGCCAACAAACTTCATAATGCATCTACTAATTACTATGAAAGCAATCTTGAACTTGTTAAAGATGGAGTACAACTCTTTAAAAATAGGCTAATTTTCTATTCTTGTTCCATGTTGTATAGTTGGCCATTACCCAAATTTTATGTAGCAATACATCACGGTAACAATGGAATAACTACAACAGCATTACATGCTGAAGTACCCCAGAGTGACAGTGGAACAACTGCAGCATCATCACATGCTGGAGTCCCCAAGATAATTTTTCCTTTCATACTAGACAAATTTTATTGGGTTGAATGTATGAATTGGATAGGAGTTGCACCACCACCATTAAAGAAGCAACATATTATCCCAGATAAAAATGAATATAGTAATATGAAGCTACAAAACCCCTTTTGACTCAATCCATATGGCTATGGCTACTAAAATGAAAGATTGTGTAGTTGATATTGCAAAAATAATTTGTTTTGAGGATGGTGTTGAAAATGCTATAAATATTCTTTTAAATAAGGTCTACATTTTAGGAAATAGGATGTTTTGAAAAATCAAGGTTAGGAGTTAAAGTCATACCAAATATGTTGGCGATATTTGGTCCTATTATGATACTCTAAAGATTTGTTAGGATCTCAGTGTCATGCAGGGTCATGATTTTTCCTTATGGATCCACTTTAACATGTGAACACTTTCTAAGCATAGTGGTATGTATATCTACAATGCATTGTGATTTTGGAGTTGGGATTTGGTAGCTATATGCATGGGAGTCTTTGGAAGATGAGTCTAGACGGATTTATGATTGTTAAATTTTTACTATCCTAATATATCTTGGTTTGGTTAGGCTTGGGGGAAAGTCAGAGTATCTTTGTTTGGCTAGACTTAGGGGTAGGTGAGAGTGCCATGAAAGAATCAAGTTTGTTACTAGAAAGTGTTTAGCTTCTCAATAAACTTGAAGAAAAGTGATATTATCATGGATTTGTTGTACTTTGGAGCCAAGTGAGAGTTTTCATGAAAGGGTCAAGTTTTTTATTGGTTTTTACCTTCTCAGCTAAGGTAAAGACCAATAACAAATTTGAGCTCAGTTGGTGTTTACTTTCTCAACTTTTATGCTTGGGCCAAAAAATTGTATCTAAATTACTGCCTTAGTTTCATATCAACTGATACTTCCTATGTCCCTTCTGATAAGAATATATTTTCTGAAAATTTAGTTATTGTTACAAATTAAAATCGGTGAACAGAGTTTCATAGATAAAAACTATGATTTTGAAACGTTAAGTAATTGGGGACTATTTAAATGTATTAATAAAATATGACACTCAGTGAAAAACACAACCCAAAATAAAAAACCTTCAGATTTCCTTTCCCATCCAGGAGTAGGATTTGATGCTGCTCACCAAAATGAAGCCAATTTTACACCAAATTTCATCTTAGCACAAAACAATAACTAAACTCTTCAAAGATCATATGGAGTCCATATATAAAGATTAATTTTCATAAATTGGATTGTTTCCATCCTTGAGATTTTTAACCATATAATACATTTGTATATTAATATTTGATCTATTTGTGTTAGTGATTATTTAAACTGTTTGACTTCTGTAAAAATACCTTGTTTTTTAGAATACCAATAAATCAACAATCCAACCATTTTTTGGACACAACCTTTACATATATGATATATGAAATATCCCTTAAGGAAGAAGATTCATTCTAATCTTAGAACCCTCGACCATATAAGAATTTGATTTAATGTCCACTACATGATCTATCATTGATCCACCTAGTGCATGGAATCTGTCACTGTTTTACCTACTCAAAACCAAGGATTGAATCTATTAATTTCTAGGGCCAACTTCCTTAGCTGTGGTTTTGTATTTCTGTATCTCCAATTGGTTTCATATTTTCCAAAATAGGTGGAATAACTTGGATATAATCTCTATTCATTCGGTGCCACCATGTCCTTCGTTTTCATATGTATAAATATTATTTTAAACAATCGATGATTTCCAAACTTAGACAACCAAGTTGCATGGCTCACTAGAGAGAGATTCTATGAAGATTGAATATTTAATTAAGAATTTGTGATAATTTTATATCCAATTTATAAAACCCCAAGCATGGACATTTATGGATAGCCTTTTGATATATGAAATTCTTAATGCAAAAACAACCTAACAAGTTTAGGTTTGGAACTAGTGCTAATGGTGGGGAAGAAGAAGTTTCACGCCATTTCAAGGAGGTAAGTATTATGCTGGTTCTCAGAAATGTACAATTAGGATGGTAACTTGCATTAGAAAGGGCTTGAATCATATCCGTACTCACATTGAGGTTAAATGGGTACCTAGTTGAGGTGGTGAAGTAGTCTATGCATAAACTTTTCATGCTAACAACTTGCAAGGGATGTTTAGTGTATTGTGTTTTTTCTGCTGTTAATGTTGATCCTATTATGGAAAATTTTAAACTGTTTAGCTTCTCTTGTATTATGGAACACTGATATGATATCTATTGTATGAGTATGTTCTTGATGCAAGTATCACACATAGGAAGTAAGGCCTCTATCATATTCCATTATTGGAAATGTGAGATCAAGGAAGAACTATGAATACGGTACATAAAAAACACCCAAGAGAACGATCCAATGTGTCAAGGAAACACAATATTTAGACAATTACCCTATATGTGTCTTTCTTGGTCTGTGATCTAGCACAGGTTTAGTTTTACCCATCTACTTCCATAAGTCCAGGAAACTTACTATTTTATACTTAATGACATTAGTGATTCAGAAGCTCAATATTAGTAAATGTATAAAATCAATAGAAAATTTATAAGTGCATTATTTTTGCTTATATTGTATTGCAAATTTCTTATCTGCTGAATCTTATTTAACCAGTATTCTTTATGTCATGGTAGTTTTCATCTGTGAGGTAAGTTAATTCTTCATGCCTATGGAGATAACTTCTATGTGGTTATCCTACAATGTCACTCCTAGATATTGACATACAATGGGCTTAGTCATATTTAATAGTAAATACTATGTTTAAAGCTACACACATGCCGCAAAATATAAATGAATGGATCAGAAAGCCTAGATGGAATAGAAAGGAAATATCAACCATCTAGCGATCTGTTTTGAACTCTATTGAATTCATTTGAGTAGGTTTGGCTTGGAAAGTAGGATCGGGTGAAAAGGTTCACATTGGCTTGGATGCCTAGTCTAAGTGCGGGAATGCACACATTCTCCCCCCCTGATCTCAATACATTTTTGGATTCTTCTGATATAAGGCTAGAGATTGAAGAAGAACAAGAAGAACAATCACGTTCACTTTTGCACCAATCTTCTACTTCTCAATCTAATCAAGAGCAAACAATTTAGAAAAAATCATCCCCATGTAATCTTCCCAACTACACTGCTAGGTCTCCCCCACAACCCTTTGGAATTTTTGTTCAGCGAAACTAGAATCATCAGCAAAGAAAGCAATGCAACATTAACCATCAAATTCATCCTCAACAACATCAAACACCAACCCCTCCTGAAGTGGAACAAAATCAAAAGGCAGAGAAGTTTTTCGGTTTGCATGTAGGTCTTCTAAGCCAGACAATTCCATTTCCTACATACGAGGCTGAGATACGACTATATTCAAGTTTTAAATTTCAAATTTGGTGAACTCAGTGACTTACGATGAATTTTATTCTTCAATAATTATAGGGCTAACCAGAGGATTGCAAATACCATTTGAAACTATGATAAAGTTGAAGAATGATTCGAGACAAGTAGGCAGGCAAGGGGCATACTAATAACTTGAAAACAAATTGAATGGTATTTTAAGTTAGGTCAAGTAATCTCCAATGTTTAAGTTTTTTAAGTCGGTCCCCTTGAGGGGGAGAGCTGTAGGCAGTGTTTACTGTGGTAGCTTGGTTTGCATTTCTTGTGGTGATGATGTGGTTATTAGGGAATTTCAAAATCCTAGAGGATTTTGAATGAGGCAGTAAAGATGAGTTTCAGCATTGGGATAAGCTTCTCTCATCTTTTCTTGAATACTGGCTCATTTTTGGTAGCTATTCATACTCTGCAATGGGTAACTCTCCCTCACATGGCCTCACCT
Source organism: Pinus albicaulis (assembly GCA_034641835.2). Classification (NCBI taxonomy): domain Eukaryota; kingdom Viridiplantae; phylum Streptophyta; class Pinopsida; order Pinales; family Pinaceae; genus Pinus; species Pinus albicaulis. The sequence continues at coordinate 498,789,448 of CM076570.1, read as the reverse complement.
TGCATCTATAAGATTGTCACCAATTATTTTGGCTCTGCTCTGGAATATTAAGAAGTCAAACCTTTGGGTATTGACAAGGTAGCATATGTTGTTGGAGGAATTTGGGCGCTATATTCGGAACCATTGGATATTTTACAACCAAGACAGATCACCCTCCACAAACATTTTAATAGTGAACTTCATAGGTTATTTTATCATTTCTAATATTAAATAATTTTGATTTTGACAATGATATCGAATTTTCCAATGCCTTTCAATTTAATATGCAAGGCCTGGATTGTTGGTTTCTCATGGGACTTAATAGTGAATGTAATAGGATACCGAATTGTTTCTAATATTGAGTCGTTTTGGTTTTGATAGAAATATTGAATTTCCATGGCCTGTCAATGATATGCAAGGCATAACTTGGAAGATAGTTGGTTTTCGTTAAACTTGATAGTGAATGGAATATGATACTTTATCCTTTGGACATGTAATGAATGGAATATGATACTTTATCCTTCTTCAAATTGGTTAGTTTTGTTTTTTACAGCAATGTGGAATTTCCCAAGGTCTTTCAATTTGATAGGGAAGAATATGATACTTTATCCTTCTTCAAATTGGTTATTTTTGTTTTTGATAACAATGGGGAATTGCCCAAGGTCTTTCAATTTGATAGGGAAGGCATAATTTATGAGATTGTTCTCTCATATGTTTTATTTGAATTAGTGTTTGGATGGTTGAATTCCTTTTATTTTTTATTTTTCTAAACTAGCTTCCTTTTATTGTGATGAGACCAATGGGTCCAGATCTAGTATGACTGTGAGTCACTACCACCATTCATTTCGGTCTTCTTTGGTTGAGGAGGTGCCAGTGGGTTATCTACAAGGGTGAGCATAAGCACTAGCAAGCCCCTTGGTAGGATTGGAACCTTCATGGGCTATAATAGCTACTCGCTTTCAATGACCCAACAAGCCACAATTGACCAAGCTTTGATTTTTATAGTGTTTATTCCTTGAATTGTAGAACTAAAAAGTGATTTTTGAGTAAGAAGGTAGTATAGTGGAAACTAGAATCTCTTTTTTAATTTATGTAGGATGTTGTCATTTCTATTTTTTTTTTCTGTCTTATGTTTGATTAGAAAAACATCTGGGTCATTGAAACTTTTGAATTTTATAGAGAGCATATTTGAAACATATTTTGGTGAATGTTTTCCTTTTATTTATTTCTGATGCACATAAAGCTCTAGAAGGAATGAAAGAGCCCTTTCAATGTTGCAAGTTATATGTTTTCATGCAAGATTTTTGTCTGCTAGCAGATTTGGGGACACAGTTCTTAATCATAAGTAATTTGCAGGCTGTATTTTTATTTGAAACATAGTTGGAAAATGTTTTCCTTTCATTTATTTCAGGTATCTCGAAAATCCTAGGAGAATTGAAAGAGCCTTTCAAAGTTGCAAGGTATATGTTTGCATGCAAGATTTTTGTTTTTTAATAGGTTTGGGGACATTGTTCTTAATTTTAAGTAATTTGCAGAGACTATTGTTATTTTTGATATAGTTGGTAAATGTTTTCTTCCAATTTATTTCCAGTGTACATAAAAACCCAAGTAGGAGTGAAAAAGCCCTTTCAATGTTGCAAGGTATATGTTTGTTTGCATGCAAAAAAATTAAGTTAGTAGATTTGGTGAAATTGTTCCTAACCTTTAAGTAATTTGCAGAGGGATGAATTATTTAGAATTGTGATAGTCTCGGACAGCGATGCATGGTTATTGACATTCTTGACTTCTTGATTTGAGTAGGAAACATCCTCAACAAAGTACATAGTGCAACAATACATGGTTTCCATTTGCTGCCTCAAGTTTCAGAATTCGATAAAGAGCTCAAACATAGAGGGTTGAGTCAAAATGGTATCCTCAAAAGCTGAAATGGCTACAAAAATCTTGTCTAAATTATTCACTAAAGGCTAGCGAAACTGGATGCTTTCTACTGTGGAAAATGATACCTGATACGTGGTCAGTGGAGTTAGTTTTGGGTGGGAGCAAAGTGCATGCTCGAAGAAACAGGGAGATTGTCTAGTGGCACACATCCTGGCTTGGTTCACATGTTGCCAAAGGTCCTCCTTGGCCTTTACGCCGGGCTCTTCAGGTTTGTTTATTCAGATGGCACAAGAACGAGGATCTTTTGGTTGCAGAATGTGTTTAAAAATCAGCTTTTGATTTAGTGAAAACCTTATTTTTTTATTATGAAAGCATGTAGACTAGGTCTAGGATGAAGAGAAAATTGTGAGTCTAGTAACTAAATGTGTTAATATGACTGCATTTTATTGGCTTCTGTAGCTGGTCAGAATTCAATAAATTATTGGGTTTTTTTATGCTTGCATGCAAAGTAGGTTACATAAAGGTCTATTTTAGTGAAGGATGATTGTCTTGGTATGGTATGGTTGTTTGAATGACACCTTTTTGGCCAGGGTTATGAGGCTAATACATGCAGAGTAGTCCTAGAATGAGGATCATATTGAGAAAATAATGAAGTTGTACAACTATGTTTGTAATGGGCTTCACCCGCTGCCCAGAATTCAATAAAATTCGTGGGTTCATAATGGGCTTCACCAATTGTTTAGAATTCAATAAAATCGTGGGTTTTCTAAATTTACATGCAGAGAAGGTTTAACACAAAGGTTGATTTTGGTAAATGATGATTTTATTGGTTATGGTGGTTTGAATGACACATTTTTGGCAAGGATTTGTGAGTCCCTATGATAAGTTAGAGTTTCAGTAAGATATTTTCTGCCCTTTCTGTGTTGATATTGGTATGCCACCACAGTAAACCTGCCATTACAGAAATGGCAAGCACTTGTGTAAATATGATCCAACTTAGGTACTCATGGCGCCTCTCTTTCAATCCCCTGATTAGGAGGACAAAGATTTTTTCCCACCAAGATGCCCCCCATTGTCTCCTATCTTCATATTTCTTTACTTTTTTATGAACTCATTGGGATCAATTTTTTTTGCCTCGACCATGCTTCGCCTTATAGATTCGTAGCCATTTCTCATGTGTTGCTAACTCCAGCACAAAAATCAACAACCAGAAAAAGTAAAAGAAAAATAAGGAAAACACATGAAATTATATAGATCTATATACCTGCCAAATGTCTTTGGTCTTAACTATATCTAACTGCAATTCTGGAGGTAGATAGATCTCTTATGTATCCCGCTGCAAAGGTCTAGGAGAAAATCTGCAGGATTCATGACTATTTTCGAATTGAATACTAGACATGAGAAGTGGTCCAAAGCAGCTATTGCCTTTCCATAGTAAATAAGATGGCCTTCTGAGAGAAGAATCAGCTTATCAAAATTGTGAAACACTCTGCTTGATGGCTGGTGGATGGTTGTAACAACTGTCCGTCCTTCCTGTGAATGAAAATTTCCAATTAATCAGTACCAGTCTCTGAAAAGATTGATAATACTATTCAAATTTAAGGTGTGAATGCATAGATTCTAATGGGCACATATCAAAATAGTATCTTTATGTTTGATACAATCGTCTGCATCTAAAATATTGGGAAACTTTACTAGTCAGATTTATAATTTTTGGTAGTGCTGTGAATGCTCAATGGTCTTTATGGGATGCTAGATTTATGGAAGAGAGACAAGATGGCTAGAAGAACTAGAGCCATGTTTTTTAAAAATTGTACTGTGCAGAATATTGTTGTAGAATCAAGTCCAGATGTGGGTTTGTCTAGGAGAATCAAATATGGATCCATTAAAAACTCATGCCCTATGCACACCCTTTTTCTTTCACCTCCAGAGATACCTCAAAGGAATGGACCTCCAATCCTGGTATTTCTACACCTGAATTCATTTCATTTAAAAAAAAGAGAATATTTCACTCTATATTTACATAGCATAGATCCCCTTAGATCCATTTTAACCTACCTGAATATATTAAATATCAACATGGATAAAAGAGTCTACAAAAATTGATGTCTTATATTGGAATATTTATCTTGCAAATTTTAAGAATATTTTTGAAATTCAATAGATCCCAGACAAAAATGAAGATAGTACTATATTCAAATTTGATATTCTTTGGGACTGGGTTATCACCCATGGACTTGTGAGATGCAGAAACTTATATATTTTCTTTCATTTATCGAAACTCTGCATTTCTTCATGTTATTTGCTTATATGTGACATCTCAAAAACTTGATTTGTGCGCAGCCTAGGAATGGAGCATGAACTAAATATAATGTTACCAGGTTTTCAAATGGAAACTTGTGAATCTTCTTTTCTAGTTGCGTTACTACAAATTGCATAGGTTGTTGACTTAAATAATTCATTTTCTTATTTCTAGAGCAATCTGGTTTTGGAAGATCTATTTCAAGATTATATGGCATCAATATCGGAATGGGCCTCATAAAATGTTGGGATATTCTACATGTCCCTTGACCACCTATCACTCATATGCATCCTTGTGCTCCCCCGGCTTTTCCTTTAGTCTTCCATGTACATTTTCTGCATTACCCAGATTTAGAGCACTCCTATATAAACCTCTTGTACCCTCCACTGATCCATATGCCCTTCACTTTCTACTAATACCAGATCATTCTCATGCCCTTCTCTTTGGATCAAACCAATAGTACTCAATAAATATTTCCATATTTTTCTTGTTGCGTTATCTGCTAATTCCACAGCCATGATTGGGCCCTCATCAGAACAATATTCCTTGGTGCACGACCTATCAGTCAAGGTAACTTGTAGTTTAATTTTAGTTTGATTCTTTTACTTGCTTTCTCTGATATTATTATTCTCTACACCCATTTGAATATTTTCATATAAGATTCTGAATGGACACTGTTAAATTGTATGTAGGACATTAGGGGTAATGATGTGGATCTGGGCATCTACAAAGACAATATTATACTCATTGTCAATATTGCCTCTCAATGGTAATTCCACTGCTTGCTTCAGATTAGGATCAATGATTTCGTAATGGATTTTACATTTTTCTTCAGTTTGGGATCAATGATTTTAGAAGGGATTTAATTTATATTATTAGAAAGAAAGAGGAAATAAATTCTAGAGTTGGGTTTCTGTAATTTTTCAAATTAGGTTTTTTATAAGAGTGTTGTCTACTAACACAACAGAGTAGTCTTTGGACTGTTAGACTACATTTTTGATCCAATATATGGTATAAATATAGTATAAATAACTTGAATTGTTCAAGTTTTTAGACTCCTTGAAACCATGACAATGAATGCAAGTGAGATTGAAATGGAGGGAGGATATGGTGTCACATGGGAACATATTCAGCTAAAATGCTAAATTCTCTTCAATATTGAAAACAACTAATAACTCCATGGTCTATTGTTTGAGGTGAAAGTTTAGGCTTCCATATTTGGGGTTGGCATTTTTGCACCTATATGAATGTAGGTAGAGAATATGCTTTGGATGTTAATGCAACACTGTAAATAATTGTCAGAGGTTTACGATTTGACGATCCCAAGAGTTGGTCCGTCCAAGGAATTTGTAACTCTTAGCTTGATTCAGGTGAACAAGATAGAAAATTCATAAAATGATTGTGACTTGTGAGGTTGCTGTTAATTTCCAATTTTACACTGAGCGCATTGATCGAGCAAACAAGTAGAAAGTTTTTGGAACTATCAGTATGCAATAGTTTTTATTGACTTGCATGGAGAATATAAGCAATGCATTTATTAAATGTGATGAGAAATGCATAGATGATGAATAGTGGAAATGGGCTTGGTGACAGTGATGTTTTTTCAAACTATTTTTGTTCGATAAAAACACTTGGGAAATGCTACATTTCAAATGAATAGTAATTTTGTCTTCTATTAAATGTTTATTGTCATCTCATAGCATATTAATGACTTCTTACACACTTAGGCTGCTAATGGTATTGCAATAATTTTTTTTATATATACTTTAGCACGATTTTTTGTCATACCTTGTGCTTTAATATAGACATTTATTGAATCTTTGTTTACCCACAATCGAATTAATATTTCCACCTAGAACCGAACTATTACAAAAGCTTGCTACAAAATGTTAATTCACTATTACCATTTTTTTTGTATGTTACTTCTGTAGACAGGTTTTTTTGCAAATCTGTAGTAAGGAATGTAAATGTACCATTACTAAAATGCATTAAGGAGTTGTATTGTTCAGAAAAACTCAAACATACATGGTTTTTCTTTTACTGTTAAAATTTTTTTATTTCATCTCACAGCTTCAATTTTATAGATTATAATAGATTGTCATAATTTAAGTACTATACCTTGTGGTGTCCAACAACTAGGGTGATACCTTGTTCTAATTGCTAAGTTGTCAACAGCTGGGGTGATACACAATGATAACAGTTGGGCTTATACACAAAAATGTTCTAATTCGAATAAGATGGCATGGAATATGTTCTAATTTCTACTTTATTAGCAACTGGGGTGATACACAACAATCATCTGATATGTATAAGCGGGCAAGGCGTTTTCTTCTAGGAAGCTAAATGTGTGTTAATGAAGATTCTAGTTCTATACGTTCAAAAGTTTACATTGAAGAAGTGGTCAAAGAAATTAGTAACGATGAATGAGGAGAGTGTCCAATCTGTCTTGAATGAGTTGACGATGCAGTCATGGCTTTTTGTGTACATCATATGTGTCATCAGTGCTTACTAGCAAGTTGGTGTAGCTCTTTGGGTAGTGGTTGTATTGCTTGTGCTAATTCTAGTTAATTTTCTTTGTATGGCTAGATTAATTTGTTTGTAGATTATTGTTTATTATTAGCTTTTTGTGCAAGTCAAGCTACAAGGGTGTCACACTGAGCTATCTCCATTGAGTTTCTTTTTTATTAAGTTAAAAATAAGGGCTTGCATGATTATATATTTTACAAGGATTATGCCATTATGTGTTGAACGTTTTTTAAAAATCAATGCCTATTATACAATTTCAAGGACTGCCATAACTCCTCACATAATTCTTTAAAGAGTGCTAGCTCAATGGAAGAGCACCTGCCATGCAAGAGGTTGGTGGTTCGATTCCACTGTACCCTAATATGAATTATTCAATGATATTGTAGATTTTTTTAATTAAATAATTTTATATTGATTTATTTTAATGGTGAGATATTTTCTAGATTCATTGTTTTATATTGTCTCTAGAGAGACAATAGATAGGACTAAAGACATTGTCTCTATAAAGACAATATGTCTTTAATTCCAACTATTGTCTTTATAGAGACAAATTTTAAGACAATAATTTGAGACAATTTACCTAAAACTTGTCTTAAAACCCCCCTTTGTGTTGTAGTGCTACTATTGTCTTGAAGAGACAAAAATGAAACTGTCTTGGAGAGACAAAAATGCTTGTGTTATGTATTGTCTTTATAGAGACAATATTTTAAGACAATTTAATTTGAGACACCCACTTAAAGACAATACACAAGTTTTCTTTTGTCTTAAGTTAAGACAATTTACTCAAAATTATCTTAAATATTGTCTTAAAACCCCAATTGTGTTTTATGATTTCACACACGAAGAAATGCACCGACTTTCACAGAAAGGTCGCGCGGAGGGCAAACGCCGAGAAATTTATAATTTCTTTCAAAATAGGCAACCGCTTGTCTGAATCCTCCTCCCTTTGGATCTACTGTGACGCATACAGCACTTTATAAAAATGGGTGTAACTATGACAAAATTGTCACGGAAAATGGGGCGCCGGTTCGATGGGGCTAGTCGAAGTGCTCCTGAGTTTATTGGCTCTTATGACTGCTCAACCAGGTACGTACCATGGAGTCTTCTAACCCCAAGAAACTTCCCATGACCGCGCCGGTCTTACCTATTGGACTATTCTTACAAAATTATCAATTGAGTGGTTCTACCGTATTATAATATTCACAGATCATTTTAGTTTCATATTTGGTCGACAAGGTATAGTTTTATTAAGTAATTTCTGGTTGTGTGGAAGGATTTTTTGAGTATCAATCAGGAGGGAAAATAATTCAAACTGAGAAAACAATATAATTCAATACTGATGCTAACTACACAGACGTGGGTCGCAAAACTGGAGAGACTTATAATCGGCGTTACGGTTCTTACTTGCAATACATTACGAGTTTTCCCCAAAGCCTTCATATTCATATCACTTGCCTGTCCCTGATGTGCCTTATCTCTTAAGATTATCGTTTGCAGTTGGAAATTACAGTGGATTCAAACAACTTCCAAGCTTTGCTTTCATTGAGCAGGACAACTAGTATGTTAGCTATATAAAATGTAACGATCTCAAAGCGAGATATACCACTTTACAAAGAAAAGAATATTGTTAGTTCTGGCACAAAGTGCTGTACATCTGTTTGATTGTGAACTCGGAGTCTGATGATCCCTTTATATCTGCTATCGAATTGAGGACCCTCCAACCAGGCATGTATCAACAGGCTGGATCCAGGAACAATGTTGATATCAGTAAGGAGATATGATGTTGGCGGAAATTCTACCGTTAGGTGAATATTTTGAGGTTCATATATTCAGCTATTAAAAATATAAGCATCATAGTTATCCCAGCTGTGTTAATGATAATTGTACGGAAATCTGAATCATGATTAACCACCTTCGTCGAATAATCCAGTTTTCATTGGTATGCAGTTTTCTAATTGCTATATATTTATAGTTTTACCGTAACAAAGAGAATGTATCTTCACATATTGACCAGTTTGAGGGTGTTTTGTTTTCCTGAGCTTCGAATTATTGCGTTGTATTGTTAATAAAACAGGCTTTGCAGACAAGTTCGACCGGATCTGGGAATATAAATCATATTTTAACTATTTCTGATTCTCTTTCTGTACGCTTTGTAACTTCTGAGCGCTTTTATTTCATCAAACAATACCAAGGAACTTCCTCCTCCTGTGATGCGAACGGGCGAGGTTATTGTAAGTTTTTGGTTTAAATTCACTACACGACCGGCCAAACATCGCAAAGTACATTGCTAAGATTTTGCGAGATCGATAAACCGGGAATATTTAAACGGAGATTTTTTATGTCAAAAATGGTGAAAAACGATCCGAAATCAGTCATTTCTGAGCAATTATTCTGACTCCGGGAGTTAACTTTCTTAACCAACCAAACGGATGAGATGTACTTTTCCCTTGAGAAACACTAATGACGCTACCAGCGATCCCATAATCAACGTTTTTGAGACTCTGCCAAAAATAGTTGATACTCAACCAGCGACAGAACCAGATTGTAAGTAACCTCACTGATGTTTTCAGTCTCGAAATGTTGATATAATTATGATTCAGAATTTATTTCAGCAACTAGTTTTTATAATGTGCAGTAAAATTTCTTGAGGTTATTAAAAGCAGCCATATAAAGGATCGGATTTGATCATTGCTTTTTGATTCCGTGAAAGGAATTGTCTGTGAAAAACAGTACGCCCATAAGAATTTTGACAAGTTCAATTTTCGGTTTGTTCACCGTTGAAATCATAACATAAAACTGATGAGATTCGTTGGTGAAATTGTATGTTGACGAAAAATCCTATCGTTACCAGCGATTTGTCAGGGAAAGAATCTTAGAGGATTGGTGCCTAAAGATATTGGACAGTTGACCGCATTAATTCAGTGTAAGCAGATTTTGACTGAATAAAATACTTGTGAATGGGATGATACCTGTGTTGTACATTGGCGAGGTAATAATCATCAGTGAAGCATTGAACCCACTGGTTGAAATAGCAGGTCGCTTGGTAATAATCACTTTCAGATAGACAGTTGCCACCCCGACTACTTTAATCAAGTTGAGAGATCAAAAGTTTCTTTTCAACATTCAACTTGTAGTTTTTTGCCTTATTTTTTTGTCTTGAGCCAATGCATTTTTAAAAGCTGAGAATTTATTTATAATTTGTGTAATTTATGTAGATATTTACAAAAACAACAACGTGAGTGGTACTATTCCCAACTGGCTATCTGAACTCAAAAATTTAAAAGAACTGTACGTCTAGTCCTCTTTCTTTCTTTTCTGTTTATCTTTCCACCAGTCTTATTCAAAGTTTAATGAAATTAATTAGTAACCCCATACCCTACTTTTTCACAGTGAATATAGATCAGCATTTGCCTCTAAGGTGCAAAGGTACACCGAATGGCGCAGGGGACTTTGTAATAAATCTTGTGTCTATGATAGATTTTGGCCTGGTCGGCGTAAGTTTGATTGATATCGTAATCTCATTACTTTCTCGACAAATTAAATGTTAAGAATAATGAAATACTATTTATAGTTTAAAATAGAAATGCATACGGACTGAGTGCAATGTAGGAGGTAGTGTTGGAGTAAGTCAGATGTAGAGATGGAAGGCACGCAGGAAGTAGCAGGCAAGGGAAGGGGGTGATTTTTGTTTTTGCTTCAGGAAAGACATTAAGAAAGTTAATCGAATAATAAGAACAATAAACATGATTGATTGTTAAAGTTTTGTAGAAATATCAAAGAATATTTATTTTGAAAAAAAATTCAATTTATTGTTAGTTACGTAAAAGAAAAGAAAAAGAAAAAAGAAAAGAAAATGTTAAATAGTAAAATAAGTGAATCCATGTACATGCTTTGTTTAATAATAAATATAAAAATGAATTTGGACTAAATAGAAAATCAAGAAACAGCCGCAAAGAAATAAAGAAAAATGAATAAATAGAAATGGAATAAAATAAAGATAAAATTAGAAATAAAAATAAAATAGATAAATTAAATTTGTAATTTGAAAGTAAAAATAAAATAAATAAATAATTTAAAATAAAATAAAATACCAAATGCTTTGAGCTAATTTTTTATTCCTTATTACAAGTTAAATAAATTTGGAGATTTTTTTCTTTAAGAAACATATATATATTAATTTTTTTTAATTGATAATTTTAATTTTTAATAATTTTTGTGCATAAAAAATTAATAAAATAATTCCTACCTGTGGCAACCGCTACGATGTATGTTGGATCAAAACATAGCAGGGCTCCTAAATTGTACATAAAGGAAAATGGTCTTTGTTTACTGCAGACATATTTTAGTCTTGCATAGTGACACGTATGCTTGGTAAAGCTTTTACATCTGGTTATTGGTTATAATGAACAACCCAATCAGACACAAATCAGAAAGTATGCTCTGATGGCTTTTCAAATATATCTCACTTGTTATGGTCGGGTTCTAAAGTGGAATGAGACAGCAAACTGACAAATAGTTTGTAAAGAATGAATAGAAAAATGTATACATTAGGTTGGTTTGTAGTGATGTAGACAGGCATAAAACAACACTGGGATTATGCATTCTGCGGATTATGTATTCTGCAATAGAAATAAGAGATATTTCTAAGATTAAAGGCTATACTAGGAGTTATAATTATAACCCACTTTATCATATTGGAGTATTTAAGACGATTTTATGGACCAATAGCCGTTATTGTGGGGATGAACATATTTATTAATATTAACATAATCTGACCATCGATCTTCTCAAATCTTAGATCTTACATTGGAAAATGCGGTAGAAGGCACTGACTTGGGGATGAACATACGATTAATATTGGAACATAATCTGACCATTGATCTTCTAAAATCTTAGATCTTTCATTGGAAAATGCGGTGGTAGTTGCACTGACTTTCGTCCTTCGGGATGTACCATAAGCATCCAAAGTATCCTCGTTATTTTATGAGCATCCTCAATGGCACCCAAAGAAGTCTACAGAAGATCTTAGGACAAAATAAGGAAGTAAATGGATGACTTTGGCAAGCAGAATTTACATAAATATACCAAGATTATCAAGCTGAACCCCAATTGCCAAAGCTTGTGACGTACAATACTCGGTCATGACCTTCGATGATTTCTAAACTCTGGATCAACAGCTTAAATTTAAGGATCTTAAAAGGAATTTTTGGCACAAAGTCAACATGCTGATTTTGTACCTGCAAAGACTAAATATAACACGAGAAACTGAGATCCAATTCTGATAGACTCACTATAAATGTCAGGTTGAAATGAGAAGAAATGTTGTGACTAGGCATAAACCAGAGATCATGACCAGAAATAGAAATAACGCCAATTTAATAAACAAGTTTATGCCATTATGAACGGAAAACACAGGATTCAAATGAGGAACTTCCAAAGCCTCACGTTTACTATGACTCATTGGATCATACCTACAAATTCCAAATAAGCAAATCTTTTAGTAAATCAGTTCATTGTTCAGCATGCTTAAAAATAAATTTCTAATAGCATATTAACGTAATAGCAAAACACGTTTCAAATTTCGAATTGATGAGATAAAGAACTAAACCAAAGTTGGATATGTTAAACCATACCAAATTATTTTTTACAGCATTATCGCGATCTACTACGAGCGAATCCTCCAAATCTGGAGAGATCGGTCAAACCCAAACAATTAAATCAAAGAAAAATGAAAATTCAACTGATCTGGAGTCCCAATAGCCAGATCAATTCATCATAAGAGCATGTGCAAGATCAAATTTTCCGTATTATGTCCCATGGAAACTTAAATTCTCGAGGCCACCCAACGAAAATTCACGCAGAAAGATGAGGTGTTGTGAGCAATGAATACCCTCATGCACAGGATCAATTCCAGAAAATGGGATAGACAGATCCGCCTTTGCAGTTTGAAACGCAATATTCTCTTCATGAAAAAAAAAGTTGAAATGGAAAATCGTCCCTGCACCGCAATTCGCCAACGATATGAATGAAATAATGAATACATATAATAATATTACAATAATCAAGTCTGGTCTGTTCAAGCCTGGTCCGATTTGTATCTGTTGAAAAGTTTGTCATGCTAGATCAAAACATGTCCTATGAAATACAGACAAAAAAATGAGATCAATGTGGAAGTGAACATAAATGATAAAAGTCATAGCATTACAATGGGGCAGTGGAATACATAGCATGCTACATTAGAGGAAATATTCAAGTAGAACATATGTAACTAGAACCTTGTTGTTTAGACTCAGCACTATAAGATGCCACCATATGAATATATAGGTCAGTAAAATAAGATTGTCCCATATGAATATGGAAATAAGATTCAGGAGGAAGACATACCAAATTAAATAAATACTTTCCCATATGCACTTGACAAAGACTTGGCTATTTTATTGAAGTCAGATACAATGTTTTATGGAACAAAGAATATGAATAGCTTAAATCATACTCAAACAGAGATATTAAAAGTCATCTACTACCTCAAATTTTGAATTTTTTATTAAGTTTGCCACATTATCTGGGTATTGTATGCAGAGAGCATACCATGAACAAAATTTCCTCTCTTGAAGTTGAGTTATCTCCTTATTTTACTGAAGGGCACTATAACTTACCAATTCGGTGAAGATCAAGTATGGCTCCAGGACAAATATTGTAGGGCACATGAGAGGTCAGGGTTATACCCACTATATGGACTTTGCACTAATTAACTCTCGAATAATAATATGAACTAACATAAGACTCAATAAGTACATATAAATGCCTTCTTCAGCCTCTCATAGCAGCAACTTAAGCTCTCAGCCCAGTTTATTGCTTTGTTTCCTCCTCCTCCTTGCCCTTTTTACCAAACCAACTGGCTAAATCTATGTAAGGGCAACAGTTCGAGGAAACCTGATCGTAGGGGAAGCTGCTTTGTAAAGTAGCAAGTGCAAGGCAAATGTCCCCACCTTTTCTCCTGTTCCATCAGTATGGATTCCAACCTGCCGATAGACACATGAAATTTTCCCTAAAAGATGTCAGTCAGCATTCTTGACAGCTGAAGATTATTCTTCAGAACCCAAGTATAAAGTAGGGAAACGCTATGAGCTTATGAATCTAAGTAGCTTTGCAAAAACTAATCATGCTGAAAATCAATATCTACAAAATAAAAACTCTACAAATGCAATCACGCTGAAAATGAAATGGGCTATAATGAATGCTTTTACAAGATCCAACGGTGAGGACTGCTATAAGGGTTCATGTCTTCGAAGCTTCGCTCTCCCATTTCAACTTTGGGCTAAATAATGACAGAGCCACAGTAAACTCCGTTTCCCAAGAGCCTTTAAAATTGGAGTTTGTGTAGTAGAGAGAAATTGAACTGAATGTATTCAAGTAAGCTCAATGATTCCTATCTTTGAAACATGCAAATAATCAGAATATCCTACAGTGTGTTTAATCTGTATACCTTGTCAAGTAAGCCCTGTACTTCCATGTCCACTCCGGCAATTATGAGAAAGTAACAACACTGAAGGAAACTAAAGAAAGCAAGACAGAGGTGGCCAGATATGCTCCCTACTAGCTATCTCATACTAACTTGCACAAGGCCTTATTCTTCTTCTTTCCCTTGGCATCCTCCCATTATCACTATCCTTTGAGGTGAATATCTGGAAAACATTGATAAACACAATGCTTCATATCTAAGGCAAATTTTGTCAGTTTTCTACTCTGTGCCAGAACTCAAAATCACACCATGACCAGATTTAATAAATAAGCATAGCCAATCGAACTGAAATATAATAAAAGATTTAAATTAGTTCCATGCCAGAATTAATGCATAAAAGAGAAAACAACAGAACATACAGAGAGATACACAGAGAACACAATGGACTCAAATATCACACAAATGGCCATACTAAACATTTGTACAAATTCAATTCAAAACATTGCGCAGGAAAAGTCCATACAGAACATCGTTGCATACATGCAACCCAATTCAAAGCATCAAAGAAATACCACAGAGAAACTCATTCATACCCAACTCAAAATTTCATAGACAATCCCACAGATTTAACAGACAAAGAAAATAGTAGAAACCCTAACAAGGATGAATAATAACAGCAGAAACACAATACCCAATACAGAGAAGGCAAAACAAGTGGAAAATCACAGTGGCAATAATGAAGGCAGGCAGGCAGGAAAACATACATACCTTCCATAATTGCCTCTAGACCAAACCTTTAGTAATTTCTCAGTTATCTGCTCTGCCATGCCCTGCTTACCACACACAAGGGCTTGTCTGCTACCTCCTTATTTGACTCTTTGAACTGCAGAACAAATGGAGAGTTGCTCTCTTCTTCTATTGGAAATGACACCATGGAATTATTGGAGTTTCTGCTGATTTGTGCATGCACTCAATCATTCGAAGCGATATACCATCAGGCAGCCAGCCCATTCACTCCGGAAGATCTCATCTCAGACACACCACTTTCTTCGATATTCCTAGTGCTTTGTGCAGTCCTCTACACAGCCTCATGCCTCCGACAAATGGGAAGAGAATGCTGGAAAGTCCCCAGAAACAGCACTGCATGGGAAGGAGTTCAAAATCAGGCTCTCATGGATGCTCAGACCCGGGATACAGAATGGCGAAAGACTTATAGAATGGGATTTGCATCTCTCTCACATACTTAACGGAAGAAATCAGGCCCCTATATTGAAAACCCAAATACAGATTTCGTCCGATAGCCTGTTGATGTCAAGAAGGCAGTTGCAATGGTGATACACAGGTTTGCACATGGAGAATCCCCCTGAGGAAAATTGGGGATTTATACACCTGGGGGCCTCACAGTCATCAAATACACCAAAATCATCACGGGTACAGCGCAACAGGAAGAAATTGTATTGAAAGTATATTGTGATTCCTACTGAAGAAAGAATTGAGATTGAGTAGCAAGTTTGAGTGTGTATTGGGATTCCAATGTTTGTAAAAATAGAGGAACCCGCCAATTAAGCTTCAGCTTAAGCCCAGAAACTGTGTATAGGCCTTGCGGATTACTGGTGTTTCTATGGGTTTTACAGTGTTCTTCTGCAGGGCGTGTTTATGCCTCTTAGATATAGCAAGCTCTTTTGGGATGTCTGCTGTAACGTACCTGGTGGATTGGATGGTTCAACCGGTCGATTTGGTATATTCCTGACGATGAATCTACTAAGGTGTCGCAAACTAAAACCCCACAATAGAACACCTTCGGTGTAAAAAAATAATAATTTCAGTGGTGTAATTCCTGCCCAACTTTTGAATAGTTCACTTAAAAATTCAGGTAATCTTTTTTAATTATAAAATACCATTGACAAGGTAATCAATGCAGTTCAGATAATTAGTCTTGTTGAGGGCGGTCATGAAAATATTCTTTCTTGGTCTGTGGTGGTGTTACTGTGGAAACCCCTACTTACTTCTGCATCAGGGAGAATGCATAATACATAAAGGGAAACGCATTCCACATCACGAAAGAAGAATAAAATTGAAGATTGTCATCGTGTTTGCGTTTCAATTTCAGAGGAAATTGTAGGAAGTAGCGATGTGTTGTCAGGGCCGGTCTCCCTATCAGTGGATTCGAGTGGAGGGTGGAGTGGGGACGAGGAGGAATAGAGTGAAGCGACAACAATATGAAAGTGGGACACGTTGGAAGATGAGTTGCGTACCGTGTTGATTGGCTAATTGAATGAGGGTTCACTAAGAAGTCAGACTTAACAGTCTCACGGTGACGGTGTACATTATGTATAGTATATAGTGTGCCTTTTGCAAAATGAATGCAAAAAAGCGGAATAGCGATTGGTCAACGGATGATTGGACAGTGACATTGTTGAGATTTGTTGAGTTTTGTCGTTTTACGACGAATCTCTATATATAGTGAGCCAAAAGCTCACAATAGATAATGTCTTCGGCGTTATCATTTTTACCCAAAAACACTTCCGGCACAATCCATAGCATATCTTAAAATTCCGACTAAAACAGACATCTGTCATAGTCATGGAACTCTCTTTCCCACTTCTTGCATGAGTATTTTGCATTATTAGTTTGTTTTAAGATTTGGTAAATCAAATCTCATATGTAATATAATCTAAAATAACCTTTTAAAATTATACTCATTTTCTTTTAACGATCATTTTGAATATTTTACCAATATATCATAAAATAACCTTTTTAAAATATACTCATTTTCTTTTAACGATTATTTTGAATATTGTACCAATATATCATAAAACCTGACTGGATAAAGAATTAATATGCAGCGTATGTAAAAGGGTGGATGAGTAATTGCATTAAATTAAAATGCATATATTCGAGAATGTAATTTTAGATCCATATTCATTATTTAAAAAAAACTTTGAAAATTATATCAAAAATAATTGAGTCGAGGCGTTTGAATCGTTTTGAAATAAGGGTTCAGTCGAGATTGATGTATGTGCTTTTATATATATAGTGTATGATGTAAGTAAATGGTCAAAACCAATTAGAATAAAATTTGAAGTTAAGAAGACATTAATCATTACAAATTTTATCTATTTTAATTATATAATAAAATATTATTAATTATAATTATAAAATTTAAAAAAATTGAAATGAAAAAAAAATCATATATCAAAATAAATTACAAATGGAAATATAAAAATAAATAATAATAAAATAATAAACTAGCAATTGCTCTTAAAGGTGTAAAGATACATCAAGGCAGGAAAAAATTTTTATGAATATCATGCATAAGATTTGGGAAGATTTGTATTTCATATTTGTGCTTGAAGTAACAAGTTTGTCTTGATATTATTAGGCGACAACATCTTGAATGAATTATCAACAAATTATGTGGAATTGTGTATTTGCACTAAATGTCCCAAAATTTAAGTGAAATGCGTAGCGTATACCTCAAAAATATGCAAGCACGCATTTTAACCATATCATGTATGGTATGTAGATAATCTTGCTAATGCAATATCAACACTAGGGCAAAAGAAGCGTGCTATGCTAATCATGTAATTATTGGAAATTAGCTGTAACAAGCATGTGATTGTGAGACATGAATAAATCATACTATGACTCGGGAGGCACATGCAATGTGATAGTTCCCTACAAAAAAAGATTAGGCAAGCTCAACAATGTTGAGAAGGAGATGCACAAGATATTGTAGATGATTTCAAGTATGGAACAAAGGAAAAGGCTTCAATGGCTCCAATATAAAAGTCGTCGATACATAATCGAGTATATTTAATTCGATGGGCTCTCGATTTATGAGCATTACTTAATCATCTTGTTCCAATTCACTGATGCATTGGTGATTTTCTGCTCAATCGATAAAATGAAATATTACTACAAATGGGTAAGGATATTTAATGATTTCCTTCATAAATGTTATCAATGCTTCCTTGCCTTTATTCTAACCGAAATGTATATTACTTTAGCATTAGTGCATCATTTATTTTTTTCCATAAATAGCAACAAGACCTAAATCTAAAGAGCCCATTATTTCATTATGTTCATGGAAGCAATGGAAAGATGCATCAAGTACATGTTAAATTTCCTATTTGAAGGTTCAAAGAATTTATAAATGCTTATATTGTCGTTGTAGGTTATCAAAAGGCGTGCATATAAAACAAAGAGCTTTGTATGGATGTTTAAGGGTGGAAAACAACTATTGGTAAAATTTTCGCTGAATTGTTTTAGCAACTTTATGCGAGTAACTCAATCTCATGGTAAAGCATCTTGGTATTGCAATGTCAATTTTCAATCGCGGTAGTTTCCCCATAATGCTGAGTTTTTGGGCAATGACATTACTTCAAATTGTGTTATTTGAAATTTTTCCAAGTAATTAAATATTTAAAATACACATGGCAAGCAATTCAAGATTGGAAAAAATATTGTGTTAAGAACAATTTTAATGAAATCACTTCATATAACCACGTTTACTGTTAACAGTATTTGTCATTGGTAAAGCAGTATGGTCATTATTTGATATTTTTTCCAACAAAAATAATTCTTATATAATATATATGGTTTTTTAAATAATATAAAATATTTACTTTAGTTTTTTTTTTTTGGTTCTTTATCGATTAAGGGTGGAGTCACAACTCATTTTTCTTTTCATAATATTTATTCTTTTGTTCTAAAAGAATATTAGTAGTGGGAACTTGAATATTGGTAGAAATGTGCCACCCAATGATTTGGATATTGAGGACTTCCCATAGGTAAACAAGAGCATGCACAAGTATGTATGTCCTCAGGAATTTTCCTTCGATTGAACTGGCCGACGGAATCTTCGCTACTGGATTATTCTCTAGCCAAGGTAGGGTCATTATTAGTTTTTTTCCACAAAAAATAATATTTATATAATATATATTTTATTTTTAAATAATATGTAATATTTGTTCCAGCTTTTTTTTTTCTTTATTGATTTAGGCAGTAGAGCGATAACCCATTTTTTCATAATACTTTCTTTCATCGGTATAATACTAGTAGGGACTGGAATGTTATGTGAAATGTCACCCAATGATTTGGATATTGAGGATTGGTTAAGTAAACAATAGCAAGCAAACATGTATGTCCTTGCATTTTCCCCAATTAAACTTTCCTCTCATTTCGACTCCCACATTTATTATTTCGCTATGCTTCATTTGGATTTCTGTGCTTCTGTTATCATCTAAACAAAAATAAAAATAAGCTATATTGAATGAAAAAAATTGATTATAAATAGGAAAACATCACTTCTTTGCTAGAAATTTTCATTTTCTACCCCTATGAACTTTGTGTTCATCATTTCGATTTCATGGAAGGCTATCCGTCTCTATTTCTCATGGGTAAAAACTTAGAAAGCTAATTTATGTAGATCCGTAAATTTTTATGGTTATGAAAAATTTCTCATTATCTGACTAGACCTCTTCTACTTTCTTTCGATTTTTTATAAAAAGGCTCATTTATATGTGTTACAAGTACTTAGTTGTAATAATCCCAAAACAACCCTAAGATTCGCTAGTTCTCACTCATGGCAATTTTTTTTTCATGGGCAATTTCCAAGAGATGTTCTGAATGTTGGTAATAATTTTAGTGTTGAGGATAATATAGCCTCATAACCAAGTGGAAGCCACTACTCATATACCACCGAATACATTAAATGAGTTAAACCGAAGTATACATGTTATGTTGCTCCTCCTTCACCACATCGAAGGTCAAGGCATCCGATTTCCTTCTCACACTATCATAGGATGAAATACTATCTCTTCGAAAAAGATATGGTTAGCAATGAATATGTTAATTTGTTGTCCGAGCATTGGAAAAGATACCATCATGATTGACCGCATTCTAGTAATATATATAGATTCAAGAGAGTCTCCAACTTCTTAGGGGAGAGATCAACTTTCCAAAGAGGCACTGATTCAACAAGATAAGATTTAAAACCCGATGTCAATTTAAAGAGGAGCTACAACAAAATACTGGAAGGATTGAAATGAAATTGTCAAGACTTCAGAAGATGCCCCGCATTTTAAAATGGATAGGTGGGGTTTTACGAACATTAACTATATCAAGATTGTGGATTGACTATAATAACTATAATAATTGGTTTACTTAAGTCCAATTATCACATCATGGTATTTTTGGGGTTCAGGTAATGCTTGGATTGTATTAACTATACTGCTATTAAAACAAGGTGTGAAACATTCCTCTCACTTCTATTTTCTTATTTTGTTTATATGCATTATATTGTCTCTATTTACTTTCATGCTAGAGTATTGCAATTTCCCATCCCCTATTCTAGTTATCACCGACCAACCAATGCATAGTTTTCAGACTTTAGACATTCGAATCCACCCAATGGGGACTCCCTTTGGCTAGAGGTAGATCCAGACTTCTTAAAAATCATTTAAATATGCTTTATTTTTGTTCCAACTAAATTGAGGAACAAAAAGCAAACTATTTAAGGAATTTTTTCCTTAATTTGAAATTAATCAAATCTTAGATTCATGTTAATTTTGTGTGTACCAAACCCAAGAGGGATACAATCTTTTCACTCTAAATGAGGTTTTCATTTCAAGAGATTTGATCTTCCTGCACTCTTGGCATATCTAGACAGATGCTCCTCAATCTCGATTCTCCTCTTCATTAGATACCACCTTCGAAGAAAATATATAAATCGTGGAATAATGTAAAATCGACCCTTTATGAGAGGTGGACATCGTCGAAGTTTGGTGGGAAATGATCATAGAACATGGTTGTCTCCTCATACTTGCGCCAACTTTGGATATAGTTTATAGTGTCATCAAATACAATCGTGCATATCCAGATATTTAGATTTCGTATTTATATGTTGAAATTATTAAATAGAGAGAGTTGCCTATTTGTCTCTCTCTAATTTTCTACATATTTGTTTATGGCAAATCTTTAAATACGTATACAATTCTGTTAATTATTGAGTATAGCTTTTTGATCGTGTATTATTATTCAGATTTATATGTTTATATTAAATTTATTAATAAGGTATGCAAAATTTATAATCAAGTGTTTTAAAATTTAAAATTTGAATTTTTTGGAAATTTTTTTTAAATACTTAGCAACTCTTGGTTTTTCGCATATATATATCTCAAAAACCAAGAGTCATAAAAAAAATATTTAAAATTTTAAAGTGCACTAAAAAAAAAATTCAAATTTAAATTTTAAAATAATGTACCAACACTTGATTATAAATTTTGCATACTAATAACTTAATTAACTTTAAATTTAATATAAACTTATATATATAATCTTGAGATAATAATACACAACAGTATACTCAATAATAACAACTTGCAACAAAGATAATTGTATGATAATAACGTAGTGACAAAGATTATATAATAATCTATGTAGAAATTAGAAAGAGAGACAATGTGCGTAGCCTTCTTCTATTTAATAATTTTAACTCAAGTTAATGCCCAAATCTTAAATATCTAGATTCAATATTTCTTTTTTTTTTTTTTGCTTGTATTTGATGACACATAATATAGACTACTTAATCAAAGGATCAAGGCAAGTATGAGAGGTGTGAGACCCAACCATGTTCCTTTGCAAATATTTCCCACCAAACTTTCAAAAGACTCCTCCACCTCTCATAAAGGTCGCATTTACATTATATTCCACGATTTGTATATATATTTTTTCTTCTGTGTGAAATCGACGAAATGGAGCTCAATGAAAGCAAAGGAGGCTTTCCTGACATGGGACGTAGATACTCAGAAATACAGTGTCGAGTCTCCCGGGTGACATCTCTATGCAGAATCTTGCGTATCAATTCTTTGTCGACCGAGAAATTGAGAGCCGTTGATCTCTTTAGGAAGTAAAGGCTTCGTGGGACCCGCCCTGCATATCTCCCGTAGCATGCCCTCCGTAGAAAAGGCAACTCATCAAAGATTATGCATTTCCATCACTCCTCGCTCCACACATCCTTCATACTAAAAGATGCTCTAATCCTTCCCCTTCAACACCAAAAGTTACATAATATAGAGAACTCATAATTCTTACATTAAACCTTTCCCCGAATACAACAATATCGACTTCACCATGGGATCCGTTGATCCATACCTCCAAAAATTGATTTATTTCAGCATTGCAAGAAAGGGATGTAGAAATTACATAAACTTATGTGTTATATGTCCAAGGTTATCCTGATCTCACACTATTTTAACTTCATGCAAAATACAGAATCTATTCCACCATTGATCATTTGCGGAAATTAAATCAAGATTGCAATGCACACATGAAACAATAAAAATTCACACACATTAGCACAGTTGTTTAACGGGAAAGCTTGAAGCTGAAAACCCCAACTATCTGTATATAATATATGTCATAGAGATCATGTAACAATCCTCATACAAAGCTGATCATATCAAGCTCTCAGTACAATACAATCGCTACACACTAATCAGGCCCGATCTTGCAAATCCATGCACCGATCTTTGCCACCTGCTAGCCTGCCTCTACTGCGCAATCCATGCTAAAGAATGGCTCCGAATGAGTTCGAATTACTCCAGCCTTGCTCACGCAATCCTCATTGGAATCTCCACTGAGTGTTGGATGCAATCAATACATCACTATAGTCACAACTGATAGTCACATTTTCCCTTTCACCTATCTCTCCACTGGTCTCCACTGAAATTGCCATGAATTGTAGTTAACTGATGTATTCTTAAGTTGATTAATGAGTTATTATTTAGTGAATTAATTAACTAATTAATTCACTCCACTCTCACTAGTGTATCAATCAGTTAGACTAGATACAACTAGCTCAACTGAGTCTAACTGAGTTAAACTAAATACAACTCCACCAACTACTTCTCCAACTCCACCAAACTCTCCCACTTGAGTTATAACTGAGTCCTCCATGTAATAACTCCAGTAAACCCTCAGGAATAGCGTAATTCCTTCTATCAGCTGTTGTGCCACATCTGTGCACTTAACTGAAGTGCTCCAAGAGAATAAGATAATGTTTAGAGTGCAAATATTATTAAGAGCTAATAATATTCGACATATCTATTTTTAGACTGGCAGTCTAAAAATAGACTCCGCCAAATATGTCTAAAAATATAAGTCCATCTATTTTTCCAACTTGACCAACCATCCACAAATAGCATCCTGCAACTCATAGAATATGATCGACATGTCTAAAAATAGACTTGCGCCAAAAATAGCCTGCGGGCCCACTTACTGAAGGCGACTCTTTTCACTAAGCTCATCATCTTTTTGAATCTCAACACTCCCTTTCAATAAGATAGGGATTATCTGCCACCCCGATCCTGTCTCTATGGTATTCGAATTTTCTCCTGGTGAGCACCTTCGTTAGAATATCTACATCCTGATCCTTCGTAGGAATGTAAGAAAGCAACATGATCTTCTGCTACACACAATCTCTGATATGATGGTACCGGATGTCAATATGTTTATATTTATCATGAAATACTGAATTAACCAAGAGTTTCATGCAACTCTGATTATCATAATATATCACAGTAGGATCTAAATGAGAACTGAACAAACCGACCAGGATCTTCCTCATCCATATAGCCTCGCATGCAGCCAAACTTGCTGCCATGTATTTGACCTTCGCTGAAATGAGTGCCACGGATCTTTGTTTCCTGCTGTACCAAGAAATTGCTGTAGATCCGATACTGAAAATCCCTCCAGATGTGCTCTTTCTGTCCGTTGGGCTTCCGACCCAATCTGTATCCATGAAGCCATGCAGCTTCACCTCATCCGACTGTCTGTACCACAATCCATACCCAGATGTGCCCCTAAGATACCTCAAGACATGCTTGCCTGCCTTACAAAAGAGCTTGGTAGGCTTAACCATCACTTGTGAAAGCTGGTTCACAGCATAACATATGTCCGGTCGTGTATTGACTAAATACATGAGCAAACCCACCAACTGTCGATAAACAGTGGCATCCACTACCTCTGCCGATGTAGCATCCTCTTTCCTCCAACCACCAGGAAGAGGAGTGTCGATAGGCTTGCGGCCTTGCATGTGAAACTTCTCCAGTATCTCCTGGGCGTACTTGCCTTGAGACACAAACAGTTCACCTTTCCTTTGCCAAATTTCCAATCCCAAGAAATAATGAAGGAGGCCCAAGTCCTTCATCTCGAACTCCTTTGCAAGATCTGCCTTGCATGAGTGTATCAATAGTTCATCACCCGTTAGTATTAAATCATCTACATAAAGCACAAAGATCAAAATATTACCCTCCACCACAATTTGGTATAGGTTTGGATCCGCCTCACTCTCGGAAAAACCAAGTTCGGTGAAAATAACTGTCTATCCGTGTGTACCAAGCACAAGGTGCTTGTTTCAGCCCATACAACGCTCTTTTGAGCCTGCGCACATGCGACTCACTGCTGAACATTTCGAATCCTTCAGGCTACTCAATGTACACCTCCTCCTCAATGATTCCGTTGAGGAATGTAGTCTTCACATCCATCTGATGAATGTGCCAACCCATCTGCGCTCTGAGAGCAAGGATGGTCCGTATGGAAGAATACCTTGCGACAGGTGCAAAGGTTGTTTCATAGTCGATCCCCTTGATCTGTGAGAAGCCCTGGGCAAAAAATCTTGCCTTATACTTATCAACGCTCCCATCAGCAGCTTGCTTCACTTTGTAGATCCATCTCGAACCTACCACTGATTTCCCTTCCAGCCTTGGGACAATCTCCCATGCACTGTTTCTGACAATCGAATCATAGTCTTCCACCATGGCACTGGCCCATGTGATCCTCCACAACTTCCTGAAAGAGGATGGCTCGCCAAAATACCCTGCACCATCGGGGAACGTCCCATTCACCAAGAAATCGTCTAGTGACCGTCTCTGCTTGCGCCGTGATGCAGAACCTCATATTCGCACCCATCAAGATTCAGTCGCTCAGCTTCTGTAGTGCACTTCCACCCTCTGATGTTTGGCGTTGCATGAGTGGTTTCTTCCACTCCATGAACCTCCTCTTGTGGCTGATCCACATCCTGAGGCTCATCTTTAGGAACAAGTAGCTCCTCATCTGCATGCAAGTGTAGCTCCTTCTCAAGCGACAACTTCATGGCTTTCTCCTCATGAAATTTGATATCCCATCGCACAACAGTCATCCGACTGTCTGGCAAATACACACAATAATTTTGGGGTGTTTCTGTGTACCCCACAAATATCCCAACCTCTGCAGTTGGCTCTAGCTTCTTCCTGGCATCCTTCGTCACATGAATGTAAACATGTGAGCCAAAAATCTTCAAATGAGAAATATCAGGCTTCTTACCAGAAAACGCCTCTTCAAGTGTGCTCATGCCAAGTACTCTACGAGGACAACGGTTTTGCACATAAACGAAAATGTTTCATGTCTCAGCCCACAAGTGTATGGGAAGGCCCTGATCATGCAACATCGCCCATGCAACACCCATGATCGTTCTGTTCTTCCTCTCCGCGACCCCATTTTGCTGTGGGTTATGAGGTGCTATGAGTTCTCTTTGAATTCCTTCTTTGCTACATAAGTCTTTGAATTTGCCAGAGATGTATTCACCACCATTATCACTCCTTATAGTTTTCACCTGCTTCCTCGAATCTTTCTCAACCAACGCCTTGAACTCACAGAAATTTGAGTATGTCTCACTCTTCTTTTGCATGAAGAAGATCCGCACTTATGAGAAAATTCATCAACAAATATCACATAATACCTATGCTTTTCTGTTGAAGCAATCGAGAAAGGTCCACACACGTCTGTGTGAATTCTCTCAAGGATTGTCGAGGCGCGACTATCCTTCTCATGGAAAGTGGTCTTCACAAATTTTCCCAAAGTACATCCCTTGCATTGATCTGATTGCGCAAGTGTACCTTTGGGAAGCCTTGTAGAAATCTGCTACAAAATTTTCAAAGCACCATGGTGAAGATGGCCCAATCTCCTGTGCCACAATTCGCCCTCATCCCGGCTCACCACTCCTTCTGCTTTGCCTGCCATTGATGCGCAACCATCTACCTATAATTGATAAATATTATTAACTCGAATCACTATCCTCCTGGTTTGAACAACTGTTTTATGGCGTAGGAAAGCTTTTCCCTCGCTAAAAACAACATCATAACCCTTGTCCTCCAACATCGCCACAGAGATGAGATTCTTCTTCAATCCTGGAACATGCATGACATCCTTCAAGATGAAAGGTTTATCGAACTACCTCTCAAAGGAAATGGTCTGATACGAGTCACATTGTATCTACCATCATCGCCCATCTCGATGTGCACTCCAAGATCCTTTTCCTCCAGATCACTAAACAAATCTTTGTCTCCAGTCATATGGAAAGACACACCACTGTCAAGAAACCACACCGATCCCATCACACTTGAAAACAAGCACGTGATCAAAGAAAAATCCAGCTCAAACTGCGAGGCTAAGGCCTCTCTAGCTGCAGATCCAACAACCTACTTATTCTTCTTCTTCTATGGACAATTAGTGGAGAAATGCCCGTGCTGGTGACAGTGAAAACACTTCACCTTGGACAAATCCTAGTTCTTGCCTTTAGCTTCGAATTTGGAAGATTTCTTCCCTTTTCCTTTCTGAGCTTTGGCAGCCAAAGCGCAATTTTCTTGATCTTCATTCTTCGATGAAGATCCATCCCTGGTACCCTGCCTTATCTCCTCCTGCACAAGATCCGACCAAAGTCACTCCCTTCCTGGCAGTTTCTCCCGTCCATTGACAGAGTCTTTGTAGCTATGCCAACTTTTCGGAAGCCCAAGGAGAGACAAGCTCACCAAGTCTTCTTCATCAATAGTAACCCCCACACTTCCCATCTCATCCTTGCAGTGGACAAACTTTGTGAGGTATTTTGGTATACTGTCGCCTTTCTCCATTTTTATTTTTCTGAGCTTGTCTTTAAGCGCCAACTTCCTCTGGTCACTTTTTCTTTGGAAAAAATCTGTCAAAGCCTTCCACATTAAGAATGGAGTGGCTTTACCATGAAGGCTGGACACAATGTGGTCCTTCACACCTTCCAACAGAATCCTTCGACACTTTGCTACCTTCTTTTGCCATGCGTCAAGTGCGGCTGCATCGCTAGAAGCAGGCTTCGGAATATCAGCATCTATGAACTCCTTTAACCCATTATCATCCAGCACCGCCTCCATCCTGTCCTTCCATGCTATGTAATTTGAGCTCCCTTCAAGGGAATACTCCAATCGAAATCCGTTGAAAGACATTTCAATGAATGCTCAACTTCGACACCAATAAAACACTGCAGCAAATTCGAATTCCACCAGCACAAAACTAAACCGCTTCAATAATTGCAATATCATCCAATGATAAACTTCTCTGATACCATGTAGAAATTATATAAATTATGTGTTATATTTCCAATATTCTCCTGATCTCACACTATTTTAACTTCATGCAAAATACAAAATCTATTCCACCATTGATCATTTGCGGAAATTAAATCAAGACTGCAATGCACACATGAAACAATAAAAATTCACACACATTAACACAATTGTTTAATGGGAAAGCTTGAAGCTGAAAACCCCAACTATCTGTATATAATATATGTCATAGAGATCATGTAACAATCCTCATACAAAGCTGATGATATCAAGCTCTCAGTATAATACAATCGCTACACACTAATCAAGCCCGATCTTGCAAATCCATGCACCGATCTTTGCCACCTGCTAGCCTGCCTCTACTGCACAATCCCTGCTGAAGAATGGCTCTGAATGAGTTCAAATTACTCTAGCCTTGCTCACGCAATCCTCATTGGAATCTCCACTGAGTGTTGGATGCAATCAATGCATCACTATAGTCACAACTGATAGTCACACTTTCCCTTTCACCTATCTCTCCACTGGTCTCCACTGAAACTGCCATGCACTATAGTTAACTGATGTATTCTTCAGTTGATTAATGAGTTATTATTTATGAATTCATTAACTAATTAATTCACTCCACTCTCACTAGTGTATCAATCAGTTAGACTAGATACAACTAGCTCAACTGAGTCTAACTGAGTTAAACTAAATACAACTCCACCAACTACTTCTCCAAATCCACCAAACTCTGCCACTTGAGTTCTAACTGAGTCCTCCATGCAATAGATCCAGTAAACACTCAGGAATAGCATAATTCCTTCTGTCAGCTGTTGTGCCACATCTGTGCACTTCACTGAAGTGCTCCAAGAGAATAAGATAATGTTTAGAGTCCAAATATTATTAAGAGCTAATAATATTCGATATATCTATTTTTAGACTCCGCCCAATATGTCTAAAAATATAAGTCCATCTATTTTTCCAACTTGACCAACCATCCACAAATAACATCCTGCAACTCATAGAATATGATCGACATGTCTAAAAATATACTTGCACCAAAAATAGCCTGTGGGCCCACTTAGTGAAGGCGACTCTTTTCACTAAGCTCATCATCTTGTTGAATCTCAACAAATCATGGTTGACGAAATTCAATCATGATTAATAATGGTTGACCATACTTGACCTTGGTTGATCATGGTTGATCATAGTTCGCAATAGAGTCATTTTCCATGGTTGATCATGGTTGGTCGTAGAGACAATGATTAACCATTAATAGGGAATTGTGTTTGATTGAACTTGAGGAGTGATGACTACCAAACATACTCCAAAATAGTCAATTGTATTAGTAAATGTGTTTGACTACTCTAGTAATGTTGCATTGCGACGTTGGATAAATTGCAATGTGTAACATTGTGACAGTGTTTGTCACATTGCAACGTTTAATAGATTTCTTTACCATTCGAGCATTGCAACATATTTAACTATCAATATTAATAAATAATATTAATAAGAAATTATTTCTCACTAAAGTTAAAGATTGTTGATTATTAAACACATTCAAACATGGTCAAGGAGTCACCCACATTCTGAAACGTGGTTGACCAAATGTTGTAATGCCACATTACGATGTTAGAAACATCTGTTAACAATTCCAATTCTAATAAATTTATATTAATATTAATATATATTTTTAAACATTTTTAAATTATTGGTTAATTTTATTATTATATGTGCGTGTGTGTGAGATCGTCTAAACTTGAGGAGTCACGATCGAGGGACATCTAAGTTGTCAAAGTCAGTTGGGGATCGCATCGAGCATGGTCCATGAGAGCCCTTAGCTCACTTGCTTTTTTAGCATATGTGTGTGTGTGTGTGTGTGATCTTCTAGACTTGAGGAGCCACAATCGAGGGACATCTAAGTCGTCAAAGTCACACGAGAATCACACCCGGAATGGGCCATGAAAGCCCTTAGCTGACTTGATTTTTTAGCATGTCCCCTTCAACTAGCACATGACATAACCACCCTAACCACCCCCATGAGGTTTCATCTTCGGTCACCTTGCTAACGAAGCCGATCATCAACTTGTTGTGCTAGTGAGACATGACTTTTATATTTTAATCAATATATTGTCAAGTATTTTAATTAGTTTTATTAAATATTTTTATTTAACTTTATATTACTATTAATTAATATGAAAATTGTAATTTAAAAATCTAAAAATTAATGTATATGGTAATTGAACATTTTTATATAAATGTTTTAATTAATATATTTCCAAATGTTTTAATTTATGTTCTTAAACATTTTAATGTCTTTATTATCGTTATCAATGTTTCATGTAGTGTTACAAATTAATTAATTAATTAAGATTGAAATTAGTTAATGTTGATGTTTTAATTAATTAATATTAATGTTAATTATTATTTTAATTATTTAATTAATTAATATTGTATTAAATGAGGACTACTTTGATTGAATAAGGTCGATTATCGTGAAATAAATTACACATATTGTTGATCTAGATGTGGTAGTATTTGACTATATTTGACTAATGTCATTACCTATTTATAATTATGTATTAATTTATATTAATGTTTTAATTACTATATCAATATATTAATGATAATAAATTGGTAAATTAATGTTATTATTAATTAACATTAATTCATTTCTTTGAACATGTTTAAATTAATGTCATTAAAAATTTTAAAATAAATGTTTTAATTAATATATTATCAAAAGTTTTAATTAACATTTTAAAGTTAAAAACATTTAAGTACAATTCCAACATCTTATTATTATTATTAACCAAATCCAAATATATTTATGTTTAGATATATTTGAATAATATAGTTAAGTATAATAATTATGTATTAATGATTTAATTAATATGTGAATGTAATAATTGTAATACAATAATTATTTAAATTTATTATTAATTAATATTAATACATTTTTACATATTTTTGAATTAATGTTTAATGTTATTAAACTTTTTTATATAAAAGTTTTAATTACATATTGTAAAATGTTTTAATTAATAATTTTAATGCTCCAATTTATTAATATTTAAATGTTTTAATTAATGAATTAATTAATGTATTTTAATTGAAGATTGCTAGCCCCAAGGGTTAGCTCAAGTGGTAGTGAGCCAATACGTGGTCTTTTCCATTGTGGGAGGTCACGGGTTCGATTTTTGAGTCTTTGGGGTCAGGCGCTGCTTATTGCACTGAACGGTTTACTACGCGTACCATCCAGAAATTCTGGGGAAGTACGCCCGGGTTTCCCGTGAACTTTGTTCGTGAAAAAAAAATATATTGAGGATTGCATTATAGTCAAATAAAATAAATATAGGGTTGAGAAAGTCTTAATGTGATTATATTTGGTTCCGTTTCACTAATGTGAGTAACTATTATATATTAAGTAATAATGTTTTACTTAATATATCAATATGTTCATTTTAATAAATAAATCAATTAATATTAAAATATTTGTAATCATATTTAAATTAAATTAATTAATTAATTAAATGAATGAAATTGATTAATTAATTAATTAAATTAATCATTTTAAATTTGTTTCATTAATCATTGTAGATTTGTTTCTGTACATGGATAGGTTATAGAAGGAATTCAAAATGGGTAGCATGGAGCTTTCAATACCCCATGAACAACAGTTTTTTTAAAGTAATAAAAAAAATAATAATAAATCAATCCAAGAGAGCAAGAATAATTTAATAAAATAATATTTTTTTTCTTTATAGTAAACTATGAGCGGGCATACAATTGAATAGTATGCATGTGAAACACGAGTGGAGGAAAAGTTTTTAAATGCACATTTTCCAAGTGGTTGAAAGAGGTGCACATTTCAGAATGCGAACAGTCAAAATTAACCCACGTTGCAATGCAATGTTTTATAAGTTTTTTTTTTTAATTTCCTTTCTAACTAAGTAGCATACGTGGTTATCAACAACAGGCACAGATAATTTTTAATCATGTTTTGTAAAAAAATAATTTAAGTATGTTTAAACATGAGATTTATATATGCAAGGAAGTTATCACTTTTAATTAGATTCGTTGATGGAGTGGCAACGACGAGAATATACTGGCATCATCCAATTTACACCATCCGATAAAAAAGATTAATTACAAAAATAATTAAAGTAGCAAGTTCCAACAGGGGGGATGCCTATCGGCGTAAATATGGGTACATTCTAAGAATATGAATGTGCTATTAGAATTTGTGCATTTTTTTGTAATGCATGTCTGTGGAATTATTCATAAAATAATATGGCTTTAGATTAATCTAGATTTATATTAATTGACCAAGTTAATACTTTCGGCCAGCCTAAGGTTTGAGGCCATTTATGAGGGGTTGCAAAACTCTTCTTGGGGTTTTTTTAGCTTTGAGTTTGGTTTCCCTTTCATCCTATCTAAGATCAGAGAAAGACATTCTTAGGGTTTTCAAAAGTTTTAGAAGTTACGACTTTTTCTGGTTTATTTTTTTTGTGTGTCCTTCATCTCAAGTGTCATTGGCCTTGCCCTCGGACGAACTGGTGAAGGAGATCCTTGCCGCGACGACGAAGGAAGGTCAAACTGATGTTGATAATATTTGAATCCATATGCAGTGTTAACATTTAAATACAAAAGGGTATTTATAATTTTAACACTATAGATGGATTCAAAGACCCCTTTGTCTCTAAATGTTAACAATGAAAATGGATTCAGAGACCCCTATAGTGATTGAAACACTTCGGTATCAAAATTGTAATTTTCGATTTCCGAGGTGACACAATTAAAAATTACTAACTTAAATGACTAATTCATATAATTGTTGTGCTTATTATTTGGTAATATTTTTACTCTTGGACTATAGTAGTCATTTATGTTAATCATTATTAATTTTGTCACTTATTATCTAGTCATATATTTTAGTCTTCGACTAAATTAGTCATTTTAGTTAGTTGCTTTTAGTTTTATCACTTATTATCTAGTCATATATTTTATCCCTAAACTAAATTAGTCATTAATTTAATCATTTTTAGTTCATTCACTTGAAATTGCTCAAATTTAATAGTAATTCACTTGAAATAATTGTGATGACTAACTTTTTTAGTCACTTGGTCATTAATTTCATCATTTTCTACTAGTGTATGGAGACTCGTGGTACATGGTATAATGTCATCTATAAAGGGTCCACTCTACACTTTTTTAATTGAAAATGGGCCATAAATGGAAATATTTGCAAAAATGTTTTAAAAGTTGAAATGCTAGTGACTAGCAAACCTTTGGGGGGAAATGTATTTCCTGATTTAAATGAAACATTTGTTCCACCTTCTCCTTCCAATTTTATGTGTCATATTGAGAACCACATTTATGATGCAGAGGATTTATCATACCATACTTATTCATCCATTGTCATATAGTGCCCTAACTACCGATGATGATATTAAACACGTTATTTCATCAACTCATAATAAATTGAGGGGTTTATTACAAATAACACCCACAACATTGGAGAAGGCATATGCACTAAATAAATTGGTAGTGTAAGCCAAGAATGCAATTAAAAAAAAAAAATCGGTGTTGTAACTCCATCCAAGATCACTACCAAGAGACGACATAGTTTCTTGAGCCCAATAGAAAAAGGGGGCAACATGTTAGTGTGTTGAAATCAAGAAAATATGAACCATAGTTTCTAAAGGTTGGATAGGGTCATGGAAGGAATAGAAGCATGAATGAACAATTGGAGAAAGCTTCTACAAATGAAATAAATCTGGACCACATATCTATAAGGGTACAACAATCTATTCTACAAAATTAGGGTATGAAAATTCCAATTTATGTATCATTTTATTTAAAATTAAAATTATCATTATATTCATCATCTTTCATGCAATTTCATAACTATGTGAACTTTTTATTGTTACAGCTGACGATTCCACCTCTTACAATACTTCAAGCTATAAAATTATATTATTTGATGACAATATTGTGGAGAGTAAATTTGCGAATCCAAATATGGGGAGTACATTCGTTCCTTTTCCATTTACTTCACCGCGTCCACCTCCCCATTTTATCATCCAACCCCTTGGTTTTTTCCACCATATGCACCAAGTTCATTCATTGGGCACCATACCTCAACCCTTAACAATTCGGTTCCACACCCTATGGTGATGCCCCTATTCTACAACCAGTTGGATTGTATCACTGCCCACACCCTATACCTTGTTCATTTATGACATCAAACATGCCTCCATCCATCCCCTTGGAACCACTCAGCTATTACACACTTCCAATCAACAAATTACCAAGAGATACACCATCTACTGAGGAAAGACAATATTCTAGAATGCCTTCAAACTTTATGGTGAGAATATTTGGTTGATGAAAATGAATCAAAGTTACTATTTATATTTTAAGTGAACCTATATTAGTAATTTTTTATTTTTTATTTTTTTAATTTTTTTTTTATTTTTTAATTTTAATTTTAATTTTAATTTTTTAATTTTTAATTTTTAATTTTTATCTATATATATATATATATATATATATATATATATATGTATATTTTTTTTTTATGGATGAACCAAAATCATATGAAAACATTATTCTTATTTTGTTTTACAGGGAATAACGAGTTAAAATAACCATCAAAGTACCAACAGTCAATGGCACGATGGAAGATATTCTGGAAAATGAGTATTCATGGAGAAAAAGATGAAGAAAACAGAATCCCTAAGTTCTGAAAAAAGGGGGCATTCATTGTGGTGATTGTGGACATCGTGTATGATGGTCTAATCTGTTGGGAAAGTGTATGATGTATCATTTAAAAAAAATAACTATCAGTTAAAAAAAATGCCTCTTTGAGCAACGAAAGTGTTGTAGAAGGGGAGAGGGAAAAGATAACTTTGAGAGTGGTAAATACCTATTGAAAAAATAGAGCACATAATTATGTTTGTGCTCAGCTTTGAGGAGATCTAGAGGGTGGTAACAATTATATTATGTATAGGATGTATGGAGTTTTCTAAAATAAAAAAAAATCATATATTTTTTGTTTTGAACTTTGTCTATCAAATGACTGCAAGGTATGGTTAAACATTTAGTTTAGAAGTTAATGAGCTGAGTATTTGTATGTTTACAATTAATATCTCTTGGGAAATAGATATTTTATTAAAATGTACTTAATGAGGATACTTAGGAAAATTTTAATGGCAAGCTAATGACAAGAACAAGGATGTGTTTGGTTAAGTGTTGTGTGATTTTTCTGTGATTTGTAATCGTTGTCATAATTGTTGTGTTCTTTTTCTGTGATTTGTAATTGCTATTAGTTGAATAAGAATCTCTGTCAGCAATTCTTGTTTACTTGCAGTGCATGAATATTCTCAAAAAAATCTAAATGTTGTTGTGGTGACTCAATAAGTTATCATTGAAAGAGATTCTAGAAGAATTTTTATGCTTTCAAGTGATCTAAGCCATTGGTTAGCAACGTGTTTAATTGAAAAAAACATAGCCTAATTTATAACCACATGCTCCTAAAGGTTTCTAATTGTATCAAATATTGAAGTTGTTCTTGTTTCTTAGTTTGAATTTCATTTGCTCTTATACTCATGGAAGAACAAAATCAAAATAATTTTCTTTCTAAGAGAAAACTTTAACTGGTTCAAAGGAGCACTTATTATCTATTGACATATCATTTTCATTGGGTTGCTCTCTTTTTCATTGATATTCTAATATTAGCTATCAAATTAAGTGAGGTATATCATAAATCATTATTGGCATTTTCAAATATTGTCACTAAGGATAGTCTGGCCACATATCAGACTTGAGATAAACTTGTTTCCGTCTCCAATTACAAAATTGAAACCCAATGTGAAGCTAAAAATACGTTGATTTAATTGAAAGATCAATCCCACATTAACTACAAGTGTTGGGTTGTATTTCATGCATATTTGGATGATTGACTTACTTTTAAAGGAATAAATATTTATTGTAGAAGTCTGATATTGATTACTATAGTGGTATATTTTCATTTATTTCTAGTGCTAATATTTGGTATTGATAATTGGGATTGTACCTTGCATCTTGCATAGAGTATTCTCATCTTAAAGTGAACTGATATGCACCCAATAATGGTTACAGTGAGCTCTTGAACATGAGAATATCAGACTTTGAAAACTTAAAAAAGTTCCCTTTAATATTTGTCATAAATTCAAGATAAAATTTTAATATTTTTCAAGTGGTAGTAAGCTCATTTTTCACATCAATATAAAGTACCTTGGTGTTCATACCAATATAAATTTTTGTGATCTGTCTAGGAGCATTTCCAGCTATCTAAAAAGTCATGCTGCCACCAAAGGTCAGATGATGAAGGCTGAAATGTTGACAATTATATGGATGAACTAAATGTTGAATGTGTTATTAACTTCTTCATGAACATAAATTTGAATTTCAAGGAAGGAATAACCAAAAGCAAGTGTACACATCGAGGAATACCACCTTAAGAATTATGATAATGGTAGCATCATTGAATAGTGATCCTTAGAGAATAACAGTGGAATGTCATACATATATTTTTATGGGCCACCAATCTTTAACAATGAACATAATGAGGACTGAGTATGCTTGAACAAACTTCATGTGATAGAAGGCAACTTAGGTCCCATGGAAAAGGAATCTAATAGTACAGTTGGCATGCGTGGAGTAGGATTGAAGATTGATTCTAAGGAAAAAATTTGGGAGGTACCTCTTGATGGAAACCCTAATGATGAAAATATGGACAAGGAAAAAGTATTTGTGCTTATAGGTTTTATTTTCGTTTTATAAATTGCGACAGTTGGAAGCTTTGTAAATGCTTCCAACATTACTCTATGCTCACAACCCTTCAACTGTCACAATGAAGAGGAGCGCATTGTTGTCTTTGTGATGAGTTGTGACCAAAATTTTGAACAATAATTATGGTTGGGCAGTGGATGATGATGGCCTCCCTGAATATCACAAAGAGAGGAAAGAAGAATAATTCAGTGTAGATTTGAGGCCTTGTTGTATGATGGGTTGTGATAAAATGAAAATGCCACATTCCCAAATCTTGGATACTTTTGAAAATCATACCAATGAAAATCAGACTTTGGCGTGCAATTGATGGAGCTCCATGATGATGGGATGGCCAGTGTTTGGAAACTGTTGCCTGTGATGAATTCAACTTGCTTAAGCATTTTGAAAAATCAGAGCTATGTGCATTTTCCTCAACTTGCATCAGATTTATATACCAATGAATAATTAACTTTTGGTGTGTTGGTGGTAAATGGAGTGATACTAGTTGGGGATGGATTGATCATTGGTTTGATAGTGTCATCATGTAAGAAGTATCCACACTTTCCAGGCCCTTTCATTTGTATTTATTACATGTGAGTGGCCTTTATCTATCATTATCCTCTCTTCTTTTTGTGTTATAGGGAACTGACTAAATCCTATTAAACATACAATGTTTTCCAGTTTAACAATCTATTTTCTACAAGGAAATGGTCAACAGATCATTG
Source organism: Pinus albicaulis (assembly GCA_034641835.2). Classification (NCBI taxonomy): domain Eukaryota; kingdom Viridiplantae; phylum Streptophyta; class Pinopsida; order Pinales; family Pinaceae; genus Pinus; species Pinus albicaulis. Next base: position 498,752,362 of record CM076570.1, on the reverse strand, counting down.
CACTGTTCCTGCAGGGTAACGACACAAATAAATTGTTCTACAGATCACAGTGACCATTGTGGCATATCCTCGGCCATAGAGTAATTATAAAAATAAAATGAAAATATAAATGTAACGAGAGGATGGAGGAAAAATTTAATTCTTCATCTGGGATTTAAAATTAGTAATGATGTGTCACGACCAAGGAGTAATGTGATACCCATTAGAAATGAGATGGCTCTAGATGGACTTATGTTGTAGAAAATTTGAATGAAGCATAACATAACATTGGGACAATAGGGAATCTGGGATAATATCATTAACAAATAATTGGTTAGGATAAGTAAGATTCATCTCCGTTTGATAATAGTTGCGGCATTAACGAACATCAGAGGAGATTTCAAGATGATGGAAGTAAAACTTGAGAAAGGATATGTGTGAAGCATTATGAAATTTTTCATGGTTTCCTTAAAGGTTCAGAAACAAGATGGTGACTCTAGTGGAATACAAAAGTGAATGCTCTAGGGAAGCTAAATGGAAATGATTCTATAATGATTTTTCCATCAAAATATTTGTGCCAGGCCATGGTATAGTTCTTGATTCCAGAAAAAGTTTGAAAATTTTGGTCTAATATTTAGATGTAAGATCTAAATATGGCTAAGTAAAAATTAGATTAGGTACAAGAATCATAACTAGAAAGGATCAAATATTTATCTTCAATGTATAATTAAGAACATATCATATGTAATATGGTTTTACAGTACACAGATTTACTTTTTCCTTGCTATATTTTTGTATTTTGTGGTCGTTGCACAATGAAATCTAGTTTAGTTGTAGGTTGTTTCATCTGGAAGCTTACATACCCCTCCATTGTGAACATCCAACTGCTACATGAAGGAACATGAGTAATCACCCAATATACTCTAAAGTAGAAAGTGTATTAAATTATGCTGACGATGATTATATTATATATGAAAAGTTACCTACAAAATAAATCAAAAGCCAACCAACAAATAGGCTTAAAGGGGGCCGAGTGCTAATTATACATAAATTACATAAGAAAAAAATGAGGGATAAAATCATGGGAAAACTATCTTGATGATCATTGCACTTGTTACTGCAACATGGAGTTTAACTACATTTTAGTAAACTTAGGAGGCCCCCTCCTACCATAACAATATGGAAATGCCCTGTTTTTATTTTCTGTTGTGCAAAATGGAAATATTAAATATAAGATAATGTTCATTAAGCATGCAAAATAAATTTTGGACTTGAGTTTGTGGTTTCCCCATTAAGAGGAAATTTCATTGGTCATTGGCCTTAAATTATATCCTTACTAGTAAAAGTGGCACCCTTGTGATAGTTAAGTGGGCCAATTGTTGTATCTTAAGAGACAATTCCTTGGTCGTGGAAAGAAATCAGTGCTTAAGACATTTTAAAAAAAATGTGTCACAAAAGTAGTTATATTAGGTGGTCTTCGTTCAATCCCTTTGGAAACTAATTCTTTTAAACCCTTAATAATCTGGTATAATGAAAGACTCTAAAATGCCATTAACTACTGATATCTGAATGGGAAAGAAGAACTTTAGAGGAAACTCAAAGTAATATGCTGTAAACACATAATCTATTACTTAAAATTTTCAGAGAGAATCCATGGAAAGAGAGGAAACTCGAAATAATAATATGATGTAAAAATAAAATTTATTACTTTAAGTTCCAGAGAGAATTTGTGAAGAGAGAGGAGTTGGAGTGAAGGAGCGCTTATTAAGGCTATTTAATTTTTACTTACAAACATAAATCAGAGATCAACTTCTTCTTTACTTCAATTCATTCAAGGAAGAAACAACATAAAATGACACAAGAAACACGAATCACCGTCAACAGTTGCAAGAAACTTGATGCTTCTTTCATTCACCCATTAGAAAAAGAAGTCCCAATTTTTTAGTTTTCCAGAGGTCCTGTTGTACATACCCCTTTTCCTTATTTAAATTTCGTTTTCCTCCTTCTCCAAAATCCATTTCTAACGTTTTGATAGTAAGAACCCCCTGGGCCCCGTTCAAATCCATCATCTCCGCCCGAAAATCAGCGTTATAACGTTTAAAATACATATTATATATGTATCGGGCCGAGCCCCTTAGGATTTAGCCCCCCGCCTTGATTTTCATAAGACCCGAGTCCAGGACCACAGGCTAGAAGATAAAGGGGGTTGTCGTTTAAGTCCCGGGCGCTGTTATAACCGTCTGATTCAATTAAATCAACGGCGTGGCATCAAACTTATAAGGAGGGCCCCGCATCGTACCCCGCGCCCAAGAAACCAGTGGTATCTTCCCCGCACCACTTTTATTGACAGGGCGGTATTGCCCACGAGAGCAGCGGTCCCACACGGGAGGTGCCACGTGATCCTGGTGCGAACGGGAGAAACCGCCCCGCACGCGTTAAACTCGGCAAGGGCCGGGCGCGGATTACGAGGCCGTCAGAGATGTCCGAGATCTCCATCAAACGGCGGAGATGTAGAGATGCAACAAAATGCGTTTCACCTTTGCCCACGTACACGCGGGTCCCACGGCCCGCCACGTGTCACTATTGCACCCCTCCAACCATTAACCCACTCTTGCGTCGGCTCATTAGCCCCCTGACCCAACCTACGTGTCTTCCCCCCATATACCCCTCCGTACCTATATATATATATGCGTATATTCATGTGTTTTATTCACCTTTGTCGCTAGTTTTCCTTCCTGCCCCCACGGTGCGACACTGTGTTCTGTTAACGAAAACCTTCATTGTTCGCTCCCAACACCCCGTATGTCACCATTTTCGGTCTGTGTCCCCATCATCTCCTCCATTCACACCTCCGTCACCTCCGCCCTCGTCTGAGTCAGTTCTTTTAACATTTTCAGGGTTTTTTCAGGTTTTCAAATCAAGCATAAGGGGGCATATCAATCTGTCGCCTCCATTTCAGAGAATTAAGAGCATATCAGAAGATGATCTCCTGTGAAGCGAAATTAAATAAAAGAGATGAAGCCGGTACATGAAATGACTGTTATTAAAGAAAACACAGGCAGAGAGCTACAGAACCCTCCAGATAATTTCGCCACGCATTTAAGGTTCAGACTTCAAATTCAGAATTCAAAGGCCAAGAGTACAGTACCAGAGTTGCAGGCCAGCTCAGGCCCCTCATGGCATCAGATTTTTCTTCAACTAAAAGCATCCCGATGTACATATTTTATTATTTTCTGTCTTGTACATAAAGAGATTTTTATCTCCCGGTATTAATTTCTGTATACAAGTTGTTAGGTATATTCATTTATAGCTAGTCATTCATGAAGAAGGCGTAGGGTTTCCCCGCCTTTCTTTTCTGATTTAGAATAATAAGTGTAGACACCTACCTCTCCCTCCAGAAGTTTCTCTCCTCTCTATAAATATCAAAAAAGAAGACATTGTTAGGGTTCCAGATTTCTGTAAGCAAGCTGTGCAGCTAGAAGACTATTGTATCCATCTTGTGACATTTCTGTATGAAGTTTCAGAGCCCGTTGGGTCTCAGTGAGGAGGGGTTATGACTGTATTGAGGATTCTGGACTTCGGTATATTGCAGTATGTAATTTCTCTCATGTGTTAATATATCATCCTTTATTGCAAACTTGCTTCTTGTATCATGTTCTAGAATGCGAGTGGCTCACTAATTTGCAGTAAGGATTCATCTTAAGTGGTGCCCTTTCTGGAATTAGTCAAGCGCTTTAAATAGGCCTAGAAGTGATATACTGTTCCATGTTCACTCATTTCATAATCTCTGCTATATTAATGGCTTAAGGATTCGTAAATTGATGCGCCCTTTTGTCAGTAATATCTTCTCATGTTTCTTTCTTGCCTGCACTCCTTGATATCTGATTTCTGTAATATATTATTTGAATCGGCCCTCTTTACAGTAAAACGGTCTCTTAGCTGTCTGATGCTATCATACTGAAGTTTTACCTGATGTCTGTACTTTATTCCTATCTGTGTATCAGCCACTGAAGGAGAATTGGGACCTATTCAAGCTATTTTCAATTTCCTTGTTTAAAACAAGAGATAGTAAGTGAGCCCTTTGGACTGACAACCCAAACTATAATGGACTCCTTGCTATATTAAGATGTCCTAGGCACTGGTCTATGGCAACTCTAGACTGTCTCTAGGAGGGTGACAAAATCATCCACAACATCTTTCTGGCGCCGTTGCCGGGGACCGAATTCAAGAATGTCAGTTTCCCTGGGTTTTCGACATTTTATTTCACTCTCTAATCAGGTGAGCACAGAGAGGTGAAGAGTTGCATATTTCTCACCTTGGCGACTCCACTGGTCCTTATTTGATAAATCTCATTAGTAGTCCTGGCTCCTCGTAGGCCGCATTTGAGGTCAGATACAGCCCAACCGAAAACACCCTACGTGTCTGACCCAGAGAAAATTATTCATAAAAAAGTCTGGAAGGAGAGGAAGTTAGCCCGTGCTGAAAATCCTGAGTGTTCTGTTGAAGATTATCCGCCCTCTTCTTCTCAAGAAGTTAGAACAGAAAATCTCGAAGTTTATCTAGAAACCCCACGTAGGGGAAATACTTTATTTGGGGAAGAACCTTATCCTGTTTTCGAGGCTGAGGAAATTAAAGAGGTCATTGAAATAGCTCCCATCAACCGAGAACTATTCCCATCCACACCTCAGACCTCGGTCCAATATATTCCCATTGTCATTCACACTCCGCTTCCCCCTACCCCTCTCCCTTCTTTTGTTTCTCAGATTGTTGTGCAACCCCCACCGCCTCCAATGGCCAATGTTCCTGCTTTTCTCCTGAACAAATACGCTCCTCTGGCCTTACCCCAAGTGTTGAATGATATGCCACAGGATTATCTGAAGATTCTGCCAAGGTTCAATGGTGAAAATGATACGGATGCTCAGAAACATCTCGAGACCTTCTGCTCTTTTGTAGAAAATTTGAATGTTGAACACCTGGATGTGGTTTTGAGATTATTTGTGCAGTCTTTAGAAGGTGAAGCTAGAAAATGGTTTAAAACACTGGGAAATCGTTCTGTGACAACTTGGGATCAGATGGAAAACGTTTTTCTCAGGAAGTGGGGAGAAAAGAAGGATTTTGGAATGTGCCTTACTGAGTTTAATACTATCAAGAAGAAACAGAATGAAGGGGTATCAGAATTCATCAAAAGATTCAACAAGTTGTATCTAAGCTTGCCTCCGGAAATGAAGCCAAATGAAGTTGCTGCCAAGATAATCTTCATAGCAGCCTTTGATTTTGATTTTGGATTCTCCTTAAGAGAAAGAAAAGCTGCCAATTTAGATGATGCACAAGCAGATGCCCTGGAACTAGAAGCGAACTTTGCCTCCACAGGAAAGTTAAAAGGGAAAATGGAACCAGATGCCAGAAGAAAAGGCAAAGAAGAGGTTTCCACCTCTAATCAAGAAAAGGATTCAGATAAAATGGATGAAATAAGTAAGATGATAAAGAAGATGGTCAAGATGGAACTGGAAGCCAAAAATGCAGCTCCTAAAAACTATTACAATGCCCCAAACAAAGGATATAACCCTCAGTATAGAAAGCCTCCGTTGCATATACTACCAAGAGAGACAAGGGAGCAGCAAGATCAGGTACCTCACCCCTTGTACCTGGAAGGACCTGCAGATGACTCCACCGGAAATGCAGCCTATGGGTTAGAAGATTCGAATCTGGCCTTTTCAAATAATGATGATATGGAGTGCCCAGTGCAAGCAGAGGATGAAGAAGCTGAGATTGACCATTACTGCAAGCAATTTGCTGATTTCATGGAAGCGCAGTTCAACGTCAGATATGATCTCAGATCCTCAAGGAAGAGGACCAGAACTCAGGAGCAAGAGGAAGAAATACCTCAGAAAGAAGCATCTGCTCAGAAGGATTCAGCAACCAAAAAGAATGTTGAAAAAGGTAAGAACTTTCTAAATACCCCCTTGCAGTCAAATGATCGAATTCCTTCTTCTTCCAAAACAGTCAGCCCTCCTAATGCTGAGCCAGTGTCCCAAGAAGTCAAGTCCTCAGTTGAGAATAAGGAGTCAAAAGAAGTAATGATAGAAAAGTCCACATCTGCTTTTAATTTGCAAAAAGAGCTCGAAAAGATTAAGATTCCTGTCCCTCTGACTGAGCTGTTGAAGCAGCCTGTATATCAGTCTCAAGTCACCTCTTTCATGCCTATTCCTGAACCACAAATTGTACCTGATAGTCTAAATCTTCAGGAGGAAAGACCCATGGTAGTATTTGGCCCACACGTTGAGGAGGTAGACCCTTCAACTCCTCCCTTTTATGTGTCCCTAGTTATTCATGACCTGCTGCTTCACAATTGTATGTTGGATTCTGGGGCTTCCCATAATCTTATGCCTTTGTCTGTCATGGAGCAACTAGGGCTGCAGATTACAAGGCCTTATAAAGATTTATATTCATTTGATTCTAAGAGGGTTAAATGCTTGGGAATGGTTAAAGATTTAGTGGTCAATCTAGCTCAGATCCCAGCAAAAAGCGTGGTCATGGACATTGTGGTCGCAGATATCCCAGCTCGCTTTGGCATGCTGTTGTCAAGGTCCTGGGGTACTAAGATTGGGGGATCGATCAAATTAGACCTGACATATGCCACTGTCCCAGTCTTTGGTGGTCAGGAGAGGAGGCTGTATAGGGAGACCAGATTTGTTAAAATGGTGACCACTGCTGATTGCTCGGACAACTCTCCAGTTTATAATAAAGAAGGAGATTTCTCATGTTTTGTGTTAGAAGAAAGTCAAGACTATGCACATGAGTCCCCCTCTGGTCAATTCCAACCTGAGCAATACAAGGAAGGTCAGGAATCACAGGTATGGACTTTGCATTTTGATGGAGCAAATTCCAGGGAAGGTAACGGAGCTGGGGTGTTGCTAATTTCCCCCACAGGAAAATGGGTGCCGCTGTCTTTCAAATTAGAGTATGAAGCTACAAACAATGTAGCTGAGTATGAAGCTTTGCTATTGGGTCTACAGACAGCCAGAAACATGGGCATCCAATGTCTAAAGGTGTTTGGAGACTCTGAGCTAGTAGTGAGACAGATTAAGGGTGAATGCCAAACTAAGCATCCTCGGCTCAGAGCATATAGAAATGAAGTATGGGACATGATAGAAAATTTCTTCCTAGCATTTAATATACAGTTCATGCCCCGGGAGCATAACAGAATAGCAGACTCTCTTGCTGTGGCTGCTAGTACGTTCCGACCTCCTCAGAGCCCATTGTTAAGATATGAAATAGAGGTACGTTATAGACCATCTATCCCAGACAATATAAAGCACTGGCAGGTCTTTGAAGATGACGAACAAATGAAAAGATTCATGGAGACAGTGGGAGAATTCACAGGTATGGAAATTGATGATCATAAGGAGGAAGAAGCTGAAAACATTGCTGAAGGTAAATGGGAAGAAAATATAGCAGGAAACAGAGTATTGCAATTAAAAGGAAATGTCATCCCTAGAGGACTAGTACCTCTAGAAAGACTATTCAATAAGAATGATGTTCCCATGCAGCCAAACAAAACAGTAGAAGAAGATCAAGTGAGAGATTTAAATCTGGGTACTGCTACTGATCCCAAGATTGTTAAATTATCTAAAAATATCTCAGCAGAATATAAAGAAAAAGTATTTGAAGTTATTTCAATCTTTTAAAGATGTTTTTGCCTGGTCCTATGAGGACCTAAAAAATTTTGATGTAAATATTATACAACACAAAATTCCACTCAGGGAAGATGCAAAGCCATACAAGCAGAAGCTCAGGCAGATTAATCCCCTGCTTCTTCCCTCAATTGAGAAAGAAATCAAAAAATTGTTGAAGGCCAAAATAATTGTGCCCTTGAGGTACTCAGAATGGGTAGCGAACCTTGTTCCTGTCAGAAAGAAGAACGGAGAAATCAGGCTATGTGTAGACTTCAGAAATTTGAACAGAGCATCTCTCAAAGACAACTATCCACTGCCTAAAATGGATCATATCTTGCAGAAGGTGGTGGGAGCATCCAGAATGTCAATGATGGATGGTTTCTCAGGCTATAATCAGGTAGCTGTTTTTCCAGAAGATCAGAAGAAGACTGCATTCACCACTCCATGGGGCACATTTATGTATGCAAGGATGCCATTTGGACTGATCAATGCAGGTGCTACTTTTCAAAGGGCAATGGACATAGCCTTTGTCGGTGAACAGGACAAGTTTTTGGTAGTGTACCTCGATGACATCACGGTGTTTTCAAAGAATGATGATGAGCATATCGTGCATTTAAGAAGAACTTTTGAAAAATGCAGAAGGTACGGCCTTTCTCTTAACCCTCAAAAATCTCTGTTTTCTTTAGACGAAGGGAAACTCTTAGGACATATTGTGACTAAGGATGGTGTTAAAATTGATCCTAAGAGAGTTGAAGTAATAAATAGTATTTCTCTGCCAAGAAATAAGAAAGAAGTACAGGTGTTTTTGGGGCGAATAAACTTTTTAAGGAGATTCATTCCTAACTATGCGGAAATAGTTAGGCATATAACCAATATGTTGAAAAAGGACAGCGAAGTTAAGTGGTCCCAGGAGTCTAGAGATGCATTTACAAGAATTAAACAAGCATTTGCCGAAGCTCCTGTACTTGCAGGACCGGATTATAGTAAGCCATTTATGGTATTTTCTTTCGCTTCACCACACACAATTGCTGGAGTGTTATTGCAGAAAAATGAAGAAGGATATGAACAGCCCATAGCATTCTTCAGTCAGGTGTTGTATGATGCTGAACTAAAGTATAATATACTGGAGAAGCAGGCGTATGCCCTGGTAAAGTCCCTGAAAGCCTTCAGAGTTTATATTTTGCAATCTCATATTATTGCCTATGTTCCCACAGTAGCTGTAAAGGACATTCTGGTTCAAGGAGACAGTGAAGGCAGAAGAGGAAGATGGATTGCAAAAATCCAGGAGTATGATCTAGACATAAAGCCTACTAAATTGATCAAAGGACAGGGACTTGCCAAGATGTTATCTGAATCTAATCATCAAGCTCTGGGCATTAATTTATCCATGATGGCAAGTGAAGAATCAGAAAAAGGAGAGGAGCAACATGGACTAGAAATGGCCACACAAAAGGTACATGTGAAGTATCTGACTAGTCCATGGTATAAGCAAATAGTTGAATACCTGCTGACACTTAGTTGTCCTCCAGGATGTGATAAGGCAGCATACAGAGCTGTGAGGATGAGATCTCAGAAGTATGTCATTGCCAATGGACAGTTGTATTGGAGAGACCCTTTGGGTATATTACTGCTATGCCTCACAGAAAATGAAGTGCAGAGTATAATGACAGAGTTCCATGAAGGAATATGTGGAGGACACTACAGCTGGAGAGCTACTACCAACAAAATCTTGAAGGCTGGTTTCTACTGGCCAAAATTATATTCAGATACCTTCGCTTGGGTCAGAACATGTGACAAATGTCAAAGGTTTGCAGAAAGACAGAAGTTAGCATCCTTGCCCTTGATTCCTGTTCATGTAAATGAACCCTTCCAGAAATGGGGATTAGACTTTATAGGAGAAATACACCCCCCATCAAGTGGCCAACATAAATGGATACTGACAGCTACAGATTATTTTACTAAATGGGTAGAAGCCATACCTACAAGAAGGGCTACAGATGCTGTAATCATGAATTTTTTAGAAGATAATATCATATCTAGGTTTGGCTGTCCTGCAAGGATTGTAACAGATAATGCTCAAGATTTTAAGTCTGCCAGATTTGTAAATTTCTGCCAAAGATATAATATTATATTGACTCATTCTACAGCATATTATCCCCAGGGGAACGGGCTAGCAGAATCATCCAATAAAACCCTGGTGAGGGCCCTGAAGAAAACGATAGCTGAAAATCAGAAAAATTGGGATTCTCAGTTAAAGTTTGCTCTGTGGGCAAATAGGATAACAAGCAAAAGAGCAACAGGCAAGTCTCCATATGAGCTGGTGTATGGGCGGGCTGCAGTATTCCCTGTGCAATTAGCACTGCCAGTGGCGCGTTTTATGCAGGAAAATCAAGAAGAACCCGACGAGATGATCAGGAGAATTAATCAGCTGGTAGAATTGGAGGAAACCAGGAATCAGGTAGACCAGAGATTAATGGAATACCAGGAGAAGATGAAGAAAGTATTTGATCAGCATGCAAAGGGCAGAAATTTTCAAATTGGAGACCTGGTTCTTAGGTGGGATGTTCGCAGAGCAGAAAAGGGCAAGCACGCTAAATTCGATCCATTATGGTTTGGTCCATTCAGAATTGTAAGTCAAGGAGGGAATAATACTTTTATGTTGGAGAATCTACAGGGTGATTTGTTAGATGCGCCCGTGAATGGCCAATTCCTCAAGCCATATTTTCAATTCTGACCCAGGTGAAAAATGACAGACTGTATATAATGTATATAAATTGCTTTTATTTTCGTTCTTGCAGAGAAAAAAGAATGTTGAGAGTTACCGGAAGGTGCAGCACAGAAGAAATTGAGCTGCAGAATTGAAGTTTTGAATGGTCTGCGTGTTCTCGTCATGCCCGAGGGCGAGCATGCCGTCCCCAACTGGAGCCAGTGTTGTACATACCCCTTTTCCTTATTTAAATTTCGTTTTCCTCCTTCTCCAAAATCCATTTCTAACGTTTTGATAGTAAGAACCCCCTGGGCCCCGTTCAAATCCATCATCTCCGCCCGAAAATCAGCGTTATAACGTTTAAAATACATATTATATATGTATCGGGCCGAAGCCCCTTAGGATTTAGCCCCCCGCCTTGATTTTCATAAGACCCGAGTCCAGGACCACAGGCTAGAAGATAAAGGGGGTTGTCGTTTAAGTCCCGGGCGCTGTTATAACTGTCTGATTCAATTAAATCAACGGCGCGGCATCAAACTTATAAGGAGGGCCCCGCATCGTACCCCGCGCACAAGAAACCAGTGGTATCTTCCCCGCACCACTTTTATTGACAGGGCGGTATTGCCCACGAGAGCAGCGATCCCACACGGGAGGTGCCACGTGTTCCTGGTACGAACAGGAAAACCGCCCATCCCCCGCGCGTTAAACTTCAACCAAGGGCCGGGCAGCGGGATTCACAGAGACCGTCAGATATCCAGATCTCCATCCGACGGCGGAGATGCAACAAAATCGTTCGTCCTTTGCCACGTACCTGCCAGGTCCCACAGCCCGCCACCGTGTCACTATTGCACCCCTCCGCCCATTAACCCACTCGCCACGTCGCCTCCCATTCGCCCCCTGTTAACCTACGTGTCTTCCCCCCATATACCCCTCCGTACCTATATATATATATGCGTATATTTATGTGTTTTATTCACCTTTGTCGCTAGTTTTCCTTTCTGCCCCCACTGTGCGACACTGTGTTTTGTTGGCAAAAACCTTCATTGTTCGCTCCCGACACCCCGTATGTCACCATCTTCGGTCTGTGTCCCCATCATCTCCTCCATTCATACCTCCGTCGCCTCCGTCCTCGTCTGAGTCAGTTTTCTTTTAACATTTTCAGGGTTTTGCAGGTTTTCAAATCAAGCATAAGGGGGCATATCAATCTGTCGCCTCCATTTCAGAGAATTAATAGCATATCAGAAGATGATCTCCTGTGAGCGAACTTAAATAAAAAAGATGAAGCCGGTACATGAAATGACTGTTATTAAAGAAAACACAGGCGGAGAGTTACAGAACCCTCCAGAGAATTTCGCCACGCATTTAAGGTTCAGACTTCAAATTCAGAATTCAAAGGCCAAGAGTACAGTACCAGAGTTGCAGGCCAGCTCAGGCCCCTCACGGCATCAGATTTTTCTTCAGCTAAAAGCATCTCGATGTACATATTTTACGTCTTGTACATAAAAAGAGATTTTATCTCCAAACGTACAAAATGGACACGGGTTGTTTGGAGCATATTCATTTTATGATTGATCATTCTGAAGAAGGCGTAGGGTTTCCCCTTTCCAATTTAGAGTAATAAGTGTAGATGCCTACCTCTCCCTCCAGAAAGTTCTCTCACTCCTGTAATATCAAAGAAGACATTGTTAGGGTTCAGTTGCATAGCATTTGCAAAATGAGAAAGACTATTGTATCCATCTTGTGACATTTCTGTATGAAGTTTCAGAGCCCGTTGGGTCTCAGTGAGGAGGGGTTATGATTGTATTGAGGATTCTGGTCTTTGGTATATTGCAGTATGTAATTTCTCTCATGTGTTAATATATCTTCCTTTTCATGCAAACTTTCTTCTTGTATCATGTTCTAGAATGCGAGTGGCTCACTGATTTGCAGTAAGGATTCATCTTAAATGGTGCCCTTTCTGGAATTGGTCAAGCGCTTTAAATAGGCCTAGAAGTGATATGCTGTTTCATTTTCACTCCTTCCATAACTTCTGCTATATTAATGGCTTAAGGATTCGTAAATTGGTGCGCCCTTTTGTCAATAATATCTTCTCATGTTTCCTTCTTGCCCGCACTCCTTGATATCTGATTTCTGTAATATATTACTTGAATCGGCCCTCTTTACAGTAAAGCGGTCTCTTAGCTGTCTGATACTATCTTGCTGAAGTTTTACCTGATGTCTTTACTTTATTCCTATCCATGTATCAGCCACTGAAAGAGGATTGGGACCAATTCATCCTATTTCAATTTCCTTGTTTAAAACAAGAGATAGTAAGTGAGTCCCTTGGACTGACAACCCAAACTATAAAGGACTCCTTGCTATATTAAGATGTCCTAGGCACTGGTCTATGGCAACTCTAGGCTGTCTCTAGGAGGGTGAAAAAATCATCCACAACATCTTTCTGGCGCCGTTGCCGGGGACACGAATTCAAGAATATCAGTTTCCCTGGGTTTTCGACACTTTATTTCACTCTATAATCAGGTGAGCATAGAGAGGTGAAGAGTTGCATATTTCTCACCTTGGCGACTCCACTGGTCTTTATTTGATAAATCTTATCGGTAGTCCTGGCTCCTCGTAGGCCGCATTTGAGGTCAGATACAGCTCAACCGAAAACACCCTACGTGTCTGACCCAGAGAAAATTATTCATAAAAAAGTCTGGAAGGAGAGGAAGTCAGCCCGTGCTGAAAATCCTGAGTGTTCTGTTGAAGATTATCCGCCAAACCCCACGTAGGGGAAATACTTTATTTGGGGAAGAACCTTATTCTGCTCCCGAGGCTGAGGAAATTAAAGAAGTCACTGAAGTAGCTCCCGTCAACCGAGAACTATTCCCATCCACACCTCAGACCTCGGTCCAATATATTCCCATTGTCATTCACACTCCGCTGCCCCCTACACCTCTCCCTTCTTTTGTTTCTCAGATTGTTGTGCAACCCCCACCGCCTCCAATGGCCAATGTTCCTGCTTTTCTCCTGAACAAATATGCTCCTCTGGCCTTACCCCAAGTGTTGAACGATATGCCACAGGATTATCTGAAGATTCTACCAAGGTTCAATGGTGAAAATGATGCGGATGCTCAGAAACATCTTGAGACCTTCTGCTCCTTTGCAGAAAATTTGAATGTTGAACACCTGGATGTGGTTTTGAGATTATTTGTGCAATCTCTAGAAGGTGAAGCTAGAAAATGGTTTAAAAAATTGGGTAATCGTTCTGTAACAACCTGGGATCAAATGGAAAATTCCTTTCTCAGGAAGTGGGGGGAAAAGAAGGATTTTGGAACGTGCCTTACTGAGTTTAATACTATCAAGAAGAAACAGGAAGGGGCAGTATCGTAATCTATCAAAAGGTTCGAAGAAAGTTAGACTCAGTTGTTTCGGCAACGGAAGCTGAAATGAAGTCACCGCCACTACAATTTTACAGCGTTCTTTGATTTTGACTTTGGGTTCTCCTTAAGGGAAAGAAAGCCTGCCAATCTAGATGATGCACAATCAGATGCTCTGGAGCTAGAAGCAAACTTTGCCTCTACAGGGAAGTTAAAAGGGAAAATTGAACCAGATGCCAGGAGGAAAGGCAAAGAAGAAGTTTCTACCTCTAATCAAGATAAAGATTCGGATAAAATGGACGAAATAGGTAAAATGATAAAGAAGATGGTCAAGATGGAATTAGAAGCTAAGAACGCAGCTCCCAAGAACTATTACAATGCTCCAAACAGAGGATATAATCCCTAGTACAAAATGCCACCTCTCCAAATATTGCCGAGAGTGACAAGGGAGCAGCAAGATCAGGTACCTCATCCCTTGTACCTGGAAGGACCAGTAGATGACTCCGCTGGAGAGGCAGCCTATGGATTAGAAGATTCAAACCTGGCCTTTTCAAATAATGATGATATGGAGTGCCCAGTGCAAGCAGAAGATGAAGAAGCTGAGATTGACCATTACTCATACACCAAATACTCTCTGCGAAGCTCACCCAACGTCAGACATGACCCCGCATCTCGTATGGGGGAGGACCAGAACTCAGGAGCAAGAGGAAGAAATACCTCACAAAGAAGCATCTGCTCAGAAGGAGTCAGAAACAAAGAAGAATGTGGAAAGAGGTAAGAATTTTCTAAATACCCCCTTGCAGTCAAATGACCAAATTCCTTCTTCTTCCAAAATAGCCAGCCTTCCTAATGCTGAGTCAGTGTCAAAAGAAGTCAAATCCTCAGTTGAGAATAAGGAGTCAAAAGAGATAATGATAGAAAAGTCCACATCTGCTTTTAATTTTCAAAGAGAGCTTGAAAAGATTAAGATTCCTGTTCCTCTAACTGAATTGTTAAAACAGCCTGTATATCAGTCTCAGGTTACCTCTTTCATACCTCTTCCTGAACTACCAATTGCACCTGATAGTCTAAATCTTCAAGAAGAAAGACCCATGGTAGTTTTTGGCCCGCATGTCGAGGAGATAGACCCTTCTACTCCTCCCTTCTACGTGTCCCTAGTCATTCATGACCTGCTACTCCACAATTGTATGCTAGATTCTGGGGCATCCCATAATCTTATGCCTTTGTCTGTAATGGAGCAACTGGGGTTGCAGATTACAAGGCCATATAAAGATTTATATTCATTTGATTCGAAAAGGGTTAAATGCTTGGGGATGATTAAATATTTAGTGGTCAATCTAGCTCAGATCCCGGCAAAAAGTGTGGTCATGGACATTGTGGTCGCTGATATCCCAGCTCGCTTTGGCATGCTGTTGTCAAGGTCCTGGGGTACTAAGATTGGGGGATCGATTAAACTGGACTTGACATATGCCACTGTCCCAGTCTTTGGTGGTCAGGAGAGGAGGCTTTATAGGGAGACCAGATTTGTTAAAATGGTGACCACTGTTGATTGTTCAGACAACTCTCCAGTTTATAATAAAGAGGGTGACTTCTCATGTTTTGTGTTAGAAGAGAGTCAAGACTATGCACATGAGTCCCCCTCTGGTCAATTCCAAGCCGAGCAATCCAAGAAAGGCCAGAAATCAGAAGTATGGACTTTGCATTTCGATGGAGCAAATTCCAGAGAAGGTAATGGGGCTGGAGTATTGTTAATCTCCCCCACAGGAAGGTGGGTACCACTGTCTTTCAAACTGGAGTATGAGGCTACAAACAATGTAGCTGAGTATGAAGCATTGTTATTGGGCCTACAGACAGCTAGAAATATGGGCATTCAATGTCTGAAAGTGTTTGGAGACTCTGAGCTAGTAGTGAGACAGATTAAGAATGAATGCCAAACTAAGCATCCTCGGCTCAGAGCATATAGAAACGAAGTATGGGACATGATAGAAAATTTCTTCTTAGCATTTAATATACAGTTCATGCCCCGGGAGCATAACAGAATATCAGACTCTCTTGCTGTGGCTGCCAGTACATTCCGACCTCCTCAGAACCCATTGTTAAGATATGAAGTAGAGGTACGATACAGACCATCTATCCCAGACAATGTTAAGCATTGGCAGGTCTTTGAAGATGATGAACATATGAAGAGATTCATGGAGACAGTGGGAGAATTCACAGGTATGGAAATTGATGATGATGAGGAGGAAGAAGCTGAAAATATTGCTGTAAATGGGAAGAGAATATAGCAGGAAATAGAGTATTGCAGTTAAAAGGAAATGTCATCCCTAGAGGACTAGTACCTCTAGAAAGACTATTCAATAAGAATGATGTTCCCATGCAGCCAAATAAAGCAGTAGAAGAAGATCAAATGAGAGATTTAAATCTGGGTACTGCTACAGATCCCAAGATTGTTAAATTATCTAAAAGAATCTCAGAAGAATATAAAGAAAAGTATTTGAAGTTATTTCAATCTTATAAAGATGTTTTTGCTTGGTCCTATGAGGACCTAAAAACTTTTGATGTAAATGTTATACAACACAAGATTCCACTTAGGGAAGATGCAAAGCCATACAAACAGAAGCTCAGACAGATTAATCCTCTGCTTCTTCCCTCAATTGAGAAAGAAATTAAAAAATTGTTGAAAGCCAAAATAATTGTACCCTTGAGGTATTCAGAATGGATAGCGAATCTTGTTCCTGTCAGGAAGAAGAATGGAGAAATCAGGCTATGTGTAGATTTCAGAAATTTGAATAGAGCATCTCTCAAAGATAATTACCCACTACCTAAAATGGACCACATCTTGCAGAGAGTGGTGGGAGCATCCAGAATGTCAATGATGGATGGATTTTCAGGCTACAATCAGGTAGCTGTTTTCCCGGAAGATCAGAAGAAGACCGCGTTCACCACTCCATGGGGAACCTTTATGTATGCAAGGATGCCATTTGGACTTATCAATGTAGGTGCTACTTTTCAAAGGGCAATGGACATAGCCTTTGTTGGAGAACAGGACAAGTTTCTGGTAGTGTACCTCGATGACATCACGGTGTTCTAAAAGAATGATGATGAGCATATTGTGCATTTAAGAAGAACTTTTGAAAAATGCAGAAGGTACGGCCTTTCTCTTAATCCTCAAAAATCGTTGTTTGCTTTAGACGAAGGAAAACTCCTAGGACATATCGTGACTAAGGATGGTGTAAAAATTGATCCTAAGAGAGTTGAAGTAAACCAAACATCGCTAAGAAATAAGAAGAAAGTACAAAGTTTTTTACCAATAAACTTTTAAGGAGATTCAATTCCTAACTATGCGTAGATAGTTAGGCATATAATAATATGTTGAAAGGAGAAGAAGTTAAGGTCCCGTGAGTCTAGGGATGCATTTACAAGAATTAAACAAGCATTTGCCGAAGCTCCCAAAGAAGTTAGTGGGTGACCGTGATTATATCAAGCCATTTATAGTACTTTGGCTTGCTTCACCTCACAAGCACTGTCAGAGTGTTAGTCACAGTATGAATGAAGAAGGATATGAACAAATTTAATAGCTTCGGGTCAGTATTACATGATGCCGAACTAAAAATACAATATACCGGGAGAAGCAGCATATGTCTCCGTAAAGTCCCTTAAAGCTTTTTAGAGCTTATATTTTGTAAATTCTGTCATCGCTATGTCCCTGCTCCCTCTGTGAAAAGCACATTCTAGTTCGGGGATAGTGGTGCGTATGGAAGATGGATTGCAAAAATCTAGGAGTATGATCTAGACATAAAGCCTACTAGGTTGATCAAGGGACAGGGACTTGCCAAGATGTTATCTGAATCTAATCATCAAGCTCTGGGCATTAATTTATCCATAATAGCAAATGAAGAACCAGAAAAAGAAGAGGAGCAACATGGACTAGAAATGGCCACACAAAAGGTGCATGTGAAGTATCTGACTAGTCCATGGTATAAGCAAATAGTTGAATACCTGTTGACACTTAGCTGCCCTCCAGGATGTGATAAGGCAGCATACAGAGCTGTCAGGATGAGATCTCAGAAGTATGTCATTGCCAATGGACAGCTGTATTGGAGAGACCCTTTGGGTATATTGCTGTTATGTCTCACAGAAAATGAAGTGCAGAATATAATGACAGAATTCCATGAGGGAATATGTGGAGGACACTACAGCTGGAGGGCTACTACCAATAAAATCTTGAAGGCTGGTTTTTACTGGCCAAAATTATATTCAGATACCTTTGCCTGGGTCAGAACATGTGATAAATGTCAAAGATTTGCAGAAAGACAGAAATTAGCATCTCTGCCCTTAATCCCTGTCCATGTAAACGAACCCTTCCAGAAGTGGGGATTAGATTTTATAGGAGAAATACACCCCCCATCAAGCGGCCAACATAAATGGATACTGACAGCTACAGATTATTTTACTAAATGGGTGGAAGCCATACCTACAAGAAGGGCTACAGATGCTGTAATCATGAATTTCTTAGAAGACAATATCATATCTAGGTTTGGCTGTGCTGCAAGAATTGTAACTGATAATGCTCAAGCTTTTAAGTCTGCCAGATTTGTAAATTTCTGCCAAAGATATAATATTGTATTAACTCATTCCATAGCGTATTATCCCCAGGGGAACGGTCTAGAAGAATCATCCAATAAAACCCTGGTAAGGGCCCTCAAGAAAACAATAGCTGAAAATCAGAAGAACTGGGACTCTCAGTTGAAGTTTGCTCTATGGGAAAATAGGATAACCAGCAAAATAGCAACAGGCAAGTCTCCATATGAGCTGGTGTATGGGCGGGCTGCAGTATTTCCTGTGCAACTGGCACTGCCAGTGGCACGTTTTATGCAGGAAAACCAAGAAGAACCAGACGAGATGATTAGGAGAATTTATCAGTTGGTAGAATTGGAGGAGACAAGAAACCAGGTGGACCAAAGACTGATAGAATACCAGGAAAAAATGAAGAAGGTCTTTGATCAGCACGCGAAGGACAGAAATTTCCAAATTGGAGACCTGGTTCTTAGATGGGATAACGAAGACTAATATTTGAAAAGTGAAAGAACAAGCAATTCGACCACATATACGTTCAAAATAGTCAAGCCGGGAGGAACAACACTTATTTAGAAATCTGCAAGGGCAAGGAATTGCGATTGTCCCCCTTGAATGGCCGTTCTCAAGCGTCATGCGTCCCCACCTGTGTTGAAACACCCCACGGCACATAATAGTAATACAGTTGCCTATTGTTCTCTTACCCTATATGGTGTAAGGATGCTGATAGTTACCTGAGGAGAAAGCGTAGCAGGAATTGAACAGCGGAATGAAAAGTTTGAATGGTCTGCGTGTTCTCGACATGCCCGAGGACGAACATGCCGTCCCCAAATGGAGCCAGTGTTGTACATATCCCCTTTCCTTATTTAAATTTCAGCCACCACCTTCTCCTAAATCCATATCTGACTTTTTTGAGAGCAAAAACCCCTGGGCCCCGTTTAATTCTATCATCTCCACCCGAAAATCTGCTTTATAACGTTTAAAATGTATATTTTATATATCGGGCCGAAGCCCCTTAAGCCTTAGCTCCTCCCGCTTTGATTTTCATGTGACCCGAACTACAGGACCACGGGCTGGGAGAAAGGGGGGCTTATTATTTAAGTCCCGGGCGCCGTCACAGTCGTCCGATCAAAGTTAAATCAACGGCGCAGAGATTGTCAGGAATGAGGGCCCTACCTCGGGCCCCGGCGCACAGCAAAACCGGCGGTTCTCCCCCGCACCACTCTTGTCGACTGGCGGTATTTACCGTGGGGCCAGCGATCCCACATGAGCAATGCCACGTGTCCTTGGTATTTAGCGTTTCTGGAGCTTCCGTTGCCACATCTTTATTTTCGATGTCCGCGTCAGATCCATCACCTCCGTCCGATCCGCTTTACCTCATCCTGGGACGGTCGATGTCCTAGAGTCGATCGTTCATCGCCATGTCTCACACGGCCCCGGCGTCCGCCACCGTGTCACCGTCATGCCCTCGCCATCAATTCACTCGCCACGTCGCTCGTTCTCGTTGTTCTCCACGCTTGCGGTTCCTCTCCCCCCGCACACTCATATTATATCCCCGCGCCGATATATATATATATATATATATATATATATATGTGTGTGTGTTTTATATGTTTAATTCACAATCCATCGTTATTCTTCTCACGCACCACCGTGTCTTATTTCTTCGCCTGCTTCGACAAAAACCCTCCGTCGTCTATATTCCACCATCTCGAGTGTCTTCTTCCTCCGTTCGCATCTTTCTCATCTACCCCATTTTTCACCTCCATCATTCACGCCTTCGTATGTGTCCATTTCTCTAATAGTTTTGAGGGTTTTGCAGGTTTTCAAATTAAGCATAGGGGGCATATCAATCTGTCGCCTCCATTTCAGAGGATCAAGAACATACCAGAAGATGATCTTCTGTGGGCGAAATTAAATGGAAAAAGCTGAAGCCGTTGCATGAAATGACTGCCATTAAAGAAAACACAGACAGAGAATCTCCGAACCCTCCAGAGAAATTCGCCCCGCATTTAAGGTTCAGAATTCAAATTCAGAATTCAAAGGCCAAGAGTACAGTACCAGAGATGCAGGCCAGCTCAGGTCCCTCACGGCATCAGATCTTTCTTCAGCTAAAGGCATCCCGATGTATATATTTTATTATTTTCGTTTTGTACATAGGGAGATTTTTATCTCCCTGCATTAATTTCTGTTACAGGTTGTTAGGTATATTCATTTATAGTTAGTCATTCATGAAAGAGACGCGGATGTTCCCTGCCTTTCTTATTCAAATTAGATCAATAAATATGGATACCTACCTCTCCCTCCAGAAGTTTCTCTCCTCTCTATAAATATCAAAAAAGAAGACATTGTTAGGGTTCCAGATTTCTGTAAGCAAGCTGTGCAGCGAGAAGACTATTGTATCCATCTTGTGACATTTATGTATGAAGTTTCAGAGCCCGTTGGGTCTCAGTGAGGAGGGGTTATGACTGTATTGAGGATTCTGGTCTTTGGTATATTGCAGTATGTAATTTCTCTCATATGTTAATATATCATCCTTTTATGCACACTTTCTTCTTGTATCATGTTCTAGAATGCGAGTGGCTCACTAGTTTGCAGTAAGGATTCATCTTAAGTGGTGCCCTTTCTGGAATTAGTCAAGCGCTTTAAATAGGCCTAGAAGTGATATACTGTTCCATGTTCACTCATTTCATAATTTCTGCTATATTAATGGCTTAAGGATTTGTAAATTGATGCGCCCTTTTGTCAGTAATATCTTCTCATGTTTCCTTCTTGCCCGCACTCCTTGATATCTGATTTCTGTAATATATTATTTGAATCGGCCCTCTTTATAGTAAAACGGTCTCTTAGCTGTCTGATACCATCATGCTGAAGTTTTACCTGATGTCTTTACTTTATTCCTATCTGTGTATCAGCCACTGAAAGAGAATTGGGACCAATTCAATCTATTTCAATTTCCTTGTTTAAAACAAGAGATAGTAAGTGAGTCCCTTGGACTGACAACCCAAACTATAAAGGACTCCTTGCTATATTAAGATGTCCTAGGCACTGGTTTATGGCAACTCTAGGCTGTCTCTAGGAGGGTAACAAAATCATCCACAACATCTTTAAGCGCCGAATTTAACGAGAACGAATTCAAGGACATCGGTTTCACAGGTTTCGACATTTTTATTTCACTCTAATCGAGGGTGAGCACGAGAGGTGAAGAGTTGATTTCTCCGCCAATTGACTCGCGGTCCCTTATTTGATGAATTTTATCGATGGTCTGCGGTGATATTTGAACGCATTTGAGGTCGGTCTGCGAAGCTCGGCCGAAAAACTCGTGTCGACGAGAAAAATTGTTCATAAAAGGTGCCGGAAGGAGGAAGTCGACTTTTCTTGAAAATCACGAGCGTTGCTTTGAGGTTATCACGCCTCTTCTTCTCGAAAGTTAGAGACGAAGAAAATCCCAAGTTTTATTTAGAAACCCCACGTAGGGAAAGCGCCTCAATTGAAGAAGAATCTTATCCTGTTTTCGAGGCTGAAGAAATTAAAGAGGTCACTGAGGTAGCTCCCGTTAACTGAGAACTATTCCCATCCACACCTCAGACCTCGGTGCAATATATTCCCATTGTTATTCACACTCCGCTTCCCCCTACCCCTCTCCCTTCATTTGTTTCTCAGATTGTTGTGCAACCCCCACCACCTCCAATGGCCAATGTTCCTGCATTTCTCCTGAACAAATATGCTCCTCTGGCTTTACCCCAGGTGTTGAACGATATGCCACAGGATTATCTGAAGATCCTGCCAAGGTTCAATGGTGAAAATGATATTGATGCTCAGAAACATCTCGAGACCTTCTGCTCTTTTGCAGAAAATTTGAATGTTGAACACCTGGATGTGGTTTTGAGGACATTTGTACGGGTCTTTAGAAAGATGGCTTCAATGGTTTAAAACATTGGGAAATCGTTCTGTGACGACCTGGGATCAGATGGAAAACGCTTTTCTCAGGAAGTGGGGGGAAAAGAAGGATTTTGGAATGTGCCTTACTGAGTTTAATACTATCAAGAAGAAACAGAATGAAGGGGTATCAGAGTTCATCAAAAGATTTAACAAGTTGTATCTAAGCTTGCCCCCGGAAATGAAGCCGAATGAAGCTGCTGCCAAGATAATCTTCATAGCAGCCTTTGATTTTGATTTTGGATTCTCCTTAAGAGAAAGAAAGCCCGCCAATCTAGATGATGCACAATCAGATGCTCTGGAACTAGAAGCGAACTTTGCCTCCACAGGAAAGTTAAAAGGGAAAATTGAACCAGATGCCAGAAGGAAAGGCAAAGAAGAGGTTTCTACCTCTAATCAAGAAAAGGATTCAGATAAAATAGATGAAATAAGTAAGATGATAAAGAAGATGGTCAAGATGGAACTGGAAGCTAAAAATGCAGCTCCCAAGAACTATTACAATGCTCCAAACAGAGGGTATAATCCCCAATATAAGAGGCCACCTCTCCAAATATTGCCGAGAGAGACAAGGGAGCAGCAAGATCAGGTACCTCACCCCTTGTACCTGGAAGGACCAGCAGATGACTCCACTGGAAATGCAGCTTATGGGTTAGAAGATTCGAATCTGGCCTTTTCAAATAATGATGATATGGAGTGCCCAGTGCAAGCAGAAGATGAAGAAGCTGAGATTGACCATTACTGCAAGCAATTTGCTGATTTCATGGAAGCCAAGTTCAACGTCAGATATGATCTCAGATCCTCAAGGAAGAGGACCAGAACTCAGGAGCAAGAGGAAGAAATACCTCAGAAAGAAGCATCTGCCCAGAAGGAGTCAGCAACCAAAAAGAATTTTGAAAAAGGTAAGAATTTTCTAAATACCCCCTTGCAGTCAAATGATCAAATTCCTTCCTCTTCAAAAGTAGTCAGTCCTTCTAATGCTGAGCCAGTGTCCCAAGAAGTCAAGTCCTCAGTTGAGAATAAGGAGTCAAAAGAAGTAATGATAGAAAAGTCCACATCTGATTTTAATCTGCAAAAAGAGCTCGAAAAGATTAAGATTCTTGTTCCTCTGACTGAATTGTTGAAACAGCCTGTATATCAGTCTCAGGTCACCTCTTTCATGCCTCTTCCTGAACCACAAATTGCACCCGATAGTCTAAATCTTCAGGAGGAAAGACCTATGGTAGTCTTTGGCCCACACGTTGAGGAGATGGACCCTTCAACTCCTCCCTTTTATGTGTCCCTAGTCATTCATGACCTGCTGCTTCACAATTGTATGCTAGATTCTGGAGCCTCCCATAATCTTATGCCTCTGTCTGTCATGGAGCAACTAGGGCTGCAAATTACAAGACCATATAAAGATCTATATTCATTTGATTCTAAGAGGGTTAAATGCTTGGGAATGATTAAAGATTTAGTGGTCAATCTAGCTCAAATCCCAGCAAAAAGTGTGGTCATGGATATTGTGGTCGCTGATATCCCAGCTCGCTTTGGCATGATGTTGTCAAGGTCCTGGGGTACTAAGATTGGGGGATCAATTAAACTAGACCTGACATATGCCACTGTCCCAGTCTTTGGTGGTCAGGAGAGGAGGCTTTATAGGGAGACCAGATTTGTTAAAATGGTGACCACAGTTGATTGCTCAGATAATTCTCCAGTTTATAATAAAGAGGGTGACTTCTCATGTTTTGTGTTAGAAGAGAGTCAAGACTATGCACATGAGTCCCCCTCTGGTCAATTCCAAGCCGAGCAATCCAAGGAAGGCCAGAAATCAGAAGTATGGACTTTGCATTTTGATGGAGCAAATTCCAGGGAAGGTAACGGAGCTGGGGTATTGTTAATCTCTCCCACAGGAAAATGGGTGCCACTGTCTTTCAAATTAGAGTATGAAGCTACAAACAATGTAGCTGAGTACGAAGCTTTGTTATTGGGTTTACAGACAGCTAGAAACATGGGCATCCAATGTCTGAAAGTGTTTGGAGACTCTGAGCTAGTAGTGAGACAGATTAAGAATGAATGCCAAACTAAGCATCCTCGGCTCAGAGCATATAGAAACGAAGTTTGGGACATGATAGAAAATTTCTTCTTAGCGTTTAATATACAGTTCATGCCCCGGGAGCATAACAGAATAGCAGACTCTCTTGCTGTGGCTGCCAGTACGTTCCGACCTCCTCAGAACCCATTGTTAAGATATGAAGTAGAGGTACGTTACAGACCATCTATCCCAGACAATATAAAGCATTGGCAGGTCTTTGAAGATGACGAACAGATGAAGAGATTCATGGAGACAGTGGGAGAATTCACAGGCATGGAAATTGATGATTATGAGGAGGAAGAAGCTGAAAATATTGCTGAAGGTAGATGGGAAGAGAATATAGCAGGAAACAGAGTATTGCAGTTAAAAGGAAATGTCATCCCTAGAGGTCTAGTACCTCTAGAAAGATTATTCAACAAGAATGATGTTCCCATGCAGCCAAATAAAGCAGTTGAAGAAGATCAAATGAGAGATTTAAATCTGGGTACTACTACTGACCCCAAGATTGTCAGATTATCTAAGAGAATTTCAGAAGAATATAAAGAAAAGTATTTGAAGTTATTTCAGTCCTATAAAGATGTTTTTGCCTGGTCCTATGAGGACCTAAAAACTTTTGATGTAAATGTTATACAACACAAGATTCCACTCAGGGAAGATGCAAAGCCATACAAACAGAAGCTCAGGCAGATTAATCCCCTGCTTCTTCCCTCAATTGAGAAAGAAATTAAAAAATTGTTGAAGGCCAAAATAATTGTACCCTTGAGGTACTCAGAATGGATAGCGAATCTTGTTCCTGTCAGAAAGAAGAGTGGAGAAATCAGGCTATGTGTAGACTTCAGAAATTTGAATAGAGCATCTCTCAAAGACAACTATCCACTGCCTAAAATGGACCACATCTTGCAGAAAGTGGTGGGAGCATCCAGAATGTCAATGATGGATGGATTTTCAGGCTATAATCAGGTAGCTGTTTTCCCAGAAGATCAGAAGAAGACTGCGTTCACCACGCCATGGGGAACCTTTATGTATGCAAGGATGCCATTTGGACTGATTAATGCAGGTGCTACTTTTCAAAGGGCGATGGACATAGCCTTTGTTGGAGAACAGGACAAGTTTCTGGTAGTGTACCTCGATGACATCACGGTGTTTTCAAAGAATGATGATGAGCATATTGTGCATCTAAGAAGAACTTTTGAAAAATGCAGAAGGTACGGCCTTTCCCTTAATCCTCAAAAATCTATGTTTGCTCTAGACGAAGGGAAACTCTTAGGACATATTGTGACTAAGGATGGTGTAAAAATTGATCCTAAGAGAGTTGAAGTAATAAATAGCATTTCTCTGCCAAGAAATAAGAAAGAAGTACAGGTGTTTTTGGGTCGAATAAACTTTTTAAGGAGATTCATTCCTAACTATGCAGAGATAGTTAGGCACATTACCAATATGTTGAAAAAGGACAATGAAGTTAAGTGGTCCCAGGAGTCTAGGGATGCATTTACAAGAATCAAACAAGCATTTGCCGAAGCTCCCGTGCTAGCAGGACCGGATTATAACAAGCCATTTATGGTATTTTCATTTGCTTCACCTCATACAATTGCTGGAGTGTTATTGCAGAAAAACGAAGAAGGATATGAACAGCCCATAGCATTCTTCAGTCAGGTGTTGTATGATGCTGAACTAAAGTATAATATACTGGAGAAACAGGCATATGCCCTGGTAAAGTCCCTTAAAGCTTTCAGAGTTTATATTTTGCAATCCCATATTACTGCTTATGTTCCCACAGCAGCTGTAAAAGACATTCTAGTTCAGGGAGACAGTGAAGGCAGAAGAGGAAGATGGATTGCAAAAATCCAGGAGTATGATCTAGACATAAAGCCTACTAAATTGATCCAAGGACAGGGACTTGCCAAGATGTTATCTGAATCTAATCATCAAGCTCTGGGCATTAATTTATCCATGATGGCAAATGAAGAATCAGAAAAAGAAGAGGAGCAACATGGACTAGAAATGGCCACACAAAAGGTGCATGTGAAGTATCTGACTAGTCCATGGTATAAGCAAATAGTTGAATACCTGTTGACGCTTAGCTGTCCTCCAGGATGTGACAAGGCAGCATACAGAGCTGTAAGGATGAGATCTCAGAAGTATGTCATTGCCAATGGACAGCTGTATTGGAGAGACCCTTTGGGTATATTGCTGTTATGTCTCACAGAAAATGAAGTGCAGAATATAATGACAGAATTCCATGAAGGAATATGTGGAGGACACTACAGCTGGAGGGCTACTACCAATAAAATCTTGAAGGCTGGTTTTTACTGGCCAAAATTATATTCAGATACCTTTGCCTGGGTCAGAACATGTGACAAATGTCAAAGGTTTGCAGAAAGACAGAAGTTAGCATCTTTGCCCTTGATTCCCGTCCATGTAAATGAACCCTTCCAGAAATGGGGATTAGATTTTATAGGAGAAATACACCCCCCATCAAGTGGCCAACATAAATGGATACTGACAGCTACAGATTATTTTACTAAATGGGTGGAAGCCATACCTACAAGAAGGGCTACAAATGCTGTAATCATGAAATTTTTAGAAGACAATATCATATCTAGGTTTGGCTGTCCTGCAAGAATTGTAACTGATAATGCTCAAGCTTTTAAGTCTGCCAGATTTGTAAATTTCTGCCAAAGATATAATATTGTATTAACTCATTCCACAGCGTATTATCCCCAGGGGAACGGTCTAGCAGAATCATCCAATAAAACCCTGGTAAGGGCCCTCAAGAAAACAATAGCTGAGAATCAGAAGAACTGGGATTCTCAGTTAAAGTTTGCTCTGTGGGCAAATAGGATAACCAGCAAAAGAGCAACAGGCAAGTCTCCATATGAGCTGGTGTATGGGCGGGCTGCAGTATTTCCTGTGCCGCTGGCACTGCCAGTGGCACGTTTTATGCAAGAAAACCAAGAAGAACCAGACGAGATGATCAGGAGAATTTATCAATTGGTAGAATTGGAGGAGACGAGAAACCAGGTGGACCAGAGACTAATAGAATACCAGGAAAAAATGAAGAAGGTCTTTGATCAGCACGCGAAGGACAAAAATTTCCAAATTGGAGACCTGGTTCTTAGATGGGATGTTCGCAGAGCAGAAAAGGGCAAGCATGCTAAATTCGATCCGTTATGGTTCGGGCCGTTCAAAATAGTCAAGCTGGGCGGAAACAACACTTTCTATTTAGAAAATCTGCAAGGTGAATTGTGGGATGCCCCCGTGAATGGCCAATTCCTCAAGCCGTATTTTCAATTCTGACCCAGGTTGGAAACACCCCACTGTATATATTGTACATAAGCTGTTTTGTTTCTAATTTCTATAAGGGGAAAAAGGGGGATGCTGATAAGTTACCTGAGGAGAAAGCGTAGCAGAAATTGAGCAGCAGAATGAAAAGTTTGAATGGTCTGCGTGTTCTTGACATGCCCGAGGGCGAGCATGCCGTCCCCAAATGGAGCCAGTGTTGTGCACATCCCCTTTCCCTATTTAAAATTCGACCGCCACCTTCTCCAAAATCCATTCCTAATGTTTTTAAGAGCAAAAAACCCTGGGCCCCGTTTAATTCTATCATCTCCGCCTGAAAATCTGTTTTATAACGTTTAAAAATGTATGTTTTATATATCGGGCCGAAGCCCCTTAAACCTTAGCCCCTCCCACTTCGATTTTCATATGACCCGAGCTACAGGACCATGGGCTGGGAGAAACAGGGGCTTATCACTTATATCCCGGGCGCCGTCATAGCCGTCCGATCCATGTTCAATCAACGGCACAGATCAAGGAGTGAGGGCCCTACCTTTGGCCCCGGCGCACAGCAAAACCGGCGGTTTCCCCCCCCGCACCGCTCTTGTCGGCTGGCGGTATTTACCGCGGGACCAGCGATCCCACACGAGAGAGGCCACGTGTCCTTGGTACGAGCGGGAAACCGCTCTCTCCCCGCGCGTTAATCTTCGGTCGATGTCCGGGCAGCGGGATCCACAAGCTCCGTCCGATCTGCCTACCTCCATCCGACGGCTGATGTGTCCTAGAGCTGATCGCTCATTGCCATGTCCCGCCACGTCCCACAGTCCGCCACCGTGTCACTGTTTCACGCCCCCTGCCCATCAATTCACTCACCACGTCGTCTTCTGTTTGTTCTCCGCTCGCCTATGTGTCTCTCCCCCCGTACACTCATATTATATTCTCGCGCCGATATATATATATATATATATATATATATATATATATGCGTGTGTTTTATATGTTTAATTCATAATCCACCGCCATTCTTCTTCCACGACCATACTGTGTTACGTTTCGCACATTCACAAAAACCTCCATTGTCTGCTCCCGCCACCCTGTATGTTCCCGTCTTTGTCCTATGGTTGCATCATCTCATCCATTCTCACCTTCATCACTCCCCGCCTTTACCCTAGTCGTGTTTTTTCTAATATTTTCAGGGTTTTTGCAGGTTTTCAAATTAAGAGTAGGGGGCATATCAATCTGTCGCCTCCATTTCAGAAAATCAAGAACATACCAGAAGATGATTTCCTGTGGGCGAAATTAAATGAAAAGAGCTGAAGTCGGTGCATGAAGTGACTGCTATTAAAGAAAACGCAGACAGAGAGTCTTAGAGCCCTCCAGAGAATTTCGCCCCGCATTTAAAATTCAGAATTCAAATTCAGACTTCAAAGGCCAGGAGTACAGTACCAGAGTTGCAGGCCAGCTCAGGCCCCTCACGGCATCAGATTTTTCTTCAGCTAAAGGCATTCCGATGTATATATTTTATTATTTTCGTTTTGTACATAAGGAGATTTTTATCTCCCGGCATTAATTTCTGTATACAGGTTGTTAGGTATATTCATTTATAGCTAGTCATTCATGAAGAAGGCGTGAATGTTCCCCGCCTTTCTTATTCAAATTAGATCAATAAATGTGGATACCTACCTCTCCCTCCGGAAGTTTCTCTCCTCTCTATAAATATCAAAAAGGAAGACATTGTTAGGGTTCCAGATTTCTGTAAGCAAGCTGTGCAGCGAGAAGACTATTGTATCCATCTTGTGACATTTCTGTATGAAGTTTCAGAGCCCGTTGGGTCTCAGTGAGGAGGGGTTATGACTGTATTGAGGATTCTGGTCTTTGGTATATTGCAGTATGTAATTTCTCTCATATGTTAATATATCATCCTTTTATGCCCACTTTCTTCTTGTATCATGTTCTAGAATGCGAGTGGCTCACTAGTTTGCAGTAAGGATTCATCTTAAGTGGTGCCCTTTCTGGAATTAGTCAAGCGCTTTAAATAGGCCTAGAAGTGATATACTGTTCCATGTTCACTCATTTCATAATTTCTGCTATATTAATGGCTTAAGGATTCGTAAATTGATGCGCCCTTTTGTCAATAATATCTTCTCATGTTTCCTTCCTGCCCGCACTCCTTGATATCTGATTTCTGTAATATATTACTTGAATCGGCCCTCTTTACAGTAAAGCGGTCTCTTAGCTGTCTGATACTATCATGCTGAAGTTTTACCTGATGTCTTTACTTTATTCCTATCCGTGTATCAGCCACTGAAAGAGAATTGGGACCAATTCAATCTATTTCAATTTCCTTGTTTAAAACAAGAGATAGTAAGTGAGTCCCTTGGACTGACAACCCAAACTATAAAGGACTCCTTGCTATATTAAGATGTCCTAGGCACTGGTCTATGGCAACTCTAGACTGTCTCTAGGAGGGTGACAAAATCATCCACAACAGATACAACCGTAGATGGTCTTTCACGGTACCAAGAATATGGCCCTGGCCAATTCAAACCGTCGTCCGTCCTAGGGTCATTCCTATGAGATCCTCCCATTATCCCTAAGGCATCGCCCGATGCCACAGGGGCCCCGGTGTGCATGATGTCCACATCAAGCACCAAGGTCAGTCAGGACACAGACTCAAGCAGTAACGACACTAAGGCATCAGCCACGCAGCCTCTCTAGCCTACGCCGCCTCCCAAACCCCTTTCCTCTACCCCTCAGCTGTCTTCATTTCCCAACAGGTTTTGGCAACATTGGTGTTACCCAACATATCGTTGGCATTCCCAGTTTGGTACCTCGTCCCCCCTTCCAGAACAGGAGCCACCAATGTTACTGCCACAGGGTTAAAGCCCCTCAGCCCCGAGTAGCCTCAACCAACCCAAGAAACGATCGAGACCACCCCCACAAAGGAAGTTCCCATTACGAAACCGGTTATCATGACCAAGAAAACCACAAACAGAGGAAAGAAGATGGTGACCCCTGCCATTCAAAGGGATTCACCAGTCTACGCCATATGCGATGTTATAGGCCACCCTACTCACATATGTCCAGAGTTGGACAAGTTAAAACCACTCCTCGGCTTCGAAGCAGACATGTCGACGTCGTGTTCCCGTAAAAAGGAACCTACCACCAAAGGTAAAGGCAAACCACTACGTACCAGTCATGTATGCTCTCTCTGTGGCACCTACGGGCACTATACCCACCATTTCCTAGAGATACCATGATATAGAGATGCCTTACATTCGGTCGAGCGATCCTATCAGGAGGATCCCTCCATCCAGTCTGTCAACGACGAGCCTCGTACCATCCTATACTTACAAGAGGAAATTGGATTGTAGAAGGCCCCCAGTAATTCCTATTATACGTTGCACGCTATGTGATGAACATGGCCACTACCTCGAAGACTGCACAACCTTGGAGCTCATTCACAGATGGTATCCAATCGAAAGTGTTTACTACATGGGGCTACTAGCGGCGCAATTCACATGCCCGTTATGCACCGACAATCACCTTCTGGAGGATTGTCACTACATACCCCGCTTCTGGCTAGCCCTTGCTAGCCTCCGCTCAGCCATAGTCCGCCTTTCCCAAGAAGACGATACGGATGCCAAGTCCATCAGCAGCTCCATGACCCAAGTAGAATAGGTGATTAGGTCCATCATGTTCTTGAAAGTCGAAGAATGGCCCAGCAGGGAACTCCTAGTTACCCCTAACGGCACTTCGCAGCAACGACTGACGTGTACGTTATGTAAAAAGACAAACCATGCAGTCGTCCATTGCCCTGATTTAGCAGCCTTCCGGCGCTAGTTCCCCATCAGACCTTGAACTGAACTAGACGAAACCTTCATGTCAAGGATGTTTTGCCTGATATGTCACGGTAATCATTATGATCGACATTGTACTTATGCCTCACAAATTCCTCCCACTATCGACATGATTAATGCCATAGAGAAGAGACAGGACGATCTCCAGGAATGGCATAAAAAGTACATCACTGGATCAATGTCTCCACCTCCGCAATGGTGTGTCAATCCTGACAAGACATCATACCACCAACGAGTAACCTCAGCCAAGCCTAGGATAACATGCGTCCTATGTGATCATAACGATCACCAAGTCAACCAATGCAGAGAACTCAAGCCCCTTGCGAGTAGTCTCTGCATAGTCTCTTCTCTCCCTCAGAAATTTCTCTCCAATCAAGAGAAGATCACGTGCACTAATTGCCGAATTTTCTCGCACTTACATCATACATTTAAGTGTATACATCTCCCCAAGCTGAGAGCGGCACGCGCTGCGTTAAGTCTACACTCCACTAAAGAGGAAGACAAGTCTAAGCCAATGATACAGAAATGTAAACAGAAGACAACCTCATCTACGTCTGACCCTTTCCAAAAATCCACATCAGGAACAATGAGTAGCATAGAATCACACACTATCTACTCCGTTGGCTCAGTAACAACATGCACCATCTGCGCTGACCTGAATCACGCACCAGAGACATGCCCGCTAATGGAAACATTTAGGCACCTCTGTTGTAGGCAAAATGTTGTAGGCAAAATTTCCACCTACCGGAAACCGACTATCCTAGTGGGGAACCTAACTTTGAGCCCATACATAATCCCATCACGGAGATTCTTCCCCCAACAAACTCCGATGATACAATTCACCATATACGATTTATATCCATTTATATTGGCGATAAGATTACTACCTCACCCTCGTCCCAGGATTTCCATCACATTCTTGTTACAAAAAACCAAGATACATTATACCTTTGTGTTGATTTTTGCAAGATTCCCAATTTGCATACTGCCATCGAACTCCTTAATGACACTCAGCCTTTGGAGCAGCGCCCAGTACAACTAGAGCTTGTTGAAGAAAACTGACGACAGTCGCTGCAGCATAAGGAGGCCCATAAGAAAAGGGTTAAAGTGTCATTTGACCGCCACATCACCCCTTGCTCGTTTACCGAGGGGGAATTAGTCCTCCGCTATGATGTCACAAAAGAGACCTTAGGGCCAGGAAAGTTCGAAACCTTGTGGAAAGGACCCTACATCATCAAACAGGGGGCATACATCTTGATGGAACCGGATGGGACTTGCCTCACTAACCCCGTCAACAGTCTTTACCTCAAGAAGTTCTACCCATAAGGGCCCCAACGACCCTTCCCCTAGAATAAGAGTACACAAAAACCACTCACTCAAAATTTTTGACCCAAAGAATAAGTTAAAAGCCCTCAAAGTATCAACATGGATCACCAAAATGAACCATATTTCGGATTTACTGATGGAGCATCAAGATGGTCTCAAAATTTAGGCGCAACCGCCTGGGTCATTTATTGCCCTGACCGATCACCACTATGCTCAAATGGCGTATGTATCAGTTCAACAACAAAAAATCAGGTAGAATATGGCATCGTCATTAGACTTATGTGCGACACCCTCCATCAGGGCATTCGCCGTATGCATATGTACCTCGATTCCCAGTTAGTAGTATCATAGCTAAACCAAACATTTGAGACGAGAGACACACACCTGTTTAGAAAAAATTAGCGTGCCAAAAGATTAAGAAGACAATTTGATTACATTACATTTTCACATGTTTCAAGTAATCAAAACCAAGCAGCTAATCGCACAGCTAAAAATATCCTAGACTGGAATGCATCTCGAATAAACCATCATACATAAAAACCAAAAATATAGACGCCCGTCAGCATAACCCAACACATAAACCGAAACAGGTGATACATCATGTAGAGCCGCAAAAACATCTCTCATATATATATCAAAAATATATGTATCTGAGTACAAAAATAGTGTCGTTGGCCCTCTGGCTAGCCCAAATATACAAAAGTCATAAAAAAATACAGGAATCATCCTCATAATGGGTGTTGTCCCTGTGTACAAAATACACTAGTGGGGTGCCCCCTCAAGAGGAGCACCTGGACCCACCACTGCTCCTGGTACCACCACCGGAGCCATTGTCAACACCGCGATCGCCACCCGACATAGAGTGGGCCGTTAATCTCTCCCACGGGCCATAACCGTCTCTAACCAAACCTCCTCGAGGTCATCCATGAAACCTCACGCAGACATACCCTGGGTCAAGCGGTCCACTCGACCTCGGAAGTCCTCAAGAGCGACCACCTGAGCTGTCAGTACTGCATTGCGAGCCTCAACTGCATCAGCACAAGCGCGCTCAGCAGCAACCTCTGCTGCAGCCGAGCTTCTACCCTCACCAGAAGGGCCAACACCATCCCCACCCGGTCCACCTGCAACACCTTCTCCCTGACCACCTCGAGGTCGGAGCGGAGGGTCATGACCCACCAATCGGGCCATGGGATGACCTACCTCGCCAACATCTGCACGAGTAACCGAAATAATGTCAGTGTCAATAACAAAACACATAAGTACATAAATACTCAAACAAATGTAGAAAAAATATAACACATACCTGCAGGTCCCCAAACCTAACAGAAAGGGAGACCCATGTTTGGGTCACCCCGAAAGTCCATGCCCGCATACGGGTATGGCAAGAACATCTATGGATTGGCCTCAAACCAGGCCTCTGTTGTGTCATTCTAATAATGACCCACCATGACACCAACGCCTCGCGGCGTCACCAGAGCCCACCTCCTCGTGCGTGGCTCCCACGGCCCCCCAATAGGCATTGCCACCACCGGCCTTAGCAGCACCACCCGCTCATACATAATGATGCATAAGATACTGGCATGCAAAAAATACTTCGATCCAGTTTGGACCTTGTTCAATAGCGATACCATGCCATCAAAACAAAAGCGGGCGAAATCGAAAAAATGCCCGCCCCTCAGTCGGCGTAAAACTCCAACCTGCGGGCCAAATTCCTGATGTGGAGCAACCGACCCCACCAGTTGCACAATAACTGCCAGAGAACACTGCTCTGCCACATCTGTCACTGATGCAATGTTGATGCACCTCTCAGTAAGAGGCGCACCATCGCAATGCCGCCTCCGAAATTTGTCAAGGTTCACTCTCCCAACAGAGAGTGGGTACCTCAGAACCTCACCCTGAGGCAGTAAATCGGTCACAAAGTAAATATCCATCTCCGGACGGATCACTAGGTTCATCCCACACAGCACAAACATGTTGCGCCTCCTGCGCCAATGCTGTATAATGTAACTTAACAAACGGTCCTGCGACCGCTGGAACTCATTCTCAGCAAATTTCAGAAGGCCCCATGCGGCCAACTAACGACGTGCCCCAGCATCAGCAGCTAGAGCGGTCCGGATCTCGGGCCAGTCCCGCTCTCTCCACACCAACCTTCCAAGCAACACAGGTACCCATCAGGACAGAGAAAAACATCAAAAATAGACAAAAAATCAAAATTTGTTGTCATCATGGCCTTTGCACGCCTGTCCCTCAGGTAGGCACGCCCTTGCGCGCCTGTATTTTTCATAGGCGCGCCTTTGCGCACAAAAAGGAGGGAACAACGCACCCTCACGTGCATGTCCCTTAGAATCACATGCAAAGGAGGCACCCTTTTGCTTAGATCACCCGCGCAATCTAGGGAAAAAAGTCACTCAGAGGTCATACAAACCTAATTTTCACGGCCCCCGGCACCCTCAAACTGAAGAAATTACAATGTAGGACGTCATGAAAGTTACCTCAGCATAATATCGCTAATCCTTGGTGCACAGGCTGACCGCAACGACAAGAAAGGCCCTGCAAAGCACCTCTGATCTCCCAAAACTGAGCAAGTACAAATGAATAGGATTAGGGCCATAATCCCATATTTATTTCCCTTTTCCAGAACTTTGGAGATCCATAACAGGAGATCAGAAGGTCCATTCCGCAAACCGTAAGTTGCACCATCATCAGTATGCCATGACGAACGAAAGTGGTGCCACACATTCGCTTTCCAAGAAAAATAAATTTTCAGCGTCGGCAGGTATGCACCCTCCCATCTTCCTTTTGAAATCTCATGCCCTTCAATAATGTTTGATGAAAAGAAGGTGCTTTCACTTGAGGTAGTTGTTTTTGCAGGAAGAACCCGTAAACTACTTACAACACCATCCACTGAAGGCTCCGGAGCAGGTATCATTCTACCCCCAGCATGATAGAGTCCCAGAAAACTTTGCATATCCTAACATCATTTCTCCATAAAAAATAAACCATAGGGTCCTCATACCCGACCGCATTTATCATCACCTCACCCTGCACATGATAAACGTTCGCGTTGGTCGGTAGAGCCTCCCCTCCCCAAAGTAGACCATATATCACCGCACAAGTAACGCCATGGCCATACCATTTCAGTCCGGGAAGCACCTCGTGCCCATCCATTCATCATGGATAAGGTCAATTTTAACATTCAAACTCAAAACCCCTTCCCGGACGACCAGGTTGTACAAGAAGATTGAGAGTGCACCTCCGCGCATCGCATTTGGCCCACCGTACTTCCATCAACATTATCCCATCTTTGACACTCCTCCATCCGCTTTATCAACCCCGCACATGAGACCAACCAATGGGACCCTCACCCCTAGCAAAACACCATCGTCGCACCCTTAGTGAGTCAACCCTTTCATGTTTCGGGGTACCCGCCTCTATGTTTTGTACAAACCAAACCTCATTATTTTATTCTTTTGGTAAGTGTACAAAGACCGCAAACGATGCACTTCGCCGCCTCACCCTCATATTTCATCTTTTCCCCCATGGCAGTAGTCCCTCATTCCCTTTGGTCACAGTATTTCACCCCCACACATGCACCATCATGACATTCATAGCTGATTCATACCCACCCTGGAAGTCCTACCAACTCCAGGGATTTTCCCTTTATAAATAACTATAACTGTTGCCAAGCTGTTAAAGTATACTCCGACCTCGAGCCACTGAATCCCCGTCATTCAGTCACCTCTCACTAACATGCCTATGTTAAACCCATCACATCTAGGTCCTCGACCCCTCAAGTCAGCGACCCATGGTTCGGTTAAGGCTTCCTTTTTGTCGACCTCGACACCTCCTTTCCAACAAGGAAGTGGTACCTTGGATCACCCCTCCCCATGCAAAGGGGTATCCTCGGGTGGCACTGTGGGAGACATCATTTTCCACAGATGTCATCGATCCTCCTGACATTTGACTACGACAAAATCTTTCATGTCAAGATGGTATCGTACCTTACAACCATTGCACTTTGATTAAGATCTGTCGAAGACCCATGCCTCCATAAGCGTCTCCGTCAACAATGCTTACACGGGAAGGTCCCAACCAGTACATATGCATACATTGTGCAGCTAGATGCCATACCAAGTTTACGCATATGGGTACCACATTCCACCTATCGTCAAAGAAAAAACGCCCCTAAGGGCATCAGCAGTCGTCGTCAACAACCGCCAACATCACTACCACGGTAGTGACGTAGAAAACACATGTATCTGTCCATTTTGTTAACTAGCAATAACATCATGAGCATGGGACATGCACGCTTCGTTGAAATTTTGTATATATGTTGTATATTTTGTTTTCTTGCAGGGGCCCCTTAGGCCATGGTCATCTAGGAAATGGTGCAAGGTGTTGTCAATTCCAATATTCACACAAGCCTCTCTCTCTCTCTGCGCATGATACAGAAAAGAAACTATAACGTATTTCGACTATACAGTCCTTCCTAGACCTCACACATTAGGGCAAAACTGTTAACACTAGAAAATCGTACAGCAGAAGATGGCATTAATTAATGTCAAGCCTAAGGATTTACAGGGCAGGAACACATTATGGAATCAAGAAGTATTGAAAATCTCTAAGGTTTTGAGAAAATCAGATTTGAACTAGTCTTAAATGCTAAATTGCGCGCTTAATCCTTCGAGAAGAGCGCCTTCTGCACACCTTTTTGCCCGATAAGCGCACATTCCTGGAAATGGAAAAATGTCACTTTTCGGGACCACACAAAGCAAAGGATCGTTACTCCTTATATGAAGCCGCCTAAGGACAGCCAAAAGCGCCTCCTTAGACACCAGGGAAAATTTTAGAGGCTAATATTCGCAGGTGGGCTAATTTTCCATGCTTTTTCCAAAAAGAAGATTAGCCAATTTCCATTTTTTTTAAATCGATTCGCCCAAATTTTATAATATAAATTTTTTTTACCATAAAAATCGCCAAAACTATATATATACTGATACAAATTAATTATAAACCTAAATATTTTTACAAAAATATCATAATTTATTTTGCAATTTACATATTAGGGACTAGTAAGATTTGCCAAGGTTTCTAAACTTTAAGATAAACTTTCATCCTTAAAATTTTCCCTGTTAGACACTATGTGAGCACACAAAGGAATATTTGGAGCACACAATGGAATCATACCTCTCCCTTGGGTCACCATCCATCATGTACCAAGGGAGGGAAGGAGGATTTGAAATCCCCTATTTAAAGCCACCAAGAGATGAAGAAAGGGTGATCACATTGTTATGCTGGCCAGAATTGCCCAAGCAATACCAGTAGTGTGTGACCCAGAGCTGGAGATAGAGGGGACTCGATTATTGGCCACCCAACAATCCTAGTCCATCACAGCAGAGAGAGAGGGAGACTACATCATAGGAAGAGCTTGGAAACCAACATCCTTGCATCGGGACCTAGAGCCATTGCCTGAGGGCCCTTTGGCAAGTGGGTAATATTTCTTCTCCATTTCAAACATTTAATAAGAAGAGGCCTTTGAGCCATCGTTTGCATTATTATCGTTTTGACTCTCTTCAATAGCTTCTATATATTTGTGTTTTAGTTTTTAGTTTACTTTGAGCATACATTGACATATTTTTTCCTCTAGATTTTATGCTTTTGAGCTCCACCACTTTCTTCCTGTGACCAATAGTTTATAGGGGTAGACCACACCCCTTAAATTGGTGCGATTTCATACACCCATGCGTCAAATCCACCAACACAATTACCATAAGAACTAATGCTATAAATAAAGACCGATGAAGAATTGAGGTTAGAAGAGGGATGAGGTATGTAATTAAGAGGAAGAGGATTGGATTCAAGGGGAATTAAGGAGAACAATATTGAAATTAGTTTTAAAATTAGAATTAGAAAATAGACATGGAATATAATTAGTATTAAAACTAATATCAACCTTGAGATTAGATTTGAAATTAAAAATGCTATGATTAAATTATCATTAGAATAATTATTAAAATTAAAAATGCTATCATTAGAATAATTATTAAAATTATTAAAAATAGGGATAAAAATACCATTAAAATAGTTAGAATAATCTTTAAATTTGGGATTAAAAATACCATTAAAAATGTTTTTTAAAATATAAACTCAAACAGGTTTTAGAATGATTATTAATATTC
This sequence comes from Pinus albicaulis, assembly GCA_034641835.2. Classification (NCBI taxonomy): domain Eukaryota; kingdom Viridiplantae; phylum Streptophyta; class Pinopsida; order Pinales; family Pinaceae; genus Pinus; species Pinus albicaulis. The sequence continues at coordinate 498,713,415 of CM076570.1, read as the reverse complement.
AATTTAAAATTAAAACTTGTTTTTTAATTAGAGCAAGCAGTCAAGTTGTCAAGGTTTCCGACATTAGCAACAAAATTGGATTGATTGGATCGATATGAAGGAAGAGAAGGAAAATCACAAGGAATATGAGGAAGTATATTAATGGAGGGAGGGAAAGGAGCGATTGGTTTAGAGTGAGGATCAATGTAGGTTGAAGAGGGGCTCGAAAACAACAAAGAATAATTGGCTTCTGAAGGGGATGGCGAAGTTGAAGGAAAGGCCGAAGCGAAGGTTGAAGTAATAGAATGGGGGCGTGAGAGTTAAAATTTGTCAGTGTCTACTGCCCTCTCGGTCATTTCCATTCGGCAGTGCATGTGTAATTTTCGATTAATGTCGGAAGTCGATGCACATCGTCATTGACAATTTCTCGCGTTTGTTTGCGTTTGTACTTCTATGTCAATGAGTTTTTCAAACTGTCTCTTTTGCACACCTTCAGTTTCACATGTGTCGCTTTCATGTTTTCAACTATCACTTTTGCTTGCTTTCACTTTAATTAATGTCGTTTTCATGTTATATTTGCTCTAGCATGTGTTGCTTTCATCGTCATTCACACTTTTCTCTTTATATAGAAAATGTCGTCTTTTGGCATGGGAAGTGTTGCTTATCGTGTAAAGTGGAGTTTTGGCTTGTTTCAAAGGGTAACTTTGGTGTTGATGATTTCCTCTAGTCATGTAGACATGCTTTACACTCATTCCCAAATTTTTATGCATTATTGCAAAAGTGTCATCACTGTCGTTGCAAAGTGTATCTTTAGTGCCGCACCTGGGGAAACTCACTGCAATGTTGTCACATTTAGGGAAGAATGTTGTTCATCTATTCTAAGTGATCAATGTTGTGTCTTCAACTGTTCTAAGTGTGTGATCATGCCAATTTTTTTTTTTTTGTTCAATTTGGTTTCACTGATTCTACACTTAGCCTCATCCAAAAAATTCCACTCCTGATCAACTTAACCTCACTCAACCTTCTTGAACTACACATTGCGCATTCTCAACCCTCAAGCCCCGACCTTACCTCTTGAAATTATGCATTGCGTAGTCACAGTGCCCAAATTTGACCCTTGAGCTCCAGAACTACGTAATTTATGCCTCCCTGTCAGCCTTAACTGTGCATTGCGTAGTTCCAAGCCTCAAGCTTCCAGCCTGACACCTTGAGTTGTGCAATTGTGCAATCCATTAGATTTTCCTCCCTCCAAAATTGCGCATTGGGAAACTTCAAGCCTTAAGCCCGAGCCCTTGAACCCCTCAACTGTGGAATCTCCTAGGTTGTTCTCCTTCCAGAATTTCGCATTGGGCAACTCCAGGCCTCAAGCCTCAACCTTGAGCTCTTGAGCTCCTCAACTACATAATCACCTAGCTAGGCCTCTCAAAATTGTGCATTGGGTAACCTCAAGGTGCAAGCCTCAAGCTTGACCTCCTGAATCCCTCAACTGCGCAGTCCCTTGAGTCTGTCCTTCGAGAACTTCGCATTGGGCAACCTCAAGCCTCAAGCCCTGGTCTTGAGCTCTTAAGCCCCTCAACTATGCAATCCTTTGACCCTGGCCATCCTGAACTACGCATTGTGTAGTCTCAAGCCTCAATCCCAGACCTTGACCTATGGAACTGTGAAATCCCTAAGTTAGTCACCAGTTCCAACCATAACAAGTGATTTCATGAAACATGTTAGAGTAGGGGTTTTTTCGGACTAATGTCATCTTGTCGTGAATGGTTTTCAGTTGCAGGTACTCTATATCATCATGATAGGATGATAATGGATGAAAAGGAGAGGGAGAACATTGAATTGAGAAGAATGCTATAAATGGCTGAAGGCAGCATATGCGCCTTCAATTGCGACATGTGTTTGAGGAACAAGTTGCTGAAAGTTCCACTCTAGTGACACCAAAAGAAACATCCAAAGTAAAGCCAATATGTGGGCATGGTTCAAACAAAGGTTATGGACCATATGAGGAAAATGATGCATGTGCATTTTTCAAGCATCTCCAAGGTTCTCATCATATGTCAGTTGGTAAAAGTGGGTGGCTAGAGTCATCTACAATGTCGTCATCATCATCAGAAATTGAAAAGATGAATGACAAGTTCAAGGAGGCAATAAGCATTTCAAGTACAATTCCTTTTGTTTATGTTCATAACACCTATTTTGTAGAAATTGAGAAAAATACCAAAGGAATTGGTATGAAGATGCTATCTAAAATGGGTTATGAAGGAGGAGGCCTCGACATCAATGGCCTCGAGGATATTGTTCTTGCTAGATTTCATGGTTTATGATATTGTTGATTATTGTCAGAGAACTTCCTTCTTTGTAGCGTGGGTTTGGGTAGTCATGATTGGTGTGGCTTATCAACAATACTTCACACCCTTCATAATTTTAGATGGTTTGACATTGTTACATGCCTCAATTTTTAATTGTTGTTTGTTGTTTCCTAACTTCTTCCCTTTTCACAAATCGTTGGACTGCCATCTTGTGACATAAGGAATTGAGTGCTATTGGGAATTAATTGCACCTTGGTCATGGATTGCTAGGACAGAGCGATATTCTACCATTCAATATGCTTTTCTAAACCTAAACGATGTTGTGAATGAGGATCTTATTTTGCTAATTTTATAGAGATTCTTAGTTTGTTGGAAGGCATGTGGCCACTATCCTTGTCCAGTAACAACTTGCACTCTCTACCTTTTTTTCCATTGAAAGAGTAATTTGCAAGAAATTGATCATTCGATGGATGAAACATAGCGCAAGTTGTTGGGTTAGCCACCATAGCCCCTCTCTTGATTTTTCCTTGCAAATCTCCTTTCAAAATTGGGCATTCGAGGTTTTAAAGACTGCCATTTTTTTGAGCCCATCCTCTTCTATGATGTGTGGAAAGTGCAAAATTCCATGTTTTAATTGTGTGAAATTGATGACTTATGTCTTGACCATGAAAGTGTGGAACATTACTACTCTTCTTCTCCATTTTCTAAAGCATCCATTACAAGTGTTCAACTTTTACACTTTGCATTTTTATTGCTTTCATTTGCACCATTTAGACTAATTTCTAGTTATTATTTTAGCAAAAATAAGCATTGTCCAATAAGTAGAGGAAGTTTCATGGAGTGCATTATGTGGATTTACATTATACACACATAAGATGGCTCTTTTGTTTTGTTTTTGTAACTAGGTTGAGCCTAGGTGAGGGCCAACTTATTTATTGGATGGAAGAACGGTCTACCCACAATGGGATGCTATCACCAAGAATTTGTGAAGCACGATTGAGCGTGGATGCCCCTTGGGATAGTTTAATTTCCCCAAAAGTGGTTTCCATCCTTAACCCCTCCCCATGAGGTTTGAACCTAAGACCTGGTGGGGACTAAACCCCACTCAAACCAACTAGTCTACACCTCATGGGTCACACATAGATGATATTACTTGTAGGTAGAAATGCCATTCCTGTGTAATCTTGTCGTGTGACATTTTACACTCAATTCCCTGTGACATTTATCGAGCACACTGTGACAAAACTATAACCATATTCCTACCATTGTTTGACAAGCAAATTAATATACATAGTAGGGCATGACCCACTAGGGAAGTTGGCTTGCTAATCCTCCTCTACTCCTTTAGATTTTAATAAGTTTTAGGACCAATCCCATTATTCTAATAAGTTTTAGGATCAATCCCATTTAAATTCTTCTATGATCTTTAACATGTAGGTGGTCTTAAATTTGATACACATAGTAAGGCATGGCCCACTAAGGGAGTTGTGTTGCTAATCCTCCTATACTCCTTTGGATTTTAATAATTTTTAGGATCAATCACATTTAGGTGGTCTTAAATTCATCATAGTTAAAATTGTGTCGTATGATTTAAATTAAATAAACATTTATTAATGAAATTTAAACTGTCATTGGTTAACCATCTCCCAATTTCTTTCCAACAACTGAACCATGAAAAATAATAATTGAACCATCACATAAAAACTTTCGTTATGGATAAGTTCCACATGCATACTTGGAATAACGAGCAAGGGAGAAATAAAAAGTACAATATCGAAGAGTTTAATCCCACTCATAATCATTAACAAAAAGCAAACATAGGGGTCAATATTTCTTGGAGAGAATTCTTATTGCTCAGTTAAAGAATAATTCTCATAAACTCCGTTGTGAAACAGGGCACTGGAAAAGGCCAAAAGAAATGTGGGAAGAAAAAGTATGTAATTTTTACTCTTCCAGAAAAGTGGAAACATAAAAAAACATTTCCGTTTAGAATGCAAGGCCTTCAAAGACAACACAGAAAGTTATGCAGATACTATGACAACTAGCTCTTGGGATAATTTATTCCACGAGGGGTTTGTCGAGAAGTTAGGAGCGTTTATTGTGAGGTTTCACAGGAAAAGGGCCGAATAAGATAATAAAGAAATTTATACCATAAATTATATTTAACCTCTTTAACATCAAATAATAAACTATCTTTAACCTCTTTAATGTTAAAATAATTTCTTTATTTCTTTCTAGTTTTCAACAATTTTACTCTCCCTCATCATTAATAACCAACCCAATTTTCTCTTTAAACGAAGAAAGAAAAAAAAAATAAAGAAATAATTTTAACCTTGAGAAACTAAAAATAGCATATAAGACATATTGCTTCTCCATCTAATTCTTTTATTAAGCCCTTTTTCTTTAAAATCTTATAACAAACACTCGTAGCTTCTCAACATTATAACAAACACTCTAGCGTCCAACATCTCTGTTCTCCCTCATCATTCACACACATTATTAGACTACATTGAGAAACGGAACGTTAAAAACATAACAACATAAACAATCTCTTTACAGTCTAGATGGGTGTTGTAATTCCATTTGAAGATTACACAGATTCGAAATCGCAACCTCCGTGTGTGCGTGCTTGCTTGCAATAACCGGCATTAATATTGAATGAACTCACATGGTCTCTATGTATGATTAATGGTGTCTATGTATGATTCTTTGTGTATGATTAATGGTCTCTGTGTATAATTGAGAGGATAAACGGGAGAAGACGGACCAGGGGCAATGGCAAAGGCAAAGGCGAAGGGTTCAAATTTGAAAACATGGCACCGAATTTGTTTTCAAGTCGGGAATTATTCTCCTAAATTGCAAGCAATTCAGTAAATAAATGACGAAGTTCAGGGTTTGTATGCAAAATTCTTGATCTTCCATGGCTCCAGCCTCGAATGACTTGGATTCCTTCATTGAACAGCAGAGCAGCAACGACGATGTGAGCTATCTGTCGGGGCTCAATTGTAGCCTCGAAGATATCCTGAACGATTCCGAGTAGGAATCGTATTCAGAGGGGTTTGATGATGAGACTGCAAAACCTTTTCTCTTCAGAGACCCTAGTTTCACACGTCAAAGGCGAGAAAACAATGAAAACAACGCAGACTAGGCCGAGAAAGGTTTGAAGAAACTGGAGATAGTCGAAGGACATTCAAGTTTGTTTTCAATTACAGACAGATTGAAAATTGGATATGAGAAAGGTAGTGCTTATGTCCCTGGCGCATTTAAATTCAAACTTAGAGGAAAAAGGAAAGCCCTTGCATTCGATGGAAAATAAAGATCAGAAACTAGAGTTTCCACTCATGCATCTAGTTCAAATTTAGAGGAAAAGGGCAAGCCCTTGCATTCAATAGATAATGGATTTCACAAAACTGAAATTTCCAACAAAGTTCAGTCGGCTTGAGGATTGGCTGAATTGAACCTTAGTTTGAGCATGAAGAAGTCTACATTCTTGGATTTTGCTGGTAAGCCTTCGGCATTTGCTGCAAAATCGCCTGTTTCGTTTTCGCTTTTATTCTCAGTCACCGGCTTTTTCTCCGTTGCTTGGAAGTGTAAAACCGAGTCCGAATCCCGGAGCTGCTCTTGCTGCGGCTGCAACTGCATCTCGACCCGTTCCCAGTCCCCATGCCACAGCGATAAAGAACAGGAAGGCAAACATTCTATCTCAAAATAGTCTTGATTCGGCAGACTCGGCAGAGTCTAGTTCAAAAGTTGGAGCGATTTCGGAAAAAGAGGAAAAGGAGGGGAGTATGGCTGGTTCCGATGTGGGAATTTCTGAAGGACTGTTTAAATTTGGTGATAATTTAACTAGTATGCCATATGATCTCAGTTTTACTAGACCCGAAGAGGAAATGGAAAAAGAGACGCATACTTTTATGGAAAAGCAGGAAGATCCCCTACCAACATCAGAATCTGAAGAATTTATTGCTCAAACAGAGACAGTGACAAGAGAAAACGATGACGAAAGAATTATAAACGGGAAGAATGAAGAAATAGAGGGACAAGGTGATATCAGTATAGGAGTGCAAGACAACAAAGTGCTGCAGATTGTGCAGAACGTTGGAAAAAGTAGTCCAACATCTGACCATGAAAAAAGTCCACCATTGATGAATTCCGACCCTAATACTTGTCTGGAAATTCAGAACTCTAAATCCAGTAAATTTTCGTTGGATAGTGATCATAATCTATCGCAAGTAGGCAGTGAAGAAGAAACAAGAAATCTATTCAATTTCCAGAGCCGACAGAGACGGCTACTCAAGAAAAGCAGTTCAATGTAATTGAAGAAATGCCTAAAAATAAAAATCAAAGGACTGTTGATGACATTGTCGATGAAAAATGGGGCAAAATGGAACATGGCCGACCTGGAAGGAAAACTGGAAAAAAGGTCCGAGCCTCTCTTAAGCCATTGGACTTGGCGGAAGAACTTGAAAAGAGAGATGCATATTCTGGATTGCAATGGGAAGAGGGAGCTGCAGCACAACCGATGAGACTTGTTAATCCCAGCAAATATTTTTCTCAGAGTGTTGGCAGCATGGATGCCAAGGTTTTGTACTTTATCCTCTGAAACCTAACTATTTTCATGTATTCCGACATTTCCTTATCTTTCAATCCCCTTCATGATTTGTTCTTCTGACAATGTTTAGTTTTCTTAGTGTGGAATGCAATTTTAGCTCTTTCGAGATAGACTGCCTATTCTGACAATTGTTTCTCAAGTTTTGCAATAGACTTTTTTTTACTAGAGTATCTTCTGTAATGTTCAGTTCTCTGTATACGTCTGTAAGAATCGTGGAGAAAAGAGCGTACATCCTTTTTAATTGATTGATAATAGGGGACAATATTGATCTATCCATCTTGTATAATATATCTATTCTATCAATCCTTATCAAGTAGATGTATATGAGTATTCACTTTACAATTTTTTGACAAAAAAACTATGAAGAATAGGTCGTATGCAATCATTTATCGTATAGCATTGAAGACTATCTTATGTTGTGGATAAGGAAGTGTTGAAGAGGTAAATCCCCTCTGTGGATAGAGGCGATCCCTACTAGCCCAGACCGGGTCTAGCAACAATCGTCACACGCTATAGTGCAGGTTCTTAATTGCAATGAAGAGGTAAATCCCCTCTGCGGACAGAGGCGATCCCTACTAGCCCAGACCGGGTCTAGCAACAATCGTCACACGCTATAGTGCAGGTTCCTAATTGCAAATAAACCAACTAGCGATGAAGGCTTATCTGGAATCCAACGCTGTCGCTTGTAGAGAAAGTAGCGCTCCCGTTTCTTAGCTCTGGCAGATCACGATCCTCACGATCTCCGTGACTGGACACCTGCATACGCAAGAAACACAACAAACGCAAACGTAAAATCCAGTATATGCAACTATATGTCAGTCAGAGAAGACATAACTCATTACCATAATCATCAACAAGAGTGGAACCATAACCAATAGTCACTTATCATTAATCAATCAAAGGAGGATACAACTTGGCTCTGACGCTGAATTCTCCTTCGGAGGGTCTCTTAGCGAACACATCTCAAAAAAGTTCACGGTGATGGGACAAGCCTCTCTCTTCGGATGTCTCGACAATAATCTCCTTGCTTGGATTTGGCCTTAAGGGAATGAATCAAGGCTCTTGCAGCATAAGGCTCTGATGGCTCTTGGGAACTAGCTTGCAAAGGAGATGAGCAAGCTTGTATAGATGGAGGAAGGGGAGTTGGGATCCCTATAATCATGGGATTGGCCTTATCCTCAAGGAAGCTTCCATGAGAGGTGGCAAACCACTTCCTCTACATGGAGATCCGGAGCCAAACCTCCCAACTCAAATTAGATACCAGTTTATGAATTGGTTGGGACGAAACTTCCGCCATTTATTTTTAAAAAACACTCCTTAAAATGGCTGGCGCGAGTGCGACTTTGAGATAGAGCGCCAATTGGCGCGCCCTATTTGAAGGATTTCCCCCATTGGCGCGGGTACTGAATTATCTTTTCACACCAATGCAAAAAGGGGCGTTTTTAGGGTTTTTAACAAGGAGTTGTCTTCAGGGCAATGAAAGCTCATGTTTAGAGGGATATCATGAAAGCGGTTTCAAGTCATGTCACTGCTCACAGGTCACGGAATGAGCCCTCCAATTGTGCGGGATGGGGAATTGTAGGGACGGTGACAAATTACTGTGTAACAGATGCCCCCTAAAGCATGAGGCCCGAAAGAGAGAGGGGTGAAATGCTTTACGAGAACGTGTCCAACTGAAAACACTGCCGTCGGAAAACCTGCGTAGAGAAATACAACTTAGACACGAGGGACACAGTTGATATATATGTGGTATGGGCTAAATGCATCCATAAATAGCATGCACAATCTGCATCTGGGCAAAAGCGCAACGATCCAAAGGAGGATCGATAATAGACCTTTATATGGTCACAACCTTGATCAACCGTTGAGTCAAAATAACTAATCATAAGAATTCACAAAATCGCACTCGGATTATAGCAAAATGTAGAACTGTGGTCTTGCGCTCCATCTTGACCCGAACAAAGTACAAGTTCAAGCATGCGAATATGTGAGCTGAAGTCGAACATGCAAGAACATCGCCTGATTACCAGCCAATGATGAAAGCTGTTAACAGACGCGAGAGGTACCACCACTAATGACAATGGTCCTCAAGGTACTATAGGTACAATCCACGGCGTGTGAATCAACGAGCTGGCGTCGAACACCCGTAGAATCACTCGATCGGAGGCCAACGATGAAAACCTCACGTCGAATGCGAAGGACCTGCCATTGAGGCATGCAGGCTCCAAGGTACCAGAAGGGAGTCTCTAGATTAGCTTCCTGGATAATGAGCTGAAGTCGACAGGAAGTGACCTTGATCGAAGGTGGGCCAGGCAGGTGCTCACATCATCGGTTAAGCATTTGCAGACAAAGGAACATAATGTTTGTGAATCAGGATCAGATGAGAATCAGAGGAAGGTTGAAACTGCAGAGGTCAACTTCTCTTGAACATATCGAAGGCACAACAGTGGATTTGGCAGTATTTGACATCAAACGTTCTGAGGTCATGACGACGAGGCAAAGAGTAGATGAGAGGTCAAAAAGGATCACCCAAACCCGTGGAGGCAAGCGGAAACGAGATGAGATGTCCCCAACCCGACACGAATGCAGACAAGTGCCATGTTCAAGAGCTTACATAACGCTTGATACGAAAATGATGTTGGCTCCATTTTCCCTTCTACCATTTCTCGAAGTAGTACCTCTTATAATTACTCAAGCTTGAAGAGGATACCATGCTTGTCAGTATATGCCTATCCTAGCACATTTAACGAGCCCCAGAAAGAGGAACTGACACTGGCTACGACTGAATCCGATGTCATCAGGATTTAACGAGTCCGACAAAGGAAGAAATCGACGTCTTTTCATGTTTAGAGAGTTTGAAAAGACAACGGAAAAGTAAACTCCAATGGTTCCTTTTTGTAAATAGTTTCTCAGACCCGAAAAGGTAGAAAACTTTGTCTGAGAAAAACCTCCTAGTCGTGATAGGCTAGGGTATTCCTTTTTCGTAAATAATCTATCCCAACCCGAAAAAGGGGTAAACGTATACTGGGTAGATGTTGTTTTGTAGCCACTTTAACGAGATCAAAACGACAAGGGACTCGGAAATCTTTTCATGTTTAGAGAGTCAGTAAAGAGCTGAAAGATGACTCCGCCTAGAGGAACGAGTGGTATAAAGGGAAGCAACTGGTTCCGGTAATGGTGAAACTACTCTGAAAAAATAAAGGTCGAGAGGTTGGCTAACAAGACCACTCATCGTAGCAGTTCCTCAGGAATGGGTAAAAAAACCAAGTGAAGGCATATGATCGGCCAAGCAGATAGTGACGATGGAGTGAGAAAACCAAGGTTCATCTGGCAAAAACAGGCTGATAAAATGACAATCACAAGAGGTAAAATGGGAAAGGTTTCATTTTTACACAAGCTTGAAATCAGGAAACTCTGCTTGAAGTTGGTTTCATTTTTACACAAGCTTGAAACAAAAATAAACTATGCTTGAAACCGGTTTCATTTTTACACAAGCTTGAAATGGAAACAAACTATGCTTGAAAAAGTAAGCATGCCCCCAGCATGGTGACTTAATTCGAGGTACATGCTCCCCAAGCTTCAATCCATATGAAAGGCAGATGGAGTGAAGGTTCAAAGCTACGAGATCAAGAGAAAGACTCGATGGGATTTTATGAGATCTTATCAAAGACTCGAATTGAACAGTAACGTGTTTTATTGTTTTAACGAGGTTGACACATTAAAAGAACTATCCTCAGACACCCTTGTTTCATTTTTTAAGGAGCTTGACACAAGACAAGGAACTATGCTCCAACAACCTTGTTTCATTTTTTAAGGAGTTTGACACAAGACAAGAACCATGCTCCGACCAGCTTGTTTCATTTTTTAAGGAGCTTGACACAAGAAGGGAACCATGCTCTGACCGACCTCATCATAATGAACAAGAATTCATCGCTTCCAAGAGTTCCACTCCCGATGGAAGGAAAACTTCCTGGAAGTCAGGAGCCAATGCCCCTAGCACTTGATGCACAACGGCACTATCACTAGGTACAGGCATGGGGTAGGTAGCCACATAGTTGACCTGCGGTGGGGCAGATACAATGGGTGGATAAAAAACATGAAGGGATGATGGCGGGCCAGCTGCCACATCAGGACCAAAGAACGAAAGCTGATCAATGGTCACGATCCGTCCTTCATGTGGAAAACATACCACACGAAAAAGGGAGGAGACAAGTGCTCCCATGGCATAGGTGTAATCGCGCCCCAAAAGCAGATTGAAATCCAAGGGGCCTGGAACAACCATCACGTCCATATGGATGGTTTTACCTCCCAATGTAACATGTAACCTTGGAAGGATCCCTAACGGTTGACTCGTTCTTCTGTTAAATGCCAACAGATTTTGCGTAACAGGCACAAGCGGCGGCGAACCGAAAGCTTGCCAAGTAGTTGAGGATAAAATACTAACAGACGCACCTTCGTCTATAATGGTGCTGGGTACGACCAGACCAAAAGCCTATACTGTGATCTCGAAAGGCACATAAGACGGAAGGCGGTATCCCGCAAATCGATTCCAATCAAAGGAAGCAACTAAACTACTCGGAGGGGCTACCATCGAACTGAGATGATCTTCCCCTGGTGTTACAAAAGAAGAAGGAGCATCCTCCACGACCTCCATCTCGAAGGCGGGTGGAGTATCCTCCGGGACCTCCATCACGGGAGGCAGAGGAGCAGCTTCTTGAGATACAGGGATAGGAGAATCTTTCTCCAAGTCCAAAGAATCTAAAGAAACCAGAAGGACATGGGGGGTGTGACATCCACTCTCCATGGAAAAGACCTGGTGCACCGTAGACGGAGCCAGCTCAACCGATCCCACGACCAATGGTTGGTCGGGAATGGACTCCTGAATTTGAATTTCCGGGGGAGCTGGATCGACCAAGGATGACTCTTGACCAATCGTAGGATCAACTGGCGGAAGACTCAAAGAAAGCAGTTTATAACCAGCCGGGAGGCATGGTGCAGAAACAGCTGAGTTGTCCAAAACTTGCTTGGCTTCATCCATATAAGGACAAAGGTGAATGGCATGGTGCCCTTCACACAACTTACAGGGATTGGTAATCTTACCCTGTTTCTTAGGAGTTTTACCAGCACTAACTGAAGACGTGCCCCCAACTTGACTCCCTTTGAGCAAAGGCACCCATGAAATGCATCACTGGACCACATACTTTGCACTGGGGACCCGCCCAGCGCCTCCTCAAGAAGATGTGTCCGGCACAAATATGCAAGGAACTCAGACTTTTGACGACAAGTTGGGAGTGTTTATCAATGGAAGGCTTTGTGCGAATAGCCGCAAGCTATCCTTTATCGGACTTCTTGTTCTTTGTCTTCTTTTTCTTCTTCTTAGCCACCTCGGTTACTCAATCTGCATTTTCACCAAAGTTAAGTAGAGGATAAAGACGGCAGTGGTAAATACAGTAGAGGTCCACCTTAGAATCAACATGACAAGGCCCAAAGTGAGGGAGACTGGCCAATGTGTCGTAGACATTCGGACTACAGAGGTTGAAAACAACCAAACAGTAATCCAACAGTTTAACTCTGTGAAGGGACACTGCTATATAAGGAGCGCCAACATTTCCAAAAGGAGGAAAAGGACCAGGATTCCCATCGGAGGGGATTCCTTGGTTGGTGAACTCCGGAAAAGTTGCCATCAGAAACAACACCCTAAGGAAACTAACTTTAACCAGGAATATTTCGTGGGCAGTTAATTTTAAAACATTGAAACAAAACTCTGCTGTTTCATCTTTTAAGAGTCGAGAAACAGACAAAAGGTGACTCTATTGCTTTCGGATTGGAAATAAGTGTGAAAGGACAAGCGCTTGATGATCTTTTGAAATTTAATGAGTCAAAAAAGATCGAAATGACTGCTCAGGAAAGCTAGGCAAAGGGTGTACCAAATAACCGTGAATTGCAATATACACATTGGTTTCAAAATGAAAGAGAAATCAACCAAGGACTTAACGTACGTGCAGGCAGTACGTGCAGGCAATCTCCCCGAATGCTGTGTTCGGTGTATCACGGGTATAGGGCGGCAGACTCGGCTTCCTATGGATAAAGGATAGAAACCTAGTGGGGTCTCCCTTTATATACGTGAAGGTACGGGGAGCACAAGTCCGTACTAGTGCTGTTTAAAACCGAGAGGCGAACGACAGCTACTAGGTTTAAAGACGCTGGAACACGTCTCTAGCCTAAACCACTAAATGTTTCGTTAATGTTTCAATGCTGCCTTAGTGTAAATTGAATAAATCTTAATGTTTATCTTCAATTACGTTTCATTTTTCAGGCCCTAGCGAGTGTTACGTCTCAAAATCGCCTATATGCAGCTATATGAGAAAAGAAAACTCTCAATTCGATGAATGCTATCTAGTTAAGGGAAGAGCTTCAAACAATGATGCGACATAAAACAACACTGCAAACGAAATCTTTTCCAAACTAGATGACTTTCACTATCCAAAAGTAATTTCAAACATTCAACGATGCGAATAATGCAATGTAATCTATGCAAAATCCTCTTTTCCGAAAACTATGCAATTGTAATCTATGCACAATTTCCTTTTCTTTTTCAAATTATAAGAATGCACTCAATGCATTTTTCGATGAAATGAGAATCTACTCAATGCATGCTTTCAGTGAAAGAGAATGCACTCAAAGCGATTTCTAGTTTTCAATCATTAAACAATGTAATCTAAGTTCAATGATGGATCTCAAAAAATACTTTTCAATGCAATGTGATCTAATGCATTTTAACAAAAAGAACACTTTGAGACGAAAACTAAATAAACACAAATCTTCTTAATGAAGGATGAATGCAAAAGATATGTAAACAAACACTAAGACTGCAATCGTTGTTTCAAACACTTTGTCACGAAATCCCTCAAGAGGCGACAAGACATATGAGGTCAAACACAAAGAGGACTTCCAAAGCAAGATATCAAAACAAGGCATTCATTCCCTTTTACATCAAGCAATCATGGAGAGAAGACATTTCAAACAATGAGCAATGTAATCTATGCTCATATAGAGAAAAGACCGGAAGGGAAAGACACACTGGTGAAGGATTCAGGGAAAAGGTCTCAATTTTCACACACTCTGAAATTGGCCCGACTTTGTCATTGAAAACTAGCGCCAACTGGCGCGACTTGCTCACTGACAACTAGCGCCAATGCCCAATTGGCGCGGGTTGCTAACTGACAACAAGCGCCAACACCTGAAAATGAAAAAACAAAGAATTTCTCCCAACCAAGACCAGAGTTACCACTTCAAGCAAAATCTAAAACAAACCCAGAAGCAAGAAATCGTAAAGAAACTTAGGAACAAGGGTAAACCTAGCACCTACGGGGAGATGAGCGCGGCGTAAACGCAATCTAAGCCAGAAACGGGGGATGGGCGCGGTGATGAGCGCGACTGCGCCAATTGGCGCAGTCGAGAAGTGGAAACCGCGCGATCAAGCCAACCATGAAAGGACAGAATTCGGAAGCAGAAGTCGAATCTACGATCTAAGAGCGAGACCAAAAGCCAAACACTCGGAAAAGAGGGCCAAAAGAGCAGTCAAGCAAGCAAAATCAAGAATCGGCAGAAGACAAGACAATACTCCAAGTGTTCGGTTTATAACTAGTTTGGGGTGTGGAAAACCATTATTCCATCTTTCACCTAATGCAGAGCAAGAGCGTTTCGAAGGCTATCTGGCTAACTTCAGGCTCCATCTCTAGTTTATAAAGCAAACAACAAGCTAACTCCCCAGTGGAGTCACCAATTTGTTGAAGAGGTAAATCCCCTCTGCGGGCAGAGGCGATCCCTACTAGCCTATAATGGGTCTAGCAACAATCGTCACACGCTATAGTGCAGGTTCCTAATTGCAAATAAACCGACTAGAGATGAAGGCTTACCTGGAATCCAATGTTGTCACTTGTAGAGAAAGTAGCACTCCCGTTCCTTAGCTCTGGCAGATCACGATCCTCACAATCTCCATGACCGGACACTTGCACATGCAAGAAACACAACAAACGCAAGCGTAAAATTCAGTATATGCAACTATATGTCAGTCAGAGAAGACATAACTCATTACCATAATCATCAACAAGAGTGGAACCATAACCAATAGTCGCTTATCATTAATCAATCAAAGGAGGATACAACCTGGCTCTGACGCTGAATTCTCCTTCGGAGGGTGGCCAGCGGAACACATCTCGAAAAAGCCTGTCGGGGATGGGACAAGCCTCTCTCTTCGGATGTCTCGACAATAATCTCCTTGCTTGGATTTGGCCTTAAGGGAATGAATCAAGGCTCTTGCAGCATAAAGCTTTGATGGCTCTTGGGAACTAGCTTGCAAAGGAGATGAGCAAGCTTTTATAGATGGAGGAAGGGGAGTTGGGATCCCTATAATCATGGGATTGGCCCTATCCTCAAGGAAGCTTCCATGAGAGGTGGCAAACCACTTCCTCTACATGGAGATCCGGAGCCAAACCTCCCAATTCAAATTAGATACCAGTTTATGAATTGGTTAGGACTAAACTTCCACCATTTATTTTTAAAAAACACTCCTTAAAATGGCTGGCGCGAGTGCGACTCTGAGATAGAGCGCCAATTGGCGCGCCCTATTTGAAGGATTTCCCCCATTGGCGCGAGTACTGAACTGTCTTCCCGCGCCAATGCAAAAAGGGGTGTTTTTAGGGTTTTTCACAAGGAGTTGTCTTCAGGGCAATGAAAGCTCATGTTCAGAGGGATATCATGAAAGCGGTTTCAAGTCATGTCACTGCTCACAGGTCACGGAATGAGCCCTCCAATTGTGCGGGATGGGGAATTGTAGGGACGGTGACAAATTACTGTGTAATAGGAAGTGATATTTGTTGATAGTAAGGAACCATCCTTGCATTCATTCTATTTCCAGTATCATAAAACACACCTCTTAGGTCCCTTTCTGCTCTTGTTTTGGAGTATTTCGCAAGTCAATTTTTATTCCTTATGGCCACCCACATGGAAATTATTTTTTCCATGGTGGTTTCCACCATCAGAACTTATCATTTTGACTATTGAGCCTCATTGGAAAACATTAATTTGTACCCTAATTTGGCAATATATCTATCCACTGAAGGATTTTTAGATCATACTATTTCATTTTCTTCCTTTCTGATTCTTACATTACTTCTAATCAAGACTTCAATTGATCTGCATTTTTCCCTTAAAGTCCTACCATATTGGTTTTGATCCATCACTGTTGCTAGATATCTGTAGTCACAGGACCGACACTTTGGACACCTTAAATAATTCCTTTCATGTAAAAGACTTAATATTTTGTTTGATAAAGTATAGGTGTTCTCGCATCCAACCCATGGATCAGACTCTAGTCTCATTTGTTCCCCATTACCAATCTTCCATGCTAGCCAATTGTCTACAACTGGAAATATTTGCACCTGTCTCTTCCAGATCAATATTATCAAGACCTGGAATCGACAAAGACTCTGTGGGGAAAAATAGCAATGCGTTTGAATTGGATTGGGAATAAATCGGGAAAAACTTGGCAAGTACAAAAATTAGAGATATACACATTTTAAATAAAAAAATATTTATTTTTCATTGATATTCAATAAAGCCATGTCCATACAATCCACACTATCAATAAATGTCCAAAATTTCATGGATTAGTAGCTATCTCATATAATTTGGGTCCAAACTGAGAACTGAAAGCATCTACTTATAAAGGTTAAGTGAAGAGTTAATGTTGAATACTATATAGTAAAAAATCTAAGATTCAGGTTTCTCCCATGTCCTCAACACTTTGACCCGCAAGGTTCGCAAAGTCCTTAAGGTGAAAACGAGGGCTTCTTTTGATCGAAGCCAATATGATGTAGGATCTAGCTATTCCAAGTTTAGGTCAATATCCCAATGATCCAAACCTGTCATTATCATGAAAAATTAAAATGTGAACTAAACTTTCAATCAATTCTTCCAATTCAATTTTTTAAGCTTTAGATAAACTGAACCGAGTCTTGTGTTTCTTAATGTCTCACCTTGGATTTTCCTATTGCAAAGTCGAAGTGTGCAGTGGACTGACACAGGGTTATTTAAGTGCTTTTGTGTTAATAACTTAATTGGTTGTGCTTATTGGTATGCATTTTCTCAAACATGCTCCAATTGCATGCACAACCTGAAGCATTGTAGGTATGGCTCAAGATTTGAATGGAAAATCTTTTAAGATCTGGCACATCATTGCCAAAAATTTTCCACCAAATATCTAGCAAAGTGGCAAGGTTAAAATCTACTCAGAAGCACGTAAGAGGTGCATGTAATTGGCATATACTTGGCCACCTCGTCATTATATCTTCTTTTGATGGCCTCCTAGGTGAGATCCACCGCCTTATAAATGTAACCCTTAGTGGGTTTTTCAACATCAACCATCATGAAAGATTGAAGTCATTTTCAAACATTCAAATTTAGTATAAATAAAATTTGAAAATGAAATGAAGTTTGACTTTGAAGGTGAACATTGAAAAAGTTTAAGACTTAAGTACCTGAGCACTTTGGCAAGTGACCCTGTCACAACAATAATCTCTTCAACATCTTCCTAGAAACCATCACTAAACACAAGAGCAACAATTAAAATGCATTCATGTGTTTTTCCATGTCTCTTGATGCCATCCACTCGGGTCCCAAACATATCCTATTGAGATTTACCCTTTGGTCAACCATGAATTGCAAAGAGATGATTTTTTTTGGAATTTTGGTCACTGTAGGACAAACAAGTTCCTTGCATTCAATGAATATTGTTGTGCTGTTGAGGTCATTTGTGTGATTGTAAATTTATTTGGTTATGGATTTTTCCTTGTACATAACTTTTTGTATCCAGCGAATTCTTGCAATGCCTCAAGCATTAAATCTATGCAATGTGTAGCACAAGAGTTCCAAAATATGGAGGGATTCCTAAGCTCAAAAAGTCAAACAACAACCATATAATTAGTTGCATTGTTGTTAAAATTTGTACAACATTTTATTTTCCCATTTCCTAAACAACTTTCATCATTTCACAAATTAGTTGGGCACTATTAACTTTGTTTGAGGCATCTACTAATTTGAGAAACATTATTGCCTTTGGACTAGATATGGGGAAATTTTTCAAGGTTCTGTTCGTTTTATCTATCCATCCATCAATCATGATGGTGCACTTTGTCTCTGCCCATGATGAACAAAATTTATGTAGTATATATCATCAAAATTTTCTAACAACAAATCTGTCCAAAGGCTCCCACATGTAGGGGCTTTCAACCTAGATTTGCAATAGTGACTGCATCAATCATATGCTGGGAGTGAGGGCTTTTGGCACAGTTGTAATGTCCCCGGGAAATTAGTTCCATAAGATGAAGTGGCCTATTGATCTCCGTAGGTTGTAGTCTTTGATAAAGGGGCAAACCTAAAATACCTAATGATTTTGAAATGGAGGGCAAGCTTTGGGGCAACTTGGAAAAGAAACCCAAAGTTGGGGTTCTGAGTGAACCTCAATCAATTAAGGAGAAAATACCTTCAAAGAAATCAATTAAGGAGAAAATACCTTCAAAGAAATATATAAATACCACTGTTGCGAACATCTCGATAACATCTTGATTTTATCTTGAAATCACGATTTGTTGGCCTAGCCGATGTTTGCCAATTTTTAAAAATATTTTTATGGTATCTTAATAATGTCGATGTTTAGCGATTTTTACTGATATTTTCCCGATTTTCCCAATTTTTTGGTTTTCCGAACCCTTGTCGATTTTATCCCGATGCCGATGTTCGCAACATTGATAAATACAAGAGGGCTAGATTGTTAATTTTGGGCAACTAGGTACAACCTCCATGTTGCACTGCTCATATGAAGATGGTCATATTTTTGTGGATTCCTCTTTCAGAGAGGTGCAATATTGATCTAAAAATCGTCTTGTTTGGATGAGAAGAACATTTATTTTGAATTTATTTTCTACATGTGCAAGGTTGGCCAGATTTGTAATGTAGGCTCACATGCCTAATAGATGTGTCACACACCCTCACTAATGGATATAAATTGGAGATACTTGGAGGTCATTTGCTCATCATCTCACCACACATTCTCTCATTGTAATATGATTGGTTTGATAGCCTTTGGAGGCCTTTTTCCCCTCACACGTGTGGAGCGAAGCTGCTGTTTTCTACAGATCTATTTAGGGCTTGTTGCTACAGCGTTGACTAACGTTGACCGTGGTCAACCCTTTATCGTTTGACCTCAATCTTCTGCCAAAATTTCGATTTTAGGAGGCCGTACTGCTGGGCACTAAAATTGAGGAAATCCGAGCTTTTTAATCGAAGCCCTAGCGTTGACTTTTATGTTGTTTCCTGCGTTGACTTTGGGTTTACCAATGTTGACTTGCGATGAGCTGTCTTTGAGGGCTATGGGTGTGACACATGAAGGATTGGCTGACCGAGAAAGACGTTTCTATCTGAAGCATCCTGTTGACTGCCGTAACGCAACAATATCTCATATCTTTGCTAGACAAAAGGAATTGTAAATCTGATCTATATTTGGCTTGTCTTCTATTGATTTTGTTCTATCAACATTTTACTTTCATGTTTATGTGATTGCTATATTGTGTCAGGACTAAGAAATATTGAAGTAAAATTCCATCAAGCATAGAACACCATGGTTATCTAAATTTAACATGGTATCAGAGCTAAGGTGAAGACAAAGTCCAAGAGTCCAAGCTAGTGTTAGAAGCAATCACTGAAGGAAGGAATCCTATCAAGGACAAATGGCTTCCTCAACCTACAAGTGTTTCAAGGATGATGATAAATTGACTAATAAGTCTGATTATCATGCATGGAAGATGTCCTTGGATTTGGTGCTAGAAGATCAAGATGTCATGGACTATGTGCAGGGGAAGATTCAAGAGCCTCTATCAAAGGCAGCTGCTACCACGAAGACAAAGTATAGAAAAGGGGAAATAAAATCAAAGATGATTATCTAGGATTCTATTCATAAGCACTTGGTTTCTTACATTTCTGAGCTGAAGACATCTAAGGAGATGTATGATAAGTTGGTGAGCATGTTCAGGGCTAGTAATGCTAATCAAATTATTTTCTTCAAGAATCAATTGAATAATATCAAGAAGGGCAAGGATGAATCTATTCAATCCTATTTTATGAGGCTCACTGAAATCAGGAATAACCTCCTAGCTATTGGGGAAGCAATATCTGATCGAGAGATGGTTCTTATTGCACTTGGAGGTATCCCCGTGATTGGCATGTATTTAACACCACTATTCTTAATAATAATGTGATTCATGATTTTGATGAAATATTGATGAGATGCACTCAAGAGGAAACAAGAATGATGGAGTATGCCTCTAATTGAAATGGAAATGACCCTACTGCCTTCGCCGCTCATGCAAAGAAGAAGAACCATGGTGGCCCGAGAAATCAAAACCATGGTAGAGCGGGGCCCAAAGGAAGGAAGGGAAGATGTTACACTTGTAACAAGACTGGGCACTATGCAAGAGAGTGCCCTAATAGAAGGGACTCTCCTAGGGATGATGACAAAAAAAAATCAAGAGAAAATGGCAGTCCCCACCAAGTACTGTCTATATTTGGCCAAGGCTTGCAACACGGCGAACATCTCCTTGTCATAAATGAAGTCGGTCATGGGGTAGAAACTTTTCTACTCTCAAAGGCTATGGGGTGGCCTCCCTGCGTCAACACGGCCTCCCTCACCTGAACAATCACACCCAATACAAACAGTGGAGTGAAATAAGGCAAAGCCAAAACATAACAACTTCTCATGACCTTCTTGCGACGCTCAAATGCCTCCTGTGCTACTTGCGTCCACTCAAAAGTCCCCTTCTTCCACAAGTCCGTGAGGGGTGCTTCAAGTCGAGAGAATTCTCTCACGAATCTCCTGTAGTACGTACAAATGGCCAGGAACCCTCTCAGCTCAGTCACATTCCTGGGTGTTGGCCAATCCAAAATGGCCTTGATCTTCTCCTGGTGTACTTTTACTGCGTCCTCTGGGCCAATCACATGCCCAAAGTACAACATCTCTGTCAATCCAAACTCACATTTGGACATCTTCACTTACAGTGGTTGCTCCTCTAGTATGTGAAGTACTACCTCCAAATGTTAAAGGTGCTCCTCCCATGTCCAACTATAGATGAGTATGTCATCAAAGAAGACAAGGACAAAGTGCCGCAACTACCCAGGAAATACGTGGTTCATACAAGACTGAATGTAGCCTGAGCGTTGGTTAGCCCGAAGGGCATCACCAAGAACTCAAAATGTTCATAGTGGCAATGAAAGGCAGTCTTAGGGATGTCCTTCTCACTCACCCGAATCTGGTGGTACCTCGAGCGCAGATCTATCTTAGAGAAGTATTTCGCTCCTCTAAGCTCGTCCATCAACTCATTAATGTGCGGAATAGGGTACATGTTCTTCAATTTCTTCTTATTGAGGGCCTTGTAGTCAATGCACATGTGGAGTGTCCCATCCTTCTTCTTCACCTACACCAAAAAAGAAGTGAAGGGACTCGAATTCGGCCTGATGTGCTCCAATCTTAGCAGCTCCTAAATGGCCCTCTCAATCTCATCTCGATAGGCTTTGGGATGCCTATACGGGGTCGTGATAACTGCACGCACTCCCTCCAACTCGATAGTGTGTTCGAACCCTTGGCTTGGTGGCCTGCCTGGAGGGATATCCCCAAAAACCCCCTGATGCCTCTCCAATAGGGCCTGTATGTCTGGGGGCACTAGCCGTGGCCGGGCCCATGTCTTCGAAATCCTCAGCTCAACGCCCATTCTATGTCGCCATGGCGTAGATCTACCTCCATCCAGTGTGCTAAAACTGTCTGGGGTGGTAAAGAGTGCATCCCCCTCAACAATACTAGCTTCCCATATGGCCCCACAAACTCCATATCTAACTTCTGCTAGTCAGTGGTGACCCTCCCCAATGAGTATAACCACTGGAAACCCAACACCACGCTGGTCTCTAGGACATCAACTAAAAAAAAGTGATCAGTAACCAAGTACTTCCCCATCATCACAGTCAACCCGGGAGCGTACTTCATGCACTACATGGTCTGGTCTCCTGGCACCAACAAGAACCCCTCGAATGTCTCTGTGTGGATGCCCCTACACTCTACCTTCTTGGAATCAATAAATATGTGGGTGGTCGCACTGTCTACCCGAACTGAAACTCGTTGCCCCTGTACCATCCCCCTAATCCCGAGTGTCAAATACTTCGGAACTCCACGAAGTGAAGTAAGAACTCCCCCTGATGGGGCAAATGGTCCCCCTCTAAGTGGTGGTGGTGGTGGTGGTGCTCCCCCTAATGATGGTCCTCCCTCATCTCTCGGATCTTCTCAAACCTCAAACTCCTCAACTGAATCACTATTCGAATACACCTCAATGTAGTGGGCCTTTCCCTTAGTACACTTGTGCCTAGGTGCCTAGGGTTCTTGGCCCGTAAAGCACAACTTCCTCCTCCTAAGGCCCCTTTGGGTCTCCTCGTCCATCTGACCACGTCCTACATCCCTCTAGGGTGGTATAGTGTCTCGGTTCCCCTGTGGTGCAGTGGGTCTAGTGGGGACAAAGCCCGGGTCTTGGGCACAACATCAATCATCTATGGGGTCTTGGAGATAACATTCGTCAAAGATTTGGGCTTATAGGCCCTCACCCAACCATGCAATGGCTCTGCTAGCCACTCCAAAAATAGTATGATCAACCAAGCCTTTGAAATGATAGGGTCTGTATGTCTGGGGGCACTAGCCGTGGCTGGGCCCATGTCTTCGAAATCCTCAGCTCAACGCCCATTCTATGTCGCCATGGCGTAGATCTACCTCCATCCAGTGTGCTAAAACTGTCTGGGGTGGTAAAGAGTGCATTCCCCTCAACAATACAAGCTTCCCATATGGCCCCACAAACTCCATATCTAACTTCTGCTAGTCAGTGGTGACCCTCCCCAATGAGTATAACCACTGGAAACCCAACACCACGCTGGTCTCTAGGACATCAACTACAAAAAAGTGATCAGTAACCAAGTACTTCCCCATCATCACAGTCAACACGGGAACGTACTTCGTGCACTACATGGTCTGGTCTCCTGGCACCAACAAGAACCCCTTGAATGTCTCTGTGTGGATGCCCCTACACTCTACCTTCTTGGAATCAATAAATGTGTGGGTGGTCGCACTGTCTACCCGAACTGAAACTCGTTGCCCCTGTACCATCCCCCTAATCCTGAGTGTCAAATACTTCGGAACTCCACGAAGTGAAGTAAGAACTCCCCCTGATGGGGCAAATGGTCCCCCTCTAAGTGGTGGTGGTGGTGGTGGTGCTCCCCCTAATGATGGTCCTCCCTCATCTCTCGGATCTTCTCAAACCTCAAACTCCTCAACTGAATCACTATCCGAATACACCTCAATGTAGTGGGCCTTTCCCTTAGTACACTTGTGCCTAGGTGCCTAGGGTTCTTGGCCCGTAAAGCACAACTTCCTCCTCCTAAGGCCCCTTTGGGTCTCCTCGTCCATCTGACCACGTCCTACATCCCTCTAGGGTGGTATAGTGTCTCGGTTCCCCTGTGGTGCAGTGGGTCTAGTGGGGACAAAGCTCGGGTCTTGGGCACAACATCAATCATCTATGGGGTCTTGGAGATAACATTCGTCAAAGATGTGGGCTTATAGGCCCTCACCCAACCATGCAATGGCTCTGCTAGCCACTCCAAAAATAGTATGATCAACCAAGCCTTTGAAATGATAGTTACCGTCACTGCCAGTCCCTAAAACTTCGTAATGTATGCCTTTGCGCTACCAGTTTTCCTCAGATGGGCTAACTCCCTGAAATGTAACTCTGGGTCTTTCCTCTCAAACCTCTCCAACAACATTCAGGTGAACTCTGTGTAAGAAGTGATGTGAATATGTCCCAACATGATTATCCCATGGTACCACCACTCTTGGGCATCCCCTTCCAAATGAAGGGTAGCAAATCGAATAGCATCAGTCTCCCGCATGGAGTTCAGGTGGAAGTATGTATCTAGCTTCTAAACCCAAGCCATGGCATCCAATTGTAGCATCCAGTTGTTCCAGTGCAAGAACTATAGTGAAGCTGACAAGAATTATCATTAATGTCTTTTGCATAATTTTGTGTAATCAATTTTTAAAATATTACTCTTGTGGGTATAGAAGAGGGTCTTTGAAAATATGTTAGAACTTATAATTCCATTTTGCACTTTGTCCTCCCTTTTTTTCTGAAGGGATATTCAGTGCTCCGGATGTCAAAAATATGTTGAGCCCTCTTGCTCTTTGCAGTACGGGTAAAGCCACAACTTTTTTACTTTAATATAAAACATAATTTTGACGATGAAATAATGTGTAGTAATGTTGCAGACCTCAATTCAGGACCAACAGTAGAACACTGATAGAGCTCATAGAGGTATCTGGAACCTGAATCCTTCAAATACCTTGGTCCTGAAGTCATATTGTTGTATAAAACTAACAACACTTATGTTCCCTAAGCAGAAGTTGCACCCATATGTAAAGATCCCATAATGGATTCATGAAACAAGGAGGCCTGTGAGAAATACACAAAGGCTGTGGAAAAGTTGTCTATCATAGTTCTCAGTGCTCGAACTCATATATCAAAGCTCGCAGTTGCCCAAAAAATTCCCATTCTGTGCCCCGGCATCCGAAAAAAAGAGGTGGCTCTGAAACACTTAGGGTTGTTGGCTAAGTATTTCAATTCCATGTCATTACCAGCATGCCCTGTGCCAGAGCTGGCTCTTTGCCTGAGTCCACAGAAAAACATGGGGGCACTCATTGCACTTGGTCAGGATGAGGTTGGATGGCCGCAAATGAGGTGAAAGGATGGAGAAGGGATTGGAGTGAATCATGAAGATTGTGATTAGCTTATTCTCAAAGTGTTTCCCTTTGGATTTGATTTGGTGAGAACTTCAGACTTTCAGAGCATGATGAAGGCAAAACTATGGTATAAATGAGTTCAGCCACCAGTATTATTGTATTTAAAACTTAAGTATTGAATAAGGAAGCCACAATTCGTATCCATTTTGAAGGGATATGAAAGTTACAATTCTTTGAATTTTAAAATTTAGAAAAAAAAACCATATTTTCTTTTGTATCAGGGAGATGTTTAGTTCCAATTTGTTTTTCTTTACCCAAAATTTTCCATCTCATACTGTATCTATATACAAATTCAACCTCGGTTACTATGTCTTCAACATTGCATCATCATAATGGAAGTGATTTCATTCAAGCCTTGTCCTTAATTTGTAATCTCTATAGAGAGGACAGAAAATTCTCTGCTCCATAGACATTTGTCCAACTAAAGGTTTGAAATTATTTTGATTTCTTTGTCTACTATAGATGAAACTTGTTATCAAACACCTTGCTACAACAAAATATTTTCTACCAGTACCATCATTATATTCTCATAATTTTTGAAGCCCCTAAACTTCTTATATTCACATACAATTTCCCCTTACTCGAGTCTCTTTCTGGGATTCCATAAACATGGTTGCCATGTCTCTGTTTAAACAAATCTTCAGCACCAACACTATAAATTGGATACATTTTTCAAGAGTTGTCACAAATGAACAAACAACCAAGAATTACCAACTTTGTATGCTTGTAAATAAATCCCCATCCTAACTTCTTTCCCTTCTGTATTTTGAGGCTCCATCAAAATTAAGCTTGAAGAAGCCTTTGCATATTCTCATTAATATAATAAACCTTTAAAGTGGGGTTTTTTGAGATCTGTCCTTTAATAGTGAATGGTGCATTTCTTGATATTTGTCTTTCAATACTGAATGTTGCATTACCAAAAATAATTTTAGCAACACTGCTCCCTTTCGATTTTCAAGCCTCAATGCAAGATATTTTTTTTCCTAGAAGCCTCATGAGAGGTGGAAGGAAAGCACAATGGAAGGGTTTCATCTGCCAAAATATTTATATGGCACATAGAAGTAGGAGGATGTGGGCGATGAATGGAAATATTTTTGTATCCAAACTGTTAGGAAGGTACACTTACTGGTACATGAATGATATCCTACTACTTATTGTACATAAATCCAAGTCACAATCATGAAATGTATAAACCAACTTAATTTGTTGATACTGAGCAAGAATGAGGCAATAGAAGGATTAAAAACTTGGATTATCTATTCTTCTTCCAGCCAAAGAATAGTAAGCCAAAATATGCATTGATCAGTTTTCAAACATTACTTCCATTTCAATCAAGTTCATCCCATGTCTTTCTAAGAGGTGGGGTAAACTCTACGTTCCAAAATGGTCATGATGTAGACAAATGTTTGTCACCTATTTTAATTTTTTTGTATCCTTGCTTCCTGATATACTTTAATGAGTTTAGGTTCAACATTGCAACCACTATTGCAAATTCGGTGAAATGGAAACCTCTCATTCCAAGTCTCTCCAGTTTTAATAATCCATTTGAAAGTTCAAGGAGATCTTAGTCATATTCTACATAAAACCTAAGAGAATACACCTTCTCTTTGCATTCTTTTTCCCAATATACCCAATTCTTGTATATGTAAATTTCCTAGGCCTTAAGTACAAGTCAAATCTGTTCAACTTTCCACACCCATGTAATAGATACATGACTCCATTATCAAGTGGAAAATGAGTGATTTGTTATTTTTTATCCAACAAAACAAAACACAGGTCCCTCATATTTTTTGCAACATTTTTCAATGGTCATCAATTCCAAGTTGTGTATGTTTGTAACATAAACAACAATAAACTCTAAATTGAGGCAACCTTAGCTATGGTAGAAATCCCTCTATGAAAAATTGAACTTTGCTCACCATCTTCAACTTCTTCTTCTCCATGCTCTACTCTCATTATGCTCAACCTTTGCAGAAAATAACAAAAATTTTTAACTCTTTGTTTCCATTTCCACTTCTTATATCTTGAACTTCAAGACCAGTGCACAAACTATGTAACTCATAAGGATTTTCTATGTTCAAATATGTCAACTGTGATGAGCATTTGTTTTGGGATATTTTACTGCAGTTGGTAATATCAACTAATTTGAGATTGTTGCTATGTCTAGTATATCTACTATTATCAACATCAATCAATAATAGTTTAAGAGTAACATTCTTGCAGTGGTCAAATGGTTTTCATATTCAGTGTCTCCATATTCTTCAACTCTTGTGGAAGTGCATTGAAGCAGGGGAAACTAATATTATTTATCTCGGTGGAAGTTTCTTCCACAATATTTTGGGATCTCTTCCGTTTCTAGCATAAAATTTTTTGTGGTTTGGCCAATACTTTACATATATATGATACCTTTATATCAGTGTTCACCTTATATATTGCATCTATCCTCTAGCAGAATTACTCAATCACTAATACCATTGTAGAAAACCAAAAGATGGAATCAATATTTCTCCTTTCCACAAAATTAATCATCACCTTATATAGACAAAGTTGCATTTCCTTTATCTCCACCAGCTGATGTAGAATGAGGGGGTGTAGAGTGGGTATTATGGCTTGTGGAAAATTCCATTGACAGTCAAACTAGCCCCTTCAATTTATTTACCAAACAAGCAAAGGGTTGAAGAGGACAGAAGTATTGTTTTTTTTTCACAGAAACGGTTATGGATTATATTAACTGATTGGCCTAAATGCCAGATTTCGGATTACAATGAGAGGGAGCAGAGCCCAGAAAGTATCAACAGCCAGAAGTGCTATGGAGCTTGTGGTCAGCTTCCAGCTTTTTTTGGCTACAGCTATGTAATCGATTTCTGTGATTTCCCCAAGCTTAAAAGTACAAACAAACTGATTCAATAACAAGCAGTAAAACATTTCAGCAGGCTGATTATGGAATTGGATCCCATGTTTCGTCCCCGTCTCTTATCATTGCCCCAGCAGAGAGAAGGGCAGCTTTATTAGCTTCAAGGTCTGCGTCTTTGTTGTTGTCTCTCAACACGTGGAAGTAATTCAGATTTTGGAACAATTTCCCCAAGCTTCTGATTCTAGATATCAATCTTGCCAATCTTAGATTCCGAGGGGAAGAATTTGTCACCATGATTTTTATTATCACTTGGGAATCCCCAAAGATATTAGCCTCCTTGATTTCTAAGTTCAGGAGCAACTTGAGTCCTTGAAAGAGGGCCAAAGCCTCAGCTTGAATGCTGGAGTTGATCCCCAGACCCCAAGCAAAGTTGTGGCTCAATGTGCCTTCAACATTTTTTACAATTCCTCCTGCCCCAGCCTTTCCAGGATTTCCCTTTGATGCCCCATCAAAGAAGAGAGAGTGCACCTTTTGATTGAAGATCCAGTCTTGAAAATCTTCATTGTTTTTCCCCCTTATTTGCCAATCTTTAGAGGGGGAAGTGTTTCTGGTAGCTTGATGAAATTGCAGGTTTAGGGAGGCACCCCAAACAGTATCTAACTGGTTTAGATTTGAAGCGTCTTTTTGATCTCCCAAGCTCTCTTTTAACTGGAATTTTATCTTGGCCGTAACCACCTTGACATCGTGCTGAGAGTCTCTAAAGATTCTGCTGTTTCGCTCTAGCCAGATCTGCCAGCAGCAGATTTTAGG
This sequence comes from Pinus albicaulis, assembly GCA_034641835.2. Classification (NCBI taxonomy): domain Eukaryota; kingdom Viridiplantae; phylum Streptophyta; class Pinopsida; order Pinales; family Pinaceae; genus Pinus; species Pinus albicaulis. The sequence goes on along the minus strand of CM076570.1, from coordinate 498,684,916 downwards.
GAGGGAAGACCAAGCCGTTTTAATCACTTTGTTTTTGGGGGGAGGGCCGGGATAACTGTTCTGCCAATTTGCAAGGAGATCAATTATAGAGGTGGGAAGAACAAAATTGGGGTTCCAATAATCCATCAGCTCACTCCAAACCTGCACAGTGAATTTACAATTTAACATAAGGTGTGTGGCACATTCCACATTCTCTCTGCACAAAGAACACCTGGACGGGCCATGAAATCCACGTTTCTGCAATTTATCATTAGTAAGGATTTTCTTGTGGCATAAAAGCCAACAGAACATGTCAATTTTAGGCAGAGAGTGGAGATGCCAGATCGCGGTCCAAGGAGCAGGGTCCGGAGGGACGTGCGGTCTCAGAGTGAGCTTTGCGTAGCCTTGAGGTACGGTATAACCTGCAGACAACGAGCCCCAGCCACGCGAGTCTCTTCTGCGCACATGCGTGGGAGCAATACCGTTCAACTTGGAGCGAAGACAGTTGCAGTCCTGGAGAAGCTCCGGAGGCACATCAAAAAAATTCCAACCTGCCCAACGCGTCCCAGCCCAAGTGGAAATATCCCACAGAATAGATTTCCCAGCAGCGAGCAACCAGCAGTGCAACGCATTCAAGGAGGGGCAGTCACCAATCGGATCACGATCCATTATACGATCTGTCCAGATATTTATATTCTTACCATTTCCAGGAATCCAATAAGCGTTGGAGCAGATCAGGGGGGCAGCTTTGGAGCAGAGCCTTGCAAAGGGAGAGACACCTTGGGGGAGAGGACCATCCAGGCATCTGAGTCTCTTGCCTTTGAAATATTTCTTCCAGAGTGCTAATTGGGCCCAGCCAGGCTTGGGCGCAATAATTTTCCAGAGAAGCTTGGCTCCCATGGCAGTGTTCTGAAGGGAAAGGTTCTTGAAGTTTAAACCCCCCTCCCTTAGAGGTCTGGAGACAATCTCCCAGTTAACCAATGGGAATTTCCTCTCATTTTGTTTGCCCCCCTTCCAAAAAAAATGGCGAATGTGCTGGTCCATTTTCTAAAGAATGCCAATTGGAGCCAGGAGAACAGAGAACTGAAATAGGGGAAGACTGCAGAGAACAACTTTGATGAGAACTGACTTGCCCGCAATATTGAGCTAGGTGAATCCCCAAGCCTGGAGTTTGTTTTTGAATTTTTCCACTTGGGGGAGCCAATCCCTGCTGTAGGCCCGCTTGAGGAAGATAGGGAGCCCAAGGTATTTGAAAGAAGTCCAAGCTGGAGAGGCTGCGAATCCAAAACATCTTGCAATGGAACTAAGCAAGTTGGGCGTAGTATTCCAACTGTGAATGTGGCATTTCCCCTTGTTGAGACTACTTCCCGATGCCATGCAAAACTCATCTATTGCTTCTTTAAATCTGTTGGCCGAATGTATCGAAGTAGCCCCCAGCAGCAAAGTATCGTCTGCAAAGAGGGCATGATTGATGCTTTTGACTCCTCTTGCAATGCAAAGCCCTGAGATCTCCTGCTCTTGCATTTTCTTGTTTAGATGGAAACTGATAACGGAGGCTTGGAGGACAAAAAAAAGGGGAGAAAGAGGACAACCCTGCCTTAGTCCTCTTGAGGCTTTGAAAAAACCAGCAGCTCTGCCATTTACAAGGGGAGCATCCATGGCTCTGAAATGCAGGCCCGAATCCAGTTTATAAATTTCTCACCAAATCCAAATTTTTTTAGGACATTCAAGAGAAAACTGTGCCTAACACGGTCGAAGGCATTTGCTAAGTCCAGTTTGATAGCCATACCTTTTTCCTTGCGCTGCTGGCTTGAGAGAATTGCCTCTTGAACTAAAATGAAATTGTCCACTAGCTGTCTACCATGAATAAAGCCCCCTTGGTTTTCTGGAATGATTTTGGGGAGAAGATATTTCAGCCTGTTAGCTATTGCTTTGGTGATCAACTTGTAACCAGTGTTGCAAAGAGAGATGAGACGAAATCTGTTGAAGGAGCTAGCGCCTTTCTCCTTGGGGATGAGTGCAAGGAACGCAGAGTTTGTACTGCCTCCAATTTTCTGACAGTGTTGGGATTTTTGAACCATTTTATAGAGATCTTTTTCCACAATGTGCCAGCAGGATTGGATAAATCTGGCGGAGAATCCATCCGGTCCTGGGGCTTTGTCTGGGTCCATGGCAAAGAGAGCATTCTTGACCTCAGCCTTGGTGACTTCATCTTCTAGCAGGTGGTTCATCTTAGCAGAGATTGAAGGGAGGACCCAGTCCAGAAGACCAAAATTTTGAACCAGATTCACATCCTCACTGTACAAATTTTGGAAATGAAGAAACGCTGCTCGTTTGATGCTAGCAAAGTCCTTATGGTTGGAATTATCTTCCTTGATCTCAGTAATGGAATTAAAGCATTTTCTGGCTTGAGTTTGCTTGTGAAAGAAAGTGGAATTTCAGTCTCCCGCTTTGAGCCAAAGGCAGCGAGACTTAATCCTCCAAAACTCTTCTTCAGCCAGGCAGGCTTTATGGAAGTGCTGTTGGAGCTGAACCTCCTTTTCAAGGATTTCTCTGGTTACATATGCCTCTTCCGAAAGCAAATGGTGTGCTTCAAGCTGATTTTGGAGATTTTTGCTTTCAGCTGCTGGATTAGGAAAAGTTTTGGCCCATCACTTTAGAGCAGCTTTCGTTCTTCTGAGCTTTTCTTCCCACACATAGAAAGGTGATCCATTGACTGGCTGAGACCAACTTTCCTTGACAATCTGCATGAAATTGGATTCCTTGACCCAGAGGGGGCTAAATCTGAAGGGGATGGGGCCAAGATCGGGGTGAGCCCGGAGTTCAAGCTTGATAGGATTGTGATCAGATATGCTGCAAGGAATGATTTGCATACTAGCATCTAATCCAAGCAGAAGAAAGGAACTTTGGACAAAATATCTATCCAGTCTTGCTGCAATATGTCCAGGGCCTACCCTTTTATTTGACCAAGTAAACTTACCAGAAGAGGGCTTGATGTCTAGCAAGTCCCAATCTTGGAGAAGATCCTCTGCCCATACCCTCACCGGATCTCGCATAATGCAACCTCCTCGCTTTTCTGAGGAATGTAATGTGAGATTGAGGTCTCCTGCAATAATGATATTGTCTAGGTTCCCAAGATCTGCTTGGCTTCTTATAGAGTCCCAATAGGCCTTTTTTTCTCCAGCATTGACCGGCACATAAACATTGAAGGGACAAAAATATTCTTTGGTGACAAGGTGCTGCATTTTTAGGAGCAGCCAGTGAGTGTTTGAAGTTTCAGATACTAACGAGAACTTGCTATCATTCCAAAGAGTGCCCAACCCTCCAGAGGCTCCTCGGGTTGAGACAACTTTTGCTTTACTTTTACTCCAGATTTTTTTACTTGTTTGGAGGAAGACTGAGTCCCCCACCTTGGTCTCCTGGATAAGGAATATGTCCGGGGCTTCTATTCTTATTAAGTTTCTTATGGCCTCTTCCTTGATTTTGCTCCCCATACTCCTACAATTCCAGGAGACTATTTTCATTATTTACCTTTGTTCTGCTGGGCTCCCTTGGAGCCTTGAGGCTGGTTTCTCGCCATCTTCGACTTTTTTGCTAACAGCTTCTCTAGAGTTGGTTGGCTGCCCAGTAACTTATCCTTGAACGTTTCTTGCTCTCTTTTCTCCCGATCTGTTTTGCGACCTCTTGTGGATCTCCTTACAGAGGCTTGGGAGTCACCTATTTCTCCTTCCTCCTCCGAGTCTTCCGACTCATGGTCCTCTTCCTCGAATTCAACAGGGATTCCTTTTGAGCTTTCTGCAACACTTGCATCCTTGGAAGAGATAGAAGGGTTACCTTTGTCCGGAGACACTACCTTTTGGGCCTCGACCTCCTGGGTGTCCTCTTGATGCGAGCTTAGAAGATCAAACTTGTTTTCTGGAACGGGCTTGGGCGGGATCTGCTGAGCAGAGGCCTGATGAGGACCTTTGCCATTAGGGCCTCCCGGCTTCTGTGTCTTGTGGAAAGTTTTGGAGCGCTTGACTTGGTTCCAACCGTCCTCCTTCCCCTGCTCTGCCTCGTTGTTGGATGGACAGCCTCTGGCGAAATGGCCATAGACATGGCATTTCCGGCATTTCAAGGGCAGCTGCTCATAGTCCAATTTCTGCACATGCGACCAGCTCCCGACATTGATTTTGATGGCCTCTGGCAGCCCTACCTCCAGATCTACTTCTACGCAGATCATGGCGCAGTCATATTGGTCCTTGTTGTTTGCTCGATCTATGAATTTCCTAAGGGCATTTCCAATATGCATCAGAGAGTCCCAATTCCAGCAGTGAACTGGAAGATTTGGGAGTCTAACCCACACCGGGACTGCTTTGGGCACGTCCACTGCAGGATCAAAGTCCGGAGTCCACTTATTTAGATACAAACCCTGAGGGCCCATGAAGTAGGGGCCGTTCTGGAAGATCAAATCTTTGTCATCCTTTGAAGAGAACTCGAAGAGAAAGAATCCTCTCCCCAAAAAATAAGAAGTAACACTTTCTTTGATCAACGGAGCCCAGTTTCTGTTGACCCAGCTCTCAGTAGTTTTGGGGGATGGCCATAGCCCAGTGAACTGGCCTATGAGAGCTCGTTCGGCCAGAGATAACGCAACCTGAATTGGAGTTTCTGCGGGAAGGGAGATCTCAGGTATATCATCCAATTTCTTGACAAATTTCGCAGCTTCAGAGTTCTTCTTTGGAAGCCCTGCCAAGAGGCGATTGAAGGCCTCAGCAGACAAGGGCAGCGGAGGAGGAGGGGGAGGCGCCTGGGGAGTGCCCAGCACCTCCATGGGCGCTAGCCCTAGAAAGAACGCAGGCCTGTCACGAGTTTAGCAGCAGCCAGCGCGTTCGAGCCAGCACTCTCGTCCACAATCAAGTGATCTGAGGACAGAAGTATTGTTGACTAAAATAGTGATCAACCGTTGTTTTAAGCAGCAGAAATCAGATTGACCAAGTGCAGCAGATTGTAAGAATTAAGTAATAAGAACATTTGGTTTCTTACAATGCCCATTTGAAATGACTCTTTGAGAGTTTGAAATTATCATGATGAGCTTTATATGATTGGAAGAGAATGAATTCATATAAGACTGAGCAAGAATTTAAGATAAAGGTTGGTAGCAATCTTGCAAACAGTGATGATGATAGTAATATGGAAATAAGGCAGTGAATATATTCTTGACTTAAATATAGTGACGTTGGGGAATGGCAAGGCAAGGCAGTAAATGTATCAACTAATCACATCTCTGGGTTGATCAAAACATTCTGAAGGTATTGAAGGAGGTTGGTGAAAGTGTTTCAAATTTGCAGATAGATCTTGGCAGGGTTTAGTTATAGGCCTTTCCCCATATTTAGTATGTTGGAGATCACATGCATATTAAGAAGAATTGAATGAAGAGTTATTGACAATGACATGATGGATTTATTTTGGATATCACATGGATTCAAAAGTCAAAGAAAATTTTATCTGAAGCTGGGCTACAGATGTTGACCAATGTGCCTATTATGCATGGCCACAACCATTTGGTCTCGTCCTGCTAACTGCTAGTAGAAAGAGTTTGGAATGCGAGTTTGTAAAAAGGCTGAAGTTATATGTATTTAGTGTGGTGAATAAGGTACGAAATCAATTCTTCCAACATCAACATTGGATGTATATTAGCACATACAAGCTTTAAAGATTCATTTTTATAAATAATTTTGTCCTCAACAATTAAAGGAATACCATCTACGGCAATACAACACCATTTTGCAAGAAGGATGAGAATAGTCCTTGTAGGATTTGAGGATGAATACATGTCATTTATTGAACCTATGGATTAAGCATCGCTTGCCTCCCATACCACAAACAAATCCAGATAGTTTTCAAAAATGTAATTGCAATAGAATTTGAAACAATAATGTGTCCTCTAAGTAAGCCGCAGAGGAGAATTTCCGGAGCTGGTTGGAGAAGACATTTATGGTGTCATAGAGTTTACAAAAGTTCTTGTGGGGATGGATAAACATATCATGTTGTAAAGCACGTCCAAGGTTGTAACCTCTTGCTGAGATATTTCAATTGCAATGGATTAAAACCTGTGGATTGAATTTTATAGATGGATGGATAACAGAGTTTGTTTCTGGAAGAGGGGGTGCTTCTAATGGATTTATGTAAGAGTGGATTAGATTTTTCATGTGTTTAGTAGATAAAAGTTTTTGGAAAATTTTATTGGATGAATAGGTGATTTGAAGCATGTAAATTATTATTATTATTATTATTATCCAATTTTAAGGTCACGACTAAGCCAAACACCAAATTGGTGTATGATACTTCCTTTTTTGAGGGATAAGACCATGAGGTATTTCCACAACAGTACGAATTTCTAGAGAAAGGACCTGCGTCATCTTGCCCAGAACTACGTAGTCTTTCGTGGAGGCCAAGTCACCCTTTTCTTCGGTGGACCACGAGTGCCACCCTAGGGAAGAAAATTTTACTCATCTTTGGTAGCTGGGAGGATACCACACATTTTTGGTTCAGCGGGGATGCATGAAAGGAGCAGGAAAGGAAATTGTGGGGGATTTTCTAGCATTTTGGTGCCAACTCAGCGAACAGCTGGAGGAGCTAGGGGAAATTGGGCCAAAATTTTGAGGCCAACATTTGGCCAATTCCTTTGTGGGTTTTTGTGGGTTATTGGAGGAGAACTCGAGGTTAATTTCCCGGAATTTTCTGGGCACCGGATGAGGCCCTAACAATCATTGTTCATAGTCAGCAGTGTAGTTTTTCACTAGGTGAGCGTAGAGATTGTTGGGGACAACCACATTGCATGTTAGAGTAGTTGATTTCATCACCTGGGCATTGTTAGGTTGGCTTGGGCAAACCCAAGTGCATGCTTTCCGATCTTACCTTTGTACCCAACATTTATATTAATAAAATGGCTCAACGCAGCGTAGTTAATGGAGATTTCTTGGTGTTTAATGTGTTGTAAATTATGCGTGTTTGTTTCTTTTACTATGATTGCTTTGCTTATGATTGTAAATTTCCATTAGGAATGTTACAATGGTAACAAACCATGATCTTGGCCAGTTGTGTGGAAGCTAGCATGATCATGAAGGTGTTAGACTCACATGCACAGTGATTGGTGAGCTTATAGACACTCCAATGATGCAAAAAGGGGAAAGTACACAAGGGCTCTTGGAGGAGTTGATGAGGCAACGCCAACAATTGGCTTGTGAAAGGGATTGAGGAGCTGGTTTTGTTTGGAATTAGATTGGGGAAATCGTGGGGGATTTTCCAGCATTTTGGGGGAGCAACAAGCCCAACATCTGCTATAGGTTACAATTGTTGCTTGTGGAGGAGAGCCAAGCATTTTGAACTCAATTTTGGAGCGTCAAAACTAGAGCAAGCCCTTTCTGGGTTTTTGACAAGGATCTCAGAAATAATTTGGTAGAATTTTCTGGGCAGATTCGAGGGGTCAAATAGGGGTCCCAACTCAACCAACAATTGGAGGAGCTAGGGGGACATTGGGCCAAAATTCTGAGGTCAACATTTGGCCGATTCCTTTGTGGGTTTTTGTGGGTTATTGGAGGAGAGTCGGAGGTTAATTTCTCGGAATTTTTTGAGCACCAGAGGAGACCCTAACAACCATTGTTTGCAGCCAACAATGCAATTTTTCACTGCGTTAGTGGAGAGATTGTTGGGGACAACCACATTGCATGTTAGAGTAGTCGATTTCATCACCTGGGCATTGTTAGCTTGCCTTAGGCAAGCCCAGGTGCATGTTTTTTGATCTTACCTTCGTACCCAACATTTATATTAATAGAATGGCTTAGTTCAACGCAGTTTATGGAGATTTCTAGGTGTTTAATGTGATGTAAATTTTGCGTGTTTTTTTTTTTACTATGCTTGATTTTCTTATCATTGTAAATTGCTATTAGGAATATTACAGAGAATGTAAACGCAAGATTTGATAGAAAATCCATCAGAATACTAATCCATGCATTGGCCCCAACATTGTGGAGACTAGGTCTAGTATACATATCAACAATCAACTAGAGATTTATCTCCATGAACCAAGACTCCTCGTCAAAACTTCTAATGGTGGCTGCTCCAGAGATTGATTCTCCAAAATTTTGTATGATTGGAGCTCTAGAAACTAATGACAACCGAGCCACTTCACTAGTTGATGGTATGTAATATTGATGATACCATATGCAAGTTGAACCCACTGGTATAAACACAATGAATACCAGCCAAGAAATCTGAGACATGACTGCAATGATCCCCAAAAGTTGTAAAAATTCAAAAGCCAAAGCTCCTGGTTGTGTAGGAATCAATGTGTCCACTGCACTCTAATCAGTTGATGCCTGATTCAGTATTCACCCAAATGGAGTTGCATCAAAGGACATTGGTGCACAAAATATACACCTGTGCAGATTGTTGAAAAGTTGATTGCCAGTTTTAAGTCCAACCAGTGAAAGAAGCATAGAGCTCATAAGAACGCAGAAAGAGCTGCTTAATTTCAAAGCAACATAAACAAGAATGAGAAGGGAGTTTCTAATAGGGGAACTTTCATTTTCTTTTGTAAGGGTTGCCCATGCTACCTAGTGGTTACTAATTATTTGAAGTAGCTGAGATATTATTTGGGCCATTAGTATTATAGGTATCAAAGTACCATTGTATGCAAAAATAATGTAAGACCAGTATACCGACATGTTTACCCTTCTTCCTCTGCATCCACCCCTTCCCATAGTTGAAATGTATTCACCTCTCTGGAATTTGAGATGCGCAGAGCCAAAATGGAGAAGCAATAGCTTTGCATACTCAAACAAGCCATATTAACAAGGGCTTATCTGCACTACACTGCTACCCAACAAAACCAATGTTAAATATACAAGCGTCTACTCCAACTTTATATTATGTTCGTTAAAAATATTTACTAAATGCAGAATATTTACAGTGTTCTCTCAAGATCAGATTTAGATATCCATGAAAACGGTCCAACATTATCTGGCCAGACCCCTGTGTTAAACGAGTTAGTGCTCTACCAAGCCACTAGAACCCAACCCCGAGTTACATACGAGTAAATTGGCATGGTTGGTTGCCTGTTCAAAACAATTGTTACTGCATTTTCTATGCAGCTTCATGGAGAAAAACCCACAAAGCCTAGAAAGTTTTCTAATTTCAGATTGTTGTTGACAATCTGGTTGTTTGTGCTAAAAGGAAATGTAGCACATGTTAGCTCTCATTCCCCTTGTAATGTTATTATTGCCATTGTGTTTGTGTTTGTCTTAGAAGAAAATTTAACAGGTCCTAGTTTTCTTTTGGCATGCATTTTTGCCTTTGTTGCTGGCAATATGCTTGTCTTTCTATTAAAAGTAAATCTAGTACATGTTAGATTTCTTTCACCTTTCAATGTTGCTATAGAGAATGCCTTGTATCTATGATAGAAGAAAATCTAGCACAAAATAGATTTATTTTTGCCCTGCAATATTAATTTTGGCAATATACTTGTGTTTGTGCTAAAAGTAAATCTAGATTTCTTTAACCCTACCATGTTGTTATGTGCTTATGTTTTTGCTATAGGAAAATTTAGCATGGGTTAGATTTCCTTCACCTTGCAATGATGTTATCGAGAATGTGCACTTATTTATGCTAGAAAGAAATGTATCACTCATTATATTTTTTTCATCTTACAATGTTGTTATTAGTAATGCACTTTCATTTATGATAGTATGAAATCTAATACGTGTTAGATTTCATTTGCTTGATAATGTGGTTGTTGGAAATAGGCTTGAGTTTTTGCTAAAAGTAAATATAGCACATGCTAGATTTTTTTCGCCTTACAATGTTTGTTATGTGTTTGTGTTTGTGCTAGAAGGAAATTTAGCACACGTCAGAATTCAACTTGCAACATTTTTATTGACAATGTGTTTGTGTTTGAGCTAGAAGGAAATTTAGCATGTGCTAGATTTGTTTCACAATGCCATGTTGTGGTTGACAATCTGGTTGTTTATGTTAGAAGGAAATATGCTAGATTCCTTGACCTTGCAATGTTGTTATTGGAAATATGCATGTGACTATGTTAGAAGGAAATTTAGAACATGTTAGATTTCTTTTCTTGCAATGTTGTTATTGGCAATATGATTTAGCGTGTGCTAGAAGTAAATTTAGCGTGTGTTAGATTTATTTAACACTACAATGTTGTTATGTTCTTATGTGTGTGCTAGAAGGAAATCTAGCATGTGCTAGATTTGTTTCATCTTACACTACAAGAAAAAATGACATTGGTGAGGGGCGAAAATGGTCACCATAAGCTCATTGGTGAGGTTCAAAAGAGCTTTTGTCACAAAAAATTGAACGTCACCAAAGGTTGCGTCGCCGAAAGTATAGGTGTTGTGGTGACATTCAAGGTCCGTCACCAAAAATGATTTATAGTGACAGATAGTGACCGTCACCATTTCATATGAGCAATGGTGGCAGACAATAGCCTCTGTCACCAAAAAACTGAACGTCACCAAAGGTGGCGTCACCGAAAGTATGTATTGTGGTGACATTCAAGGTCCATCACGAATATTGATTATAATGATGGATAGTGACCGTCACCATTTCATATGAACAACAACAATTTTTTGTGATGGACCTTTCATGGCCGTCACTACTAGTGCATATATATGGCGACGTTCATTGACCGTCACCATAAACTCATTGGTGACATTAAGGTCCGTCACGAATAATGACTATAATGACAAATAGTGACCCTCACCATTTCATATCAACAACAAAGATTTATGGTGACGGACCTTTAATGGTCGTCACTATTGATGCGTATATATGGTGGCATTCGTTGACTGTCACCATTTCATATTTTGGTGAGGGTCGAAAAATGTCACCATTAGCTAATTGGTGATGGTCAAAAGAGCATCTGTCACCAAAAAATGATCGTGGTCATTCCCTATGAATATCAAGGCACGATGGAATTGAACCACCAACTTCCTGCTTGTAAAGTAGGTGTTCTTCCATTGAGCTAGCACCCTTTAAAGAATTAGCATTTAAACTAGCAATTGCCCCTAAAGGTGCAAAGATACACCAAAGGAATAGAAAATCTAGGAAAATTAAAAGTTGCTAGAAATAATATGTTCAATATACATAATAAAAAAGACAATAAGAATAAATTTTGATATAATCTAACAAAGCATGTACTACGTAGGAGAATAACTGAAAAGCACAACTAGAAATTTGAATCACAACATAACAATATAAAAGAACATGCAACAGGAAAGGAACAACTCCACAGTTTGAGAAATATGAATATTCCATGGGCCTGTTCTTATATATTGATATAGATAACGAAATAGAAATATAGATTTATGAAATTCAAGTATCACACAAGAATGTCTTGAACAAATATCAATATGTAAAATAGTATTCTTTTGCATTTGGATTTACCTTGCAGAACCTCAGGAAAAAGTTTCTACAGAAACAGCCAATAAACATAACAACATGGACTTTAGGAGCAATTGTGCAGGGGATAAAATATGAAGGTAAAGCAGTAAAGAAGTATTCAAAGCAAATGATGAAAAACGTATTTAGAAATAACTGAGAACCCTCTGAAGTAAACCACGCATTTATCATCGTGACTAGTACACTTGCAAAAAAAATTAGAATAAATTATGAACTATTCCACCAAAAAACAATGAACTTTTCTACTAAAATACAGTTTCAAATTAATCACTAGCATGACGCTAACTTCTCTGCAAAAATAGGGAAGTTTCAAGACAATGTATAATAGCTTGCATGGCAATCGTGTTGATAAAACCTTCCAAGGAATAAGACCACAACAGTCAACAAGAGTGTCATCATACTTAATACTATCAAAGAGTGGTTAATAGCAAAAGTGAATTGATGGACCTTCATAACTTGCATTGGTTCCTTATCCTTCATCCAACCCTAAAATTTTAGACTAAGGTTAACATTTTGAAGGGAAATTAAGAAAAGTCACATGATCTTGTGAAATAAGATTTTTATCACTACCATTAACTATAATGCAACATCTTTTCACAAACAAAGCATCCTTGTCTAAAGTGAAGTAGTCAGTGATGATTAAGACTAATTGTGGGCTTAGAATTGTTTTTCCATTTTTTTTTTGAATTGTTAGAATTACCGTACTTAGTAGCAAAGGTTTTTCCACCATGGATTGGGAAGTCCACAACAACCACTTATGTAAGTGGGATTGTTGACTATAATCATTTTAACCTTCTCTTTCCTTTTGCTTAGCCCCTGAAATATGTGTTGAGAACTCTTTGCTTAAGACATCCCTCATTAGAATGGGCAAACCATTAGTGATAATAACAATATTGTCGTAACATTTCCACTATCATTACAACTGATTTTGGGCTAAAATTTAGTCTTATGGGTATCTTTGTCATGCCTTGTAAACAAATGAAAATGACAAGGGGAAGGAGCAGAAGAAGAGGGATTAGAAAACAGCCACTGAGAGGAGCTTGAATTGTTGTCAATGATGCTCCGTCTTTAGGGATCGCTTCTGTAACTTGCTTTCAATATTCAAGGCAAGCCAGAAAGCCTTGCTCAAATGCACTGAGTGCATGCAAAGTCCATCTTGTGTAGAATATGAAACAAGAGACACTTGATAAAATTGAAACATTAATCCCCGACGATGAATTTTTCAATATACTAATGAAAAATCAATACCAGCAATTGTCAGAGAGGCAGCCACCGCTAAGTAGCTCCTTCCTAAGAGGTTAGAAACATTGTCTAATAACTAGTTTGTAGAAGCCATCGAAATCACCCAACAGGCACCACATTGCACACAACATGTTGAGTTGTGGGAGAAATAATCTTAAATTATAATGCACCCTTCTGCGAGAGTAACGACATTTTGGAGAAACAAAAATGCCTATGATAAGTGATATACCTGCTGGAGGTATAGAAATGCGGCCAACAGATCATGAGGTTGGTCCAGACCCCAAGAGATATCTAGGGAACAACCCCAAACCAGAGTAGCTCTGAGGTTATGGCAGAAACATTGAGAAGGAATGTTAAGGCAAAAGTCTTGCAATCAGAGTAAACTCATAGGATAACTACGAACCAAGAGTGACAAAGTTCTAGACAGTTCCTTAGTCTAAAGAGGCTAGAAGCTCATGCAACACTAGAAGGTTATTTTATTGGGCAAAGAGAATGCTATGTGCATCTTGCAGATGCAAACTGCTCTTGCACATGATGGGAAAAAGGGCTTGCAAAAAGATGCCATGTGTGCAGCATCAACACACACAACATTCTCTTTTGCCCAATGCACTAACCTTCTAGTTGTGGCCAAATAGCACTTGGGTCACAGTGGCAAGGCTTTCAGTAGCAGGCACTTACCAAATCTTCCACAATTTGCGCTATTGTACTAGAACTAGATCTTGGACCTATGCTAAGATGTGAGGTGTTTCCACTGCAAGACATCAAGCAACATGTTTAGCATTCAGAGCTGACAAACTTGAGAAACACCTTGACCAGGGAAAAATAGCCAGAAAGAAACGAACAAATAATAATAATAATAACTCTAGACGATTATAAATAGGAAACCCTACTATCACTGCACTGGAGGTGCAGGCCTTCACTTTTTTATTTTTCATTATAATTTGCACAAAATCCCTCTAATCCTAGCCTGTCACATTTTTGCATTTAGCAACAGTTAAATACTTTTTCATTTGGTCATGTATGAATCCCAATGGACAACTGGTATTATATATGCCATACATAAAAATTAGTAAGCGAAAACAAGTAAATGCAATGTTTCAACTGTAACTTCTTATCATGAAATGTTAGTTATAGTAACAACAATGGTATGCCAATTGCATAAGCCATATGTATCTCCTGTGGAAAGGTTGACTGTAATCACCTTGTGAGCCAAAATCTCAATAAATAGCAACATAAAGAACTAATATGCAGCGAAATTGTTGTAGAAACTATTTTATAAATGGGAAAGGTAGTGAATTATGGAATAGCATATCATGCGTACCACCTATTTAGTTGCTTACCCTGCAATATCTACTATCATTTTTAGTTTCTTTATTATTTTGGTACACTGCTCATTTTATCTAGAATTACAGTGAGATAGTTGTTTGATAGTTGGTCATATTACAGTAAGAACGTCATCAATATAGGAAATCTAGTTTTTGATTGAAAATGAGAGCAGGGCATAAGGAAAATCATTGCCACAAGGTAAAACTATGATTGGCAACTTATTATTGGAATTTATATTATTTGGAGTTAAATACAAACTATGATTATTTGTGGTAATGCTATGGATGTTGGAGAATAGACATTCAAGAAAGTATTGTCACTGTAACACGTTTACAATGTAGATGTAGATCCTTTTTCACCTTGGTTTCTATTTTCTGCAATGGCTTGTAGTGGTAGCATGATGCATGCATTAAATATTTGCTTCCAATGTTTTCATGAACCTGGTATTTTCAAGAGGGTCATAACCTATTAGGAAAGAACTTATTTTTTCATAAGAGGCATTCCTAGAAAAAATTGGTCAAGAGGCCAATCTGCAAGACAAAATTATAATATATATTGTGACTTATCCAAAGCTTGAAACTTATTCACTGGTTGACACTTCACTAGTAAGTCAATAATGCATCAGCCTTCAAAAACCAAAACATAGTGGTGACTTGTAGGTCATGTTTTCATTCTGCTAGTACAAGCTTAGTCTATTTAGAGGCCTACCATATGCAACAAAAGAGATTTCAGAGAAGCTTGCCATGTGCACTATTGGAATTGTAGGACAAATGAAATAGTTAGTTTATATATCTTCAGCGATTTTGAATTAGGAAAGAAGCCCTTAAAATGTACATCCATCATAAGACTAGGCCGAGTTCAATCTAATAAAAGTGTTGCTGCTTGCACACACTTGTTATTTATTTTTCTCATCTTAGGCCTTAGCAAACTGACATAGTAAATGTATAAGAGTTCCCAAAATAAGTGTCTAAGTGAAGACATGTGAGAAAATTTATGCTGGCCTATCCATGTTCACCCATTATTGGGCTTCTTTAGGATTAATAGTTGAGCAAAATTTTTCAGCACTGTGGGACTAAGAAAGTATGTCAACTTGTAAGATTAAATAACATTGCAACACCATGAGAGTCATCTAGAATTGTTGAACTGATGCTGAACAATTTATCATAATAGTAGGAGACAACTTAACAACTTCTTAGTATCATGTTGCATGAAGAATTGACTCGAACCTAAGTTTTTGAGGCAACTGATATACTGCCCAAATCATGTCCTTTAGGGGACAAATTTTGCACATTGAGTGTGTGAGAGGGCGAATGGGTATCATGTTCACATGGATTGATACATTATTCCAATTTATATTTTCTTATCTTTTCCTAAAGGCTAATATCAGTAAATGCGAACATGAGAGTGGGTGCCCTCACATTTGAAGAGACAAATCTAGAGGGATTATGTTAAAGACCATTTAAGTTAATCATTCTACCCTCATGCTTAATGGAAATAAACATTTCATATGATTCATGTCATATGTGCCCAAGGTTTGAAAACACTGAAGTTTAAACTCCCAACATGTCCTTTATGAGAGTGGGTGCCCTCACATTTGAAGAGACAAATCTAGAGGAATTGTGTTAAAGACCATTTAAGTTAGTAATTCTACCCTCATGCTTAATGGAAATAAACATTTCATATGATTCATGTCATATGTTCCCAATGTTTGAAAACACTAAAATTTAAACTCCTAGGATCTCATCACTTTCTTATTTATGATTTTTACAAAAATTGGAGGTCATTGGTGAGGAAAAATCTCAAAAACCCCAAAAAAATTATCAAAATGATTAGAAAAATGGGTGTTTCTTGTAGAGGTAATGGGGTCTCTGCAAGAGGCAACGAAGGAGAAGGTGACTTGTTGAACAAAAGAGGCTCTAAATACTCTTGTATCTAAGCACTAAAGATCATTGATGATGAAGATGAGTCTAAGTTTGAATATGAATATGATGAATTTGATTCAGTGAAGCCTGTGGGGAACAAGCAAGCAATGTTGAGTCCTATTGAAAAAGCAGATCCAAAAACAAGTAGTGTGAAGGTTACTGGGGATGTTAATTATTTGAGCCAATCAAGATTTCAATAGCACAATATCTCACCATTGACACTCAAGGCAACCAACAGAGTGGGATATGAGCGTATGACCATTGTGTAAGAAGCAACTCTTTCATCTATTCTTAAAGGCAAGGATGTGTTGGCCAAGGTTAAAACTTGCACCGGTAAGACAATATCATTTATATTTTCTGCTATTGAGGTGATAGAGAAGTCACCATTCCTCCAAGATCATAAAAGGTCGCCTATTCTTGTTCTTGTCATTTGTCCCACTATGGAACTTGCAAGTCAAGTTGTTGTCCAGGCCAATTTTTTGTTTAAATACCATGAAAATATTGTTGTACAAGTAGTTAGTGAGGGCACTAAATTACCAAGAGAACATAAATGGTTACAAAAAAATCCTTGACAAATATTAGTGGCCACTCTTGGAAGGCTTTTGGACCATATATAGAATACTCCAGCCATCTCAAATCGTTTAATGGGTGTGAAAATGCTCGTAATTTGATGAAGTCAGCCATTTGCTAGATATGGGGTTCCATATGGATATTGATATAGGGACATCCCTAGTTCCTTATTACAACCATGCCGAACCAAGTAACAAATCCTTGATATAGGGCTATCAACCCCTATAATGAATCTTGATTATGGGGATGTCACCACTTGTGACAAATCTTGTCACAAGATTTTAAGCCCCCCATAATAGGCAAATCCCTCTTACAAGGCATCGTCAACACTCATAACATTGATCAAATGTTGAGTACAACCCAATGTTACATAGTGAAACACTCACCAAGATTTGGGGCACGATCCCCACGCTTCCATGACAATGAAACTTTAAGTGAAAAAATTGTAATGTCCCCAAAATAGTGAAATGTGATGCAAAACATTTTAATTTTAATGAGGGACGTTTCAAATATGTAAATTGGGTATCCAAGGTTATAGAGATGAAAACCAATGAGGCAAACCAAAGTTATGGATTAAATTGCAAGGCATGAGTAACAAATAATGAAGCAAATGTATAATCCAATGTTTGTTAAGAGTTCTGAAACTCTAATGCACAAGGAAGATATGCATCAATAAGAAATAGATGAAAGTAAATCTCAGTAGTCAAGGACAAAGTTAGATGAATAAATTACAAGTTGTGGATGTTGATGAAGATAATGACCAGGAGTAGGTACAACAAGAGGAAAAGGACAACCAACAACAAAGTACAATTGATTGAGGACCTTTGCATTAGCAAGGCAAGTGGAAAAGAACAACATAGGATTTGGAAGCCTAGATAAGTGAATATAACATCAACACTAGGAAAACAACATGTAGGGAATAATGGACAACTACAACACAAGCTTGGGATCCTATAGGATTCAAGAACTAATGACACGTGAATATGAGGTCATGAAATTTTTCTGCCATGGGAGTCAGATGTAGGAGCACTAAAACTGCCAAAAGGCATCAAGCATTCTGAAGAAAAGCTCCAAAAGGGTTTTGAACATTGAAAAGTAATTTCAATTCCTTATTTTTAAATATTGTTTGTTTCTTTTAATTATTATACAATATTTTTAGAAAACGTATGGGTAGGAACGATTTTGTCCTTAAGGAAAATTAAATTCTACCTTGAAAAGCATAAGAGATTTAGGGAATAAATCACGGAGCTACTTTTCTTTTAAATTTGTATTTGATTAATTTAAGATTAAGGGAAAATAAAATTACATTCAAATAAATGGGAAATCGGGCCATAGAGAGAATGAATGCCTCTCACCATGTGAATGCACAAAACTAGTTTAATGAATAAGAGTTCATGCATTTACTATAATAGACTGTGTTGGATATATGTTGTTATAAATTAATGTATAACGAAGAACATGCATTTATTCTATATTCGATTTACTTTGAGTCAAAGTTTAATTATTAATTCATTTCCGGTTGAATAATATCTTTTTTGTGCGCACTAGAGGGTTTTGGGAAAAGGAAGCTATTGTCAATGTTTTAGGAGTATAATTGACTAAGAGAAGGCACCAAACTGTCAGTAAATCGTTGGAGGCGTAAGGTTAACATGAAATTATGGAATGGGCTATTTTGATCCAACTAATCAACTCTTGCATCGATTTGTTTGGACCATGAATATTAGTTTGTGAAAGAATTGGAAGGAGAGTCCAATCCCTATGATATGGAATCGCCTTGGAAGTGGTCAGAAGGAACACACAGAGAATTGAAGCCAACTGAGTTTCTCTATCTTGTGAGGGTTGAGTTCCAACTGAAATAAGATTTTAGAGTCCAAATATGCATTGAGCCATATAGAATCATGACCATATTAATATGAGACAATCACCGTGGATATTAAGTTGAAGTGAATGTTTTTGGTACAATTTTCGGCATAAATACTGGAAAATGTGTTTTTAACCTTGCGTTGGCAACTTAATTTGAAATTTAATTTGAATTATGGAAACATGTCATTTTCTATTTTGCTATATATTTCAATTAATGATCGAAAGCCCTTTGGTGTGGCCTGAAAACCTTGCATGGACATGATCATTCCCAACATATGCTTAATTTTGATGTTGAATCATATAGATTTGATTATTGGAGATCACATGTTTGAATTCTTTCCTTGGATTGATCGTCGGTGGATGTTGGAAATTGTAAATTGAAAATGGCCAAATAAATGGTAAATCAGGCCATAGAGAGAATGAAATGGGAACGCTTCCCTGTAGCCTTGAGCGAAACAAGAATTAGATGGCTGGAATGATGAAAGGTGCTACTTTGATCAGTCTATAGCTAGGGATAGGGGTTTATAGTGCCACCTAGGTAGTTGACCTCATTGAATAATAAACAATACTAGAAGTACCATATCTCATTGCAAAGCTATCAGAAGTAAATACAGTTCCATATCCCATCACATACCCGAGATAATTTCTATACAAGTGGTGTTTAGAGTCAGATTTTCCCTTTAGTCACTTGCTTTACTTACGCTTCATCTAGAAGGAAGACTTGTAAATAAGTTTTGGCAAAAGGCCTTAACTAAGGGAACTTTGATGTAAACACTCACTTCGGCAATCAAAAAACCTGTCCTTCCTAAGAGAGCTCGGTAAAAGCCCTATATAAACTAGATCTAATAACCAACCTTGTAGCTCGGCAATGTTTCTCACACTTTAATAAATGAAGGAATATGAAATGTGCTCCTTCGCTCATCTGGCCATTTTGGAACGGGATCATAAAGTCTTGAATCTTTGTAGCAGAAGTAGGAAGTGAAATCGCTCTGTAGCATCCTGTAGGTAGAATTAGCGGGTGAATGAGCTTGAAATGAGTCTGCCAGAGTAGCTTATTGTATCTCTGCCTTTCGGTTTATGTAATGCTTTAATAGTTCGATTCTCTATCGTATCTGGTATTGGTCTTTAATCTCTTTCCCTGTCTGCGAATCTCTCGTCAACGGTCTCAACTGTCCTTTTAATCAGTCTTCCCGGTCATAAGTATTAGTATATGTAGCATCGGTCTATAGGTGCTCGACCATAAGCCCCCCACTCAATAAGCAATCAAGGAAAGCTCAAAGTAGCCGGGATAATATAAGTCAAGTGCTAGTTAAGGAGGTAAAGCAAGACAAGCTGCCAGACCAGTGCTTTCCGGAATAAATCTCTTTTCTCCAATCAAAGTGAAAAGAGCCCAATCTAGCGCTAAGAACCGATGTGATGCAAGGCGAAGACCGATACAACCAACAAGAAAAGGGGCGGATAAGAGCTACTCGTACAAGTCTTTCTTTCCAGATACATTCTAGCTCCCTCCCACAATCATTTAATTGGTACAATACTTGCAAGTTGGAAGGGCATACAAAGTTTGCACTTGTTATCATTGGAACATAACCAGTTGATAGGGTTTCTTCCAGAATGGATCTAGAAATTCAAGGATTTGCACGTGCTCAGTTTCTCCAATAATTTGTTTTATGGAGAGATTCCCACCCAATATGAAGAAGGGTCATTTAGCCTCACATTAGCACCACTATTTGTAAAGGATTTGAGAAATATTCACTTTTCAAATAGTGGTGCAAAAGTGGTGATAATGTGGAGATACGCAAGTGGTGCTATGTTTTCTGGTGCAAAAGTGGAGTTAGTAAAAAATGTTAAATTTGGTGTTAAATGAATATGTGGCATTCTATGTGTATGGTGCAAACCACCAAAAACCAATCTGACGTGGATAAAGATATTGTGATGCAAAGCACCAAAACCAATTTTACAAAAATAAAAAATTTATCATAAAAATATCAAAATTATTATTATAATAATAAATTGTATATGGTGCAAAACACCATAAAATAAAATAAAAGGTGAAAAAAAACATTTATTATTATTATAATAAAATTGTATATGGTGCAAAGCACCATAAAATATGAAATGGTGCAAAAAAATAACCTCCTTTATTTAGAAAGGTTATATATTCCCAAGGTTTAAAGATAGACTAAGAAGTTGTACTTGATCATTTAGAAGCTACGTGTATGCGAGTTTGGATCCTAGGAAGAGTTTGATTTTAGTACCAAAGAGAAAATTTTGACCATTTTATTTTGCTTAAATCCTATTACCATAATAAACCATGCTATGAACTGCGCACGGTGTCTGTGATCTGTGTTTCAAAGTGCACCTGCAAGCTGCAACTCCGACACGGCCCCAGGAGGGGGGCCCGAGGCAACTCCTCCACTTCCGCTCGAGCTGAATGCATTTAGGAAGCTTGTAGTAGGTTGCAACAAACGCCCAACAAGTGAACAATAACAAAAATTTGTCAAAAGGATGGAATCCATTCCCACGGTTTCTCTGTCTATCGAAGAACCCTATAGATCGGCTTTGAATATAGCAGAACGAGGGCTCATTCGGTAGTTCACCGGGCTTTGGCCCTTGCCCAAAGCCATTGATGTATAGGTTCAAAGGAACTGGAGGCCTCTGGTCAAAAGAGGAATCAGAAGTTTCTTAGTCGGTAAGGGCTTCTTCGTCTTTGTCTCTGATTCAGTGGAGGATAGGAATCTCATATTCATAAATGGCCCATATTTCATGGGCCCCTAGGGTCTATACTTGAACCAATGGACCCCGAACTTCGATCCATCTTAGGATGTTCCCTGGGTTGTTCCCGTTTGGGTATGCTTGCCCCACTTACCTCTGCACTGTTGGAATCCCAAATCTCTAAAAACCATCAGTAATAAGCTCAGAAAATATATAAATAGAGCAAAAAGGAGGGATTAGTACTCCTGTGCAAGAATTTGTGTAGAAGTCGACTTAGAGGAAGGCCTCCCTAAAGCTATTAAGCTCACGGTGGCTGATTGGTCACACATATAGGAGCTAGATTATGAGAAAATATCGTTTAAATGCCGACACTGCCATGGCTACAGGCACTTCACCAGGTATTGCAAAAAGAAAGCAGAGGAGGAGGTCGAGAACTCGAAGGAAGAAAAATGGACTCAGGTCCAGAAAATAGTTCCAACTAAAAAAAATAACAGATCTAAAGGGAAAGGTGTGCCATCGGGGAGCAGAGCACCTACCTCGGTGTTTCAAGGGGAGGGGTGCTCTGTCCCTCCTGCTAGCCACCTATGAATTTTTTGTTAAGAAAACAGGTGGCTAAATTGTTTTTGAGCCTTCAAGAAATGCATTTCCCTCTGAAAACACGTCATCCTTGAAGCCTCTGTGTGCCCTTTACCTGTGCAAAAATGTTCACTACTGTTTCCATCCAAAAAGCCTCACGGATTGTGAAAAAATGATGCTCAGAAAAGGCCTCCATTTGCCCCTTGTATCTCTGCAAAATTCCCCATTTTAACTCTTTTTCCCCTTTGCAAAGTTTCCCCTTTAACCCCAAAAATCCCTCCTAAGTCTTCCAAACCATCTAATTCCTCCTTTTAAACCAAGTGAAATCCCTTCATCTGGTTTTAAAACCCATTTATTCCCCTACTGAAACCCTTGTTAAGACTTAAAAACGTTGTTTTTTAAGCCAAAAACACATTTTCATTATAAGACAGGCTTAGCCCCTTTTTAGCCAGCCCCTAACCACTTCTCCCCATGGACTCGAGCACTAAGACCAAGCGCTAATCCATAAGGTGCCAATTTCTTCGGAGAGTCGGAGCGGAACACTCTTTTCCTTTGTAAACCAAGAAAGTTACGATGCGAGAATGTTTAGTTTGTCGGCCTTTGAAATGATCTCCGCCGTTGATCTGGAAAGATCTAACGGCCCGCGCCCGTTCCATCACGCCCAATAAAATTTCTTTGTAAAACCCCCGATGGCCATCTCCACCGTCGATTCATGTTCAAATCCGACGGTCATCGCATCATCGGAGTTTTTCATCGCACCAACCACAACTTTTCTCATTCCCGATTGGCTGATACCCGTTGCGATCCTGGACATTGAATCCACAAGAACCAACGGCCATGATTCGTTCTCATTCCACCCTGTGTTCCCCGATTGGTCTCTCCCAATCCAATCGCAACCGTTAATCTGTCTCAGATCCAACGGCCCAGAGCCAATCGCTTCGTCGCCCATCGGAGATCTAGCCCCTGCCTCCTCCTCTTCCGATTGAATCACAGCCGTTAATCCCTCTTGATTCGACGGCTCAGATTCCTCCTGTCCACTAGCCATATCCTCCACCTTTTCTCTCTCTCTCTCCATATCTCGGCCATTCATTCATAGATCAGATGGTTCACCTTGAAACCACCTTCTGTTGGCCCCCACTCTACTGTCCACGCATGTTCCATGTATCGCGCTCCTCCATCACCGTCGGATCTCACGGGTCCAGATCCAACGGCCTAGAGTGATATCGCGTAGTTCTGGCATCTGAAGTTTAATGTATAAAATGTACGCGATATGGGCGGTTTTAGAATGCCACGTGTCAGTCGGGGACCCATATCGCGTTCAAAAAGCGAAAACCACCTCCCTCCCTTTTCTCCACGTGAAAACAGTGGTTTTGATCCCAAAACCACTTCCCCACTTTATTGCCTGAAGCCTCATCAACAGATCTCGACCGTTGATCTGTATTGATCAACGACCCTCATTGCATCTCGCGTTCCATTCACATTTTGTTCATCACGGGACCTCAGCATTGCATCGGACCATCGCAACCGTCGATCTCCTCTTGATATCTGACGGTCCATATCAAATCGCCTCCACCCACAACTGTGTCCCACCATTCAAGTCCATTTCATACGTTTTCATTGCATTTTCATACATTTCCCTTTGTTTTTCGCTCAAAGGTCGAATTTTCATGTTTTACATTGAAAGTTATATCATTCCGCCCCACATTAAAACTTTAATGTTTTATATTAAAGTTTTTTTTATTTCGCCCAACCTTCAAAGGTCATCCCATTGGTTAATCTCCACCGTCGATCATCACCTCTAGATATGATTCGACGGTCCATGTGCATTCTGCCTCCAAACCTTCATTAGATCTATTTTCCAATGTTTCACTGCATTTTTCCACCGCTTTCCATTGCATCCACAACATTCACATCTATTGCGCTGCCATCCTCATAACTTTCCACTGCATCCATCCTCCCCCATGCATGGATTTCTTAACATATTTACATGTTTTTTCAGGGTACAGGCAGTGGAAACCGCCATTGTTCACAGCCACTATTATAGTGACACAGAGTGCAGAAAAGGCTAATTTCAAGAGCCAGATTTTGCAGAAATTCCTGGGAAGGTGTTTAGATTGGAATTTTTTATTAAAGAACCAGTGTTCAACTCTGTAACATCATCCAGTGCCATTAAATATCAGATTTCACAGACAGAGACAATCATGAAGCAGCAAACAGTATCAGTACAGGATTAAAGAGGTTTTAAGCATGTTTTTGAAGATCTTAAGCCTTAATTCATTGATTTAAAAGCAAATGTACTAAATTGAAGACCTCATGATTAACACAGAAGGCCTAATGAGGCCTAACACACATAAAGCAATATTATCAGTGCTTCACATCAACAGAAGTTTCCCTCCCGAGAAAGGACGGAGTACCCATGTTGTTTTCATTCTATACCGTGTTCCTAAGAAGATTTCCACCCTGACAGAACAGTCCTAATGCTACCAGAGCATTTGTTATGCAGTATGGTAGACCTCAAAATCATTTATCTACCTTTTTGTTTATTCACCAGATGTACTGCAGAGTACTACAAAAAGTACATCAAAGAAAATACCTGGAGTTAATTTCAGCCTGTCGAAGACCACTCTTTCATCCAAAGAGTACCAGAAATCAATGCATAGATATTAAGACAGAATGGGCCTCGACTCTCTCTTCTACTCTATTTTAATGTTTCATTTGGTTTTTTATCTACCTCCTCTGCTTCTCTTTCAGCTATACAACTCATGAAGAAACTCATTGTAAATGTTGTTGATCGGATATCTGTGAATTGTAAGCTATTTCTCTTGAGATATAGTTCTCTGTGTAAAGTTGTAAGATAGGCTGAGGAATATGTTTTCAGACTGAATATCAAGCTGTTGGAAATGTTTTACATGACTGGTGTTACTCTTTAATATGACAAGCACATTTCTTTGGATCCTGATTTAAAGCAGTGGTGATGTTTTCCTACTTTGTCTCTGTTTTCCTTTTGTAATTCATTACATTTCATTTCTCTGGTATGCATCAGAAATCTGGCTTAGGATATACCCTTGCATGGTACCCTATGCTTCTACTCTCCCTAACTTTGATGTTTTCTGCTATATGTGTTATCTAAGTACTGATTCAAGATAATTTAACCAGTGTAGTAGCTAATATTTACTGCTAGTTGATGTATGAATTAATGAATATGTTCTTAGATGTTCTTGTTGGTTTTTAATTGAACTAATTGGGATACCAGGAGTTTAGAATGTTGATTCTGTCTCACTAGGGTCTTTTTCAATCAATTGAACCTTTATAATTTCCCTTAATTTGGAAGTCGAAGCAGTGAAAGTTCAAAGCCTTTCTCTGATCTCAGGTTTTCACCTTTGTGTTTAAATCTTTAATGTTTTCCTTGTTCGAAGAGTTAGCCTTTTAGGAGTTGGATCATAGGTGTCTAATGGCATGTCCTGTCCCTAGATCTGATTTAGTGGCCACCTTGGAGGTTTCCTTGTCATTCATCTTCTTTCAGTACCATTTCATATCACACTATCATCTTTAAGATCCAATGCTTTAGATGACTAGCCCAATTGAAAGCCTTGAATACTGAATAGCAAGTAAACCCTTTCTTGAATCCATTGCCCAATGGTCTCGAGTGTTCTCTGAATTACCTCTCCTTTGCATAAAATCCTCTTTTCTCACCCTTTGTCTTATATTTAACCCTTCATTCATGTTTCCCAACAACCAAACAAACAAACAAAACAAAACAAACCTTGTGCCTTATAACTAGCGTAATATATTTAACACTAAACTTCAAAGACATATACCTTTGCCTATATAGAGAGATCCCTCTCTGGACCTAGGAGGGCTAGATCCTAAGGTCTAAAAGTGGTTCTGATGTTGTCTCATCTTTTGGTATTGCCAAACTTGCCAAAACATGGGAACTCCAACATAATGGCGACTTCGCTGGGGAAAAATCTGAGTGTTTTTCGTCTTATACATCCTTAAGACCTCAGAAAACCAAAATATCTGGTTAGTCTGACAGTAATCACTGTGGTGGACAGTATACCTTCTTGAAACATTCTGAACCTTCCACCTGGCGACTCCATAGCTCCTTAACGATTAAAGACTCCATTGGTGATCAGTAGGCCTGCTAATTATCTTGGTTCACATAAGACTCCACTGGGAGACCAGAGTTCATAACAACATCAGCCATATTAGAAAAAACAAGTAGGATTAAGCTTCTTTGTTTGCAGACAACATTCTAGCTTCAAGAACCATTCATACAAGAGCTTATCCTAAGCCAAACCCACCTGAAATAGTTTACAACCCTGAGAGCATTCTTAGGAGATCTCCTACACCTAGAAAACCAACTATTTCCAGACATATCCATAGAGCTAGCTTTGCACCAGAAGACTTTACAGCTCTATCAGACCCTCTTTTCGACCTAGAATTACCAAGTAGTTTACCTCAAACTAGGTCGTTCGGTGCTCTAGACTAGCCAGAATTTGAGTTTCCTAGTTG
Source organism: Pinus albicaulis (assembly GCA_034641835.2). Classification (NCBI taxonomy): domain Eukaryota; kingdom Viridiplantae; phylum Streptophyta; class Pinopsida; order Pinales; family Pinaceae; genus Pinus; species Pinus albicaulis. The sequence goes on along the minus strand of CM076570.1, from coordinate 498,658,757 downwards.
ACCATCTCACAGTGGTCAACATATCAGGGATAGAGAGACCCCTCCATCTACTCCCCCCGATATTCATTTCATTCAAAACTTGGGGCTCTTTCACCCTAAATCAGCTCAACAGAGTGTTGTTGGTCCTAGTATTCCTGTCATCCACATACCTGCTGCTCAAGCCAATCCTTTACCTCCTCAAAAAATCATCATGGCAGCCTGGTATGCACCTCTGGTGTTATGACAACCCCTAGTGCCTTTACCCAATGATTATCAATCAAAAATCCCTCACTTCACTGCAAAAGAGTCTACCACGGCTCAAAACCATGTGGATAGGATGGATGATTCCTTTGAATATATGGAGATAGACGATGAGACAGTCAAGATGAGAATATTTTCCCAGAGTTTAGGAGGTGATGTGAAGAAATGGTTTAAAGGCCTACCTCCTAATAGTATCCATGATCTTCCCTCTTTATATCAGACTTTTATATAAACAAATGGGAAGTCAAGACCAACCCTCTCCAAATCTTAGCAAAATACAAGAATCTTAAAATAAATGTAGGAGAGAGTGTCCATGACTATTCTACAAGGTTTAACAGTGTTTACAACGCTCTTCCTCCACATATGAAACCTCCCCAAGGTATGGCTTTAGTGAAATACCCTGAAGGCTTTGATGCTGACATGGCCTACCAGCATAGGGAGAGAGATTAAAACACATTGGAAGATATGCAAAAAGGAGCAGTGAATGTAGAGGTTAACTTGATTGAAAAGAAAGCCAGAATGAGGGCTGAGAAAAGGGTAACATATAGGGATGACACTGCAGCTTTACATTTGATCCCAAGTATGACAATCTAGCCAAAAACGTGGAAAGGCTACAACAAATGATGGAAAAAATGGTTGTCACAGTTAGTAATCAGAATAGAAACCAGAATCATAACCAGAACCAGAAATTTAGGAGAAAAAACCCTCCAAACAGACAGAGAGACTTTGATCAGCAAGTCATACCCCCATTTCAAGAGAATTTCCTTAATGAAGATGAGGGGATAATAGAAGAGTCTGAGGGAAACACAATAAATATGTTTGAAATAGACAACTCAATCCACAACTGTTCCACAGAGGAAGATCAGACCTCACACTCACATTGGGATGAGGAAAGGTTAGAATTTGAGGATTACAGGCTAGGATTTGAAAATGCCATCATGCAGGTCAGAGAACAGTATGAACTTAGAAGAAAAAAGAGCTTAGGCAATTCCAAACCAAAAGATTCTGAGATTACCATTAATAAAAGGCCTGAGAAAACTTCTAAAGTGACTGCTGAAAGTAGCAAATCAATAGCTGAGAGTTCTGGGAAGAACAAAGAAAAAGACAGCCAAAATATTGATAAAAAAATTCAACCAACTAGCAGCATTAGCACTGCAACTAGTGTTCCTGATAAAACAGTTGCAAACACTGTACATACTGAGAATCAGCACACTGAGTCTGCCACTAAAGTAGTGGCTAATAAAACATATTTGAGTCTTATAAAGAGTCAATCTTCCTTCAATTTGGAGAGTGAGATTGATAAAATTAAAATCTCTGTCCCACTCTCTTAGCTGGCCACTCAGGATGTATATAAAGGCCAAATTTTAAAAGATTTAAATCTAGGTGAAAACAGTGACATGGTCAATCTAAGTGATGATCATCCAGCCCTTCTGTTTGGCCCAAAAATAGAAGGGAAGTTTTAGGAAGGGGTACTACCTCCTTTTTATATCAGTCTCAATATCCATGAAAAGATCCTTCACAATGCAATGCATGACTCTGGGGCATCACACAAATTAATGCCTAAGGTAGTTATGGAGAGATTAGGCCTAGAGATAACCTATCCTTATAAAGTTTTATATTCATTTGACTCTAGCAGAGTAAAGTGCCTTGGCCTAATCAAAGACCTGTGTGTGAACCTTACCCAGATTCCAACCAAATGTATGGTTATGGATGTTGTGGTGGCAGATGTGCCACCTAAGTATGGCATGTTACTATCAAGGTCATGGGGAGCCAAGCTACAAGGTACAATGCAGATGGATGGCTCATATGCCACAATCCTTGTCTTTAGCCAGCTTAGGAGACTGTATAGAGAGGCACAAATGAAGTTCATGGTTAGCAGCCCTAAAAAGCCTGAAAATTCACCCCTGTACTCTGTACACACAGATCTGGACTCCTTTATCCTTTGCAACGATGAATCCATAGGCGAGCTAGAGATGGAAGACAGAGATGCAGACAATAGAACAGAACCCATGGATTTCAACATAATGGCCACTCTAGACTTAGAAGATAACGAAGAAGAAACCTTTGGACAGTGCACTGAAAAAGAAAATTCGAATGAACAAGAAACATAATGCAAAGAGCCAACCGGTCATCTCTTTGAACTACATACACATCATGAAGCACAAAACACTCCACACCATGATGCAGACCCCTTACTACAACATAACAGTGAAACCAAGGTTAGGGAGGAAAACGATGATAAACATAAAAATGATCCCTTATGGAGAATGAATTTAGATGGGTCTTGCACTAGAAAGACTGCAGGAGCGGGAGTGTGGTTACATAACACAGAGAGTGACTATGCAGAGAGTCATGCCTTCAATCTGAACTTCAAATGTACAAACAATATTGCAGATTATGAGGCTCTCATCCTAGGCTTAAATCTATTGAAAAAACTAGGAGCCCGAAGGATAGTTGTGCACGGAGACTCTGAGTTAATCATAAAACAAGTGAACGGAGAATACACAGCGAAACACCCTAGATTGAGAGCGTACAGGAATGATGCTATGGATTTATTGAAAACCTTCGTTGAGTATGAACTGGTGTTTGTTCCTAGGAGTCAGAACATAATTGCGAATGGATTAGCCTGCAGAGCTAGTTCATATCATAAGTACCCTAGTGACAAACAAATCATCATTCAGACGAAATACATACCTGCAATGCCCGATAATGAGAAATATTGGCAGGTCTTTGAGGGTGACAAGCAGATAGAGGATTTCCTGATTGGCAGGAATGAGTTTGAATTCTTTGATTCAGACTCTAAATCCGATGAAAGTTGCCTGAGTGAAGAGCCCCTTGATGAAGAAAAATCACCCCATAGCGTAGAAATAAACGTGTTAACTGAAGGAATCAGAAATCAAACTGAAGAATGCAAAAACGCAGATAAAGAGGAAATAGAGGTGCTGCAGTCAAAAGACAAGAATATACCCCGAGGACTGGCACCTTTAGAGGACCTTTTTGATTTTGACGACGTAGCGAGGAAACCCACTATAGAACACTCAAACACTGATGTCGAGGAATGCAACATAGGCACTGAAGATAAGCCTAAGATGATTAAACTGGCTAAGTCCTTGCCTACAGACATGAAAAAGAAATATATTGACTTATTTAAAGAGTTCATCGATGTGTTTGCTTGGAGCTACGAGGACTTAAAGGCCTATGATACAAACATTATACATCACAAAATCCCTTTAAAAGAGAACCAAAAACCCTTCAGACAGAAACTTTGCATAATTAACCTGAAACAACTGCCCCTAGTAGAAAAGGAAATAAAGAAGATGTACAAGGCAGGGATTATAGTGCCTGTGAGGTTTTCCAATTGGGTTTCCAACCTTGTAGCTGTGAGGAAGAAAACAGGTGAGATCAGACCGTGCATTGATTTCAGAAACCTTAACAGAGCTTCACTTAAAGACAATTACCCCTTACCAAAGATGGGACACATATTACAGTGGGTAGTGGGGTCAAAAAGGATCTCCCTGTTAGATGGTTTTTCAGGCTATAACCAAGTTTTAGTACTCCCAAAATACCAGCTCAAGACCGATTTTACCACTCCATGGGGCACTTTTATGTACGTAAAAATTTCTTTTGGACTGATGAAAGCTGGTGCGAACTTCCAAAGAGCAATGGACATAGCCTTTTCAGAGGAAATAGGGCACTTCATTGTCATCTATTTGGATGACATAATAGTCTATTCCAAGACTGATGAGGAGCACCTAAAAACATCTGAGAAGAGTTTTTGAAAAATGTAGAAGGTTCGATCTGTCATTAAATCCCAAGAAGACTGTATTTGGGCTGTAAGAAGGAAATCTTCTTGGCCATATTATATCAGAGAAGGGAATTAAGATAGACCTGCAAAGAGTTGAGGGAATATTTCAGATTACACACCCGAGAAACATAAAAGAGTTACAGTCCTTTATTGGAAAAATTAACTTCTTAAGGAGGTTTATTCCCAACTTAGCTGAACACCTCAGAAATATGACAAACATGCTGAGAAAAGGTGTAGGGGTTAAGTGGACTATAGAGGCTAAAAAATCTTTTGAATCAGTTGAACTTGCACTCACCCAAGAACCTGTCCTAATTAGCCCATATTTCTCAAAATATTTCCTGATTTTTTCCTTTGCCTCCGAGCATACAGTGGCTGCAGTTTTGCTGCAGAAAAATCCAGAGGGAATGGAACAGCCCATTGCTTTCTTCAGCAAGGCTTTGAGGGATGCACCCTTAAAATACAACATAATGGAAAAACAGGCCTATGCCCTAGTAAAGGCCTTGAAATACGTTAGTGTGTATATACTGCATTCTCACATCATTGCCTACGTTCCAAACATAGTGGTTAACGACATTTTATCCCAAGATCCTGATGGAAAGAGGGGAAAATGGATTTCTGTAATATTAGAGTATGACCTGGAAATAAAACCCATAAAATTGATCAAAGGTCAGGGCTTAGCTCAACTGATGGATGAATCTAACCTGCAAGCCCTTGACATAAACATGGTAGATGAACATGAGGGATTGCCTGATCGTACTGTTGAAGAACAATTTCAAAACTCTCCTTGGTATTCTGATATCCTGTATGTGCTCACAAACCTCAATGCCCCTCCTAATTTACCAAAGACTAAGGCCAGATTCCTAAAGTTAAAAGCCAGAAACTATTGCATACTGAATGAATGTTTATACTGTAAAAATTCAAATGGTCTATTGCTTAAATGTTTTCCTGAAACTAAAGCAGAGAGGATTAAATAGGAGTTCCATCCAGGAGAGTGTGGAGGCCACTTAAACTGGAAATCCACTGCTAACAAAATACTCAGAGCTGGCTATTACTGGCCTACATTTTTTAATGACATCCACAAAATGATTAGTGCCTGCCATAAGTGCCAAATTTTTTAGGGCAAAAGAAAGCTTCTCCCTTTACCATTATAACCCATTCTGTCGAGGCTCCCTTTCAACAATGGGATCTAGATTTCATAGGAGAAATACACCCTGCTTCTTTTGCACAACACAAATGGATCCTTAAAGCCAAAAACTACTTCACAAAGTGGATAGAAGCCATACCCTCTAGGAATGCCATATATTTCGTTATCACCAAGTTCCTAGAAGACCACATCCTCTCGAGATTTGGCTGCCCAAGAAAAATAATCACTGATAATGCTACTGCTTTTGGATCCAAGAAAATGATTTATTTTTGTCACAGGTATCAGATAGCACTCGGTCATTCAACTGCTTAAGACCCACAAGGTAATGGGTTAGTTGAATCATCAAACAAGAGCTTGGTGACCATCATCAAAAAGCTGCTCGAAGAGAATAAGAAGTCATGGCAGAACAAGTTAGTGCATGCTTTGTGGGTTGACAGACTAACAACAAAGAAATCCATTGGCATGTCACCATATCAACTTGTCTAAGGCACAGAGGCAGTGTTTCCTACCAGCCTTGGGGTACCAGTGATTAAACTAGTCCAAGAGATTCAAACAGAAGAGGACAGTATGGTAAGGAGGATATATCAAACAATCCATCTCCAATAGACAAGAGAAGAGGTCTATAACAGAGCTCTGAAAGTGCAGGAAAATATAAAGAAGTTGTTTGACAAAAGGACAAAATCTCGTGACTTCAAAATTGGAGATAAAGTTCTAAAGTGGGACTCTACGAGAGAAGACAAAGGAAAGCATGGAAAATTTGATATTTTGTGGCACGGTCCTTACATCATCCAAGCCACTGTTGGTCCAAATGATTTTTTTTCTGCAAGAGCTAGATGGTACAGATCTGTTTGGGGGTCCTATCAATGGCAGGATGCTCAAACATTACTACTGCTGATTTCCAATTTCTAGTTTTCATTTCCATTGTACATACAGTTGCCATGTTTTGCTTTCAAAGAAAAATAGAAAATGTTTTAAAAAACAGAGAAAGAGAGGTTCAGACATGCTCAAAACTTGAACCTCAGAAGTCCAGAGATTGGCTCTAACATGATCAAAACCTGAGCCAAAGGAAGTGAAGGAATATGGTTCTAATATGTCCAAAATCTGAACCAACAAAGAAGAAAAAAGACCAGCTCTAACAATGCCCAAAACCAGAACTGAAATGAAGAAGAAAGTGACTCTAACAAGCTCAAAAATTGAGTCATGAAGAGAGAAGGATGCTTCAAAGTTTCAGATTTCAAGCCTTCAAGATTTTGTTTTCAATTTTCTGTAATTTCAGTCCATGTACAACTATCTTTATGCCTTGGATCCACAACAAACTAGACTGTCTAATCCTATTTTGACTATTTTTAAATTTCTGTTGTAGAATGCAGAGAAGAAATCTACTAGACAGTTTAATCCTAGTAGATATTAGATTAGGTAGAGAAACTATGAGGCCAACAGTCTGATTTGGTCTCATGGAGTAATAAGGGTACAATTATATTAGTTTGTTTTCTACTTTCAATAAAAAAAAAATGATGAAGAAGGTCTGCAAATTCAAATGCACCTTGAAGAAAAAATGTTAGGATTGTAGGATGGGTAGGTAGAATGTCTGGGGAATGATTTCTGCTGATTAATATCCATCATGTTTGTAACAGCTGAATCAAAGAAGAAATATGGTTCAAGGATCAGGCATCTGGCCTACTCCAAATATTATTTTCCGAATTCTTGACACCTTCAAGAAGATGCCATCCCCATGTGGAGCCACTGTTAGCCACCTATGAATTTTTTGTCAAGCAAACATGTGGCTAAATTATTTTTGAGCCTTCAAGAAATGCATTTCCCTCTGAAAACACATCATCCTTGAAGCCTCTGTGTGCCCTTTACCTGTGCAAAAATCTTCACTACTGTATACATCCAAAAAGCCTCACGAACTATGAAAAAATGATGCTCAGAAAAGGCCTCCATCTGCCCCTTTTATCTCTTCAAAATTCCCTTTTTTAACTCTTTTTCCCCTTTGCAAAGTTTCCCCTTTAACCCCAAAAATCCCTCTTAAGTCTTCCAAACCATCTAATTCCTCCCTTTAAACCAAGTGAAATCCCTTTATCTAGTTTTAAAACCCCTTTATTCCCCTACTGGAACCCTTGTTAAGCCTTTAAAACGCTGTTTTTAAGTCAAAAACACATTTTCATTATAAGAAAGGCTTAGCCCCTTTTCGGCCAGACCCTAACCACTTCTCCCCATGGACCCGAGCACTAAGACCAAGCGCTAATCCATAAGGCGCCAATCACATCGGAGAGTCGGAGTGAAACACTCTTTTCCTTTGTAAACCAAGAAAGTTCCGATGCGAGAATGTTTAGTCTGTCGGCCTTTGAAATGATCTCCGTCGTTGATCTGGAAAGATCTAACGGCCCGCGCCCGTTCCATTGCGCCCAATAACATTTCTTTGTAAAACCCCCGATGGCCATCTCCACCGTCGATTCACGTTCAAATTTGACGGTCATCGCATCATTGGCGTTTTTCATCGCGCCAACCACAACTCTTCTCATTCCCGATTGGCTGATCCCCGATGTGATCCTGGCCATTGAATCCATAAGAACCAACGGCCATGATTCGTTCTCATTCCGCCCTGTGTTCCTCGATTGGTCTCTCCCAATCCAATCGCAACCATTGATCTGTCCCAGATCCAACGACCCAGAGCCAATCGCTTCGTCGCCCATCGCAGATCTGGCCCCTGCCTCCTCTGCTTCCGATTGAATCGCAACCATTAATCCCTCTTGATCTGACAGCTCAGATTCCTCCCGTCCACTAGCCATATCCTTCGCCTTTGCTTTCTCTCTCCAGATCTCGGTTGTTCATTCATAGATCGGACGGTTCACCTTGAAACCACCTTCCGTTGGCCCCCACTCTACTGTCCGCGCATGTTCCACGTATCGCGCTCCTCCATCACCGTCGGATCTCACGGGCCCAGATCCAATGGCCCACAGCAATATCGTACACTTCTGGCATTCGAATTTTAATGTCTAAAATGTACGCGATATGGGCAGTTTTAGAATGCCACGTGTCAGCCGAAGACCCATATCGCGTTCAAAAAGAAAAAACCGCCACCCTCCCTTTTCTCCACGTGAAAACAATGGTTTTGATCCCAAAACCACTTCCCCACTTTATTGCCCGAAGCCTCATCAACAGATCTCGACCGTTGACCTGTATTGATCAACGACCCTCATTGCATCTCACGTTCCATTCACATTTTGTTCATTGCGCGACCTCAGCATTGCATCAGACCATCCCAACCATCGATCTCCTCCTGAGATCTGACAACCCATATCAAATCGCCCTCCACCCATAATTGGGTCCCACCATTCAAGTCCATTTCATATGTTTTCATACATTTCCATTTGTTTTTCGCTCAAAGGTCGAATTTTCGTGTTTTACATTGAAAGTTATATCATTCCCCCCCACATTAAAACTTTAATATTTTATATTAAAGTTTTTTCATTTCGCCCAACCTTCAAAGGTCATCCCATTTTTTAATCTCCACCATCGATCATCACCTCTAGATATGATCAGACGGTCCACGTGCATTCCACCTCCAAACCTTCATCAAATCGATTTTCCAATGTTTCACTGATTTTTTCCACCACTTTACATTTCATCCACAGCATTCGCCTCTGTTGCACTGCCATCCTCATAACCTTCCACTGCATCCATCCTCCCCCATGCATGGATTTCTTAATATATTTACGTGTTTTTGTAGGGTACAGGTGGTGGAAACCGCCATTGTTCACAATCACTGTTATAGTGACACAGAGTGCAGAAAAGGCTAATTTCAAGAGCCAGATTTCGCAGAAATTCCTGGGAAGATGTTTAGAGTGGATTTTTTTTATTAAAGAACCAATGTTCAACTCTGTAAAATCAGCCAGCACCATTAAAGATCAGATTTCACAGATAGAGACAGTCATGAAGTGACAAAGAGTATCAATACAAGATTAAAGAGGTTTTAAGCATGTTTTTGAAGATCTTAAGCCTTAATTCAATGATTTAAAGGAAAATGTACCAAATTGAAGACCTCATGATTAACACAGAAGGCCTAATGAGGCCTAACACACAAAAAGAAATATTATCAGTGCTTCACATCAGCAGAAGTTTCCCTCCCGAGAAAGGACGGAGTACCCATGCTGTTTTCATTCTATAACGTGTTCCTGAGAAGATTTCCACCCTGACAGAACGATCCTAATGCTACCAGAGCATTTGCTATGCAGTATGGAAGACCTCAAAATCATTTATCTGCCTTTTTGTTTATTCACCAGATGTACTGTAGAGTACTATAGAAAGTACACCAAAGAACATACCTGGAGTTACTTTTAGCCTGTTGAAGACCACTCTTTCATCCAAAGAGTACCAGAAATCAATGCATAGATATTAAGATAGAATGGGCCTCGACCCTCTTCTTCTACTTTGTTTTAATTTTTGATTTAGTGTTTCATCTATCTCCTCTACTTCTCTTTCAGCTATAAAACTCATGAAGAAATTCATTGTAAAGGTTACTGATCAGATATCTGTGAATTGTACGCTATTTCTCTTGAGATATAGTTCTCTATGTAAAGTTGTAAGATAGGCTGAGGAAGATGTTTTCAGACTGAATATCAAGTTGTTGGAAATGTTGTACATGACTGGTGTTGCTCTTTAATATGACAAGCACATTTCTTTGGATCCTGATTTAAAGCAGCAGTGATATTTTCCTACTTTGTCTCTGTTTTCCTTCTGTAATTTATTACATTTCATTTCTCTGGTACGCATCAGAAATCTGGCTTAGGATATACCCTTGCATGGTACCCTATGCTTCTGCTCTCCCTACCTTTGATGTTTTCTACTATATGTGTTATCCGAGTACTGATTCAAGATAATTTAACCAGTGTAGTAGCTAATATTTATTGCTAGCTGATGTATGAATTAATGAATATGTTCTTAGATGTACTTGTTTGGTTTTAATTTAATGAATTGGGATACTGGGAGTTTGGAATGTTGATTCTGTCTCACTAGGGTCTTTTTCAATCAATTGAACCTTTCTAAGTTCCCTTAAGTTGGAAGTCGAAGTAGTGAAAGTTCAAAGCCTTTCTTTGATCTCAGGTTTTCACCTTTGTGTTTAAATCTTTAATGTTTTCCTTTTTTGAAGAGTCAACCTTTTAGGAGTTGGATCATAGGTGTTTAATGGCATGTCCTATCCCTAGATCTGCTTTCTAACTAGCCACCTTGGAGGTTTCCTTGTCATTCATCTTCTTTCATTACCATTTCATATCATACTATCATCTTTAAGATCCAATGCTTTACATGACTAGCCCAATTGAAAGCCTTGAATACTGAATAGCAAGTAAACCCTTTCCTGACTCCATTGCCCAATGGTCTCGAGTGTTCTCTGAATTACCTCTCCTTTGCCTAAAATCCTCTTTGCTCACCCTTTGTCTTATATTGAACCCTTCATTCCCATTTCCCAACAACCAAACATACAAACAAAACAAAACAAACCTTTTGCCTTATAACTAGCCTAATATCTTTAAAATTGAACTTCAAAGACATATACCTTTTCCTATATAGAGAGATCCCTCTCTGGACCTAGGAGGGCTAGATCCTAAGGTCTAAAAGTGGTTTTGATGTTGTCTCATCTTTTGGTATTGCCAAACTTGCCAAAACATGGGAACTCCAACACCTCCAAGAGCAAAGGCATCCAACAACCCCTTTGAAATTCTCAACACCCTAGAAGAACTCCTAGCTGCAATAATCATCGAAGAGGCCGAACATCAACCCACATCTATTCAAGAAGATAAAATCCATGAAGAAACAACCCCTCTACAAGCTGGAACACCAAGAGGACTCTCTAGCCCCCCATCCTATCACCCTCTTTAATCTTTATGTCCCAGTCCTCTATGCAAAAAATAAGGATTGTTGGCAAACCCTATCTTATTTTCTACAAGCTTACTCCCCCAAGAGTATAATTCTAGTGAGTGATTACAACCTAGTTTTTGAGCCAAAGGAAAAAAGAGGGGGTATCAATAGTAAGGACCATGTCCTACCCTTCATGTAAGACTTGATTCAACAATGGGACTTACTGGATTTCAAGCCAAAAAAAGGGCTCTACACTTTGTAAAACAATAGAGTTGGGGCAGAGCATATTTCAGCCTGTCTTTACAGATTTTTACTCTAGAGCACCTTCCTCTTCGAAAATAAGATTATCTCCACTAAAATTCTGCCAAAGCTAACATCTGATCATAAACCCATCCTTCTGCTATTAGAAGATGAGGAAAATTTGGGGCCCATCCCCTTCTGGTTCAGCCCTCTCTGGTCAGATAGAGATGGGTTTATGGAGACAATTTCGAAGGCTTGGCCCATCCCTGTCATTGGATTGTGCAGATATGTGTGGGAACCGAAACTCAAGGCCACCAAAACAATCTTGAAAGAATGGATAAAAAAGCCTTTAGATTCCCCCTCTAGTCTTAGAAAGCAGGCCTCTGAGCAACTGCTCGATCTGCAAATGCACTTGGAGCTTCAAGAAATCACCTATTCAGAAATTCAGACTGAGCAAGAATCCCAACTTAGCACTCTCTGCACATTCAGATTTGAGGAAGAGTCCTTGAGGCTCTAATCTCGTAATCTCTGGCTCTTGTCTAGAGATAAAAATTCTGCCTACTTCCACAAGAAAATTCGAGCTCGCCTATTAGGAAAACACAGTCTAACATGACAAACACTTTTTAAGTCATAAAAATTAGAGAGATCTGTACCTGCATTTGGTTTTTCAAACCGATTAATCCATCAACAGTTGCAACAACTGTTGGTTGGGACGCCCCCACAACCATAATTTCTCCCTATCAAACATTAGAAAGTTCACTTTAACAGTTAGCCTTATACAAAGATAAAACTTGTGTGGCTCAACTTGAGAATGGAATCGATTGAACCCCTTTGAAGACAATAATGTAGGGTTTACTTACAAAACCAGGAGGCTGGATTGCATCAAAATGGTCCACACCAAACATTCCTAAATTAGACAGAGTAAAAGTTCCTGCGAAGAGGCTAGGCATATAAGAATTAAGCTTTTATATTTGACCTTGTGAAACTCAAGACACATCTATTTCAATGTGTAGGACACAAAAAACAGTTATAATGACAACCTTGTGTTGGGAATGGATAAAAGCTACCAAACAATAGACAGAGAAATTCTCTTTTGATCAGAAAATCAAAGCAGATCTAGAACACGAATAAGCAGAACAGATTCATTGTGCATTTTCACAAACCTGTATTATATTCCTAAGGCTGAAGTTGCTTTGCACGAGCCTTATCTACAAGTTCCTTCCATTTCCTAGAGAGAGTATATATATCAACCTAAATGCAATATACAAACTTTGAAAAATTTAGACTTGCAAAATTTCAATCGGCAAGTAATGTACAATACTGCTCAGGCTTCATAAATTGAACCATAAAAAAAAAATGTTGCAAAAATTTGAATTTGATATAATAGAGGCTGAGATATAAATTCTATATGATATGGATTCCAAACCTTGTCTGCATCTTGAAGCGCAGGTGTAATTAGGCCTCCATCCATAGCCACAATGACCGCAATGTTTATACTGCTATTGTAGGTGAAACACTTACCATCTTTGCAGCTTGCATTGATCGCTGGGTGTTTGGCTAAAGCAAGGGCAATGGATTTTGCAAGCAATGAAGTCATTGTCACTCCTTTAGACTTGATCTGCACATGAGAGCCCAGCTTGGCAAAATTAGTAGTACCTCAAGGCATCTGCATATAGCAAAGGTCTTCTGCCTCCTCATGAAATTATAAATCAAGTTAAATTTTCATTTTGATGGAAACAAACTTCTGAGGGAAGCTCAACATCAAAGTTGCATCCAATATGTCCATCATTGGTACATGTGGATAGCATCAAAGTCAACGGTGAGTAAGACTACATACTTTAAAAACAAACTCTCATGAAAAGAAGCATGGGGCCTCATCTTGCTATAAATTATAATACATTCCATAATGGGAATCTAAAGTCTCGATTATGTTGACCAGGTATAACCTACAGGGAAGATGCACAAACAAAAAAAGTGGAGGAAAAAAAAGTAACTAAAGTATAGAAATGTTGAGAACAACTGTATAAAGCCACAAAATGCTAATTAAATAACAAGAAATCACACCCAAAATTTAATCATGGAAATTGCACCATGCTGAAGCTCAAGATATATATTGATAGATGGATGGAGAAGAAAATTGCACTCCTCAACATATCATAGTTACAGAATGTGACAGTGAAAACATGGGGCAGGAATAAATCGAATATTCAATGCCAGAAAATACACCATAATCAAGTTAAGAAATGAGGAAAAGAATGGCAAAATTGTTTTCATTTCATGGTCCATCTCATATATGGTTGTACTAATGTTAATTAGTTTTCTGTAACATTATATGGTCCAACATATGATGAGGTTGACATTACCCATGTTACAACATCTCCCTCATGGCGGAGGAATAAATCAAATATTCAATGCCAGAAAATACACCATAATCAAGTTAAGAAATGAGGAAAAGAATGGCAAAATTGTTTTCATTTCATGGTCCATCTCATATATGATTGTACTAATGCTAATTACTCTTCTGTAATAGTATATGGTCTAGCATATGATGAGGTCGACATTACCCATGCCACAACATCTCCCTCATACAAGGCTGTAGAAGCACCTCTCAACACAACCATCATTTAGAAATCGAGTTGTCTTTAGTGCGAATTTTTGAAGGCTTTTTCGGTGGATTTTGCCAATCTAATTTCTTTAAAATCCCACCATAATTCATTGAAAACAAAAATTTGATGGGTAACGTTGCACAATCTAAGTGTCCTAGGTGTTTTTTAGGGTGTTGAATCTGATCAAATCCAATGGGTGGAAATAGAAACTACTACTGCAGTGATGAACATGTCCTTTTGAGGACAAACTAGCAAGCCAGTTATTCTCAACCCACTTGAAACACTAGCTCTATGCACTTCCTCAATGCAGGCATCACTAGACACTGTAATTTCCATTTAAATTAATCCAACTTTAATCTTTTTTTTACTTTCATCATTTGCACCGGTTGGTTTCTGATTGATTTTAATTTTCCTTTCTTTTTGGCATGGGATTGAAGAAATGTTGTATTTCTTTAGATGATTTATAGGTTTCTGATCATTGAGAACCTATAAACTGCAGCTGGGCAAGATGACTGAATAATTTCAGAAGCACGTTTCAGTTTCAGTGGAGACCTCAATCATTGAAGAGAGCCATCGACTTGAGTCATCAATTGAGGAGCGTCTTGAAAGACACCTTGAAAGATATACTGACAGAATGCACACAGTATTTAAGGATACTGTTAGCAGAGCACCCAATTTCATGCAACGTGTGGCAATGCCAGTATCTAAAAATGACTTCTTTACAGCACTCTGTCAAAATGTTGGCAAATAAATATCATCTCAGGGACCTGTAATTGCTAAAGCAATTTCAACAAATTATGATAGAATTGCAATGGATATAGCAAGAAACATGTCATAGGTTAATATTATTTCCTTTATAATTAGTAATTACCATTCACACAACTAATGTACCTTCTTTTGCTTCCTTTCAAATTTCGACCCATTACAGAAAGCATATTTTGAAAACACGCTTAATATTTAGACAATGATAACTGAACACATGAAGTTATGTTTCCTGTTGAGAGATTTTCCTCATTTTTGTTGCTTTGTCCTACCTACAGGTTTTCCAGTGTTCAATTACATTTTCAGTCAAATAATTTCATATATTATTGAGCCTCCTAATTAAGGAAAGTAATTCTTACAGTGTTTTTTGTTCATTGCATTTTCCTATTATGGCTGAAGCAAGAAATTAATAGTGATCTACTAGAGAAATAAATTGCTTCTTCAACAGGAATGCATATCTCAAGAGAACCACTGGCTACATTTTTCTCTCAAACATTATAGGTTTAGTAAGTGATGTATCTTCCTCACAATATGTATATTTAAAATCACATTTGCAGACATTACAATGCATATCAAACTTTGGCATTTGTATTTATTAAAGGTTCTATGCTGCATGGTTTATGAGGTTATTGTTTTAAATATTTAATTCAATGACCATAATGTTTGTTTCCATTCGTGATGCATCCTTTTATTTTTCCAAGTAAAAACATTGAGGAAACCCAAGGGATGCTTCCCCACATTCCTGGATGGAATCCCTAGTAAACCTGTCAGTATATAATAGTGTGTTTAATCCAGTGTTATTCAAACTGGGCATCAACGGGCTTGAAACTAGCCAAATGACCAGCAACATTGGCGACAATTGGTTCAACACCCCTTGGGCTAATTATACCCATGAAGAAATGTTGTATTTATTTAGATGATTTATAGGTTTATGATTACTGAGAACCTGTAAACTGCAACTGGGCAAGATGACTGAAGAATTTCAGAAGCACGTTTCAGTTTCAGTGGAGACCTCAACCATTGAAGAGAGCCATCGAATTGAGTCATCAATTGAGGAGCATCTTGAAAGACACCTTGAAAGATATACTGACAAAATGCATGCAGGATTTAAGGATACTGTTAGCAGAGCACCCAATGTCATGTAGCATGTGGCGATGCCAGTATCTAAAAATGACTTCTTTCCAACACTCTGTCAAAATTTTGGCAAAGAAATATCATCTCAGGGACCTATAATTGCTAAAGCAATTTCAACAAATTCTGATAGAATTGCAATGGCTATAGCAAGAAACATGTCACAGGTTAATATTATTTCCTTTATCATTAGTAATTACCTTTTACACAACTAATGTACCTTATTTTGCTTCCTTTCAAATTTCGACCCATTACAAAAAGCATATTTTGAAAACACGCTTAATATTTAGACAGTGATAACTGAACACATGAAGTCATGTTTCCTGTTGAGATATTTTCCTCATTTTTGTTGCTCTGTCCTACCTACAGGTTTTCCAGTGTTCAATTACATTTTCAGTCAAATGATTTCATATATTTCTTGAGCCTCCTAATTAAGGAATGTAATTCTTACAGTGTTTTTTGTTCGTTGCATTTTCCTATTATGGTAGAAGCAAGAAATTAATAGTGATCTACTAGAGAAATACATTGCTTCTTCAACAGAAATGTATATCTCAAGAGAACCACTGGCTACATTTTGCTCTCAAACATTATAGGTTTAGTAAGTGATGTATCTTCCTCACAGTATGTATATTTAAAATCACATTTTTAGACATTACAATGCATATCAACCTTTGGCATTTGTATTTATTAAAGGTTCTATCCCACATGGTTTATGAGGTTACTGTTTTAAATATTTACTTTAATAACCATAATGTTTTTTTCCATTAGTGATGCATCCTTTTCTTTTTCCAAGTAAAAACATTGAGGAAACCCAAGGGATGCTTCCCCACATTCCTGGATGGAATCCCTAGTAAACCTGTCAGTATATACTAGTGTGCTTAATCCAGTGTTATTCAAACTGGGCATCAACTGGCTTGGAACTAGCCAAATGACCACCAACATTGGCGACAATTGGTTCAACACCCCTTGTGCTAATTCTACCCATGAAGAAATGTTGTATTTCTTTAGATGATTTATAGGTTTCTAATCACTGAGAACTTGTAAACTGTAGCTGGCAAGATGACTGAAGAATTTCAGAAGCACGTTTCAGTTTCAGTGGAGACCTCAATCATTGAAGAGATCCATCGACTTGAGTCATCAATTGAGGAGCATCTTGAAAGACACCTTGAAAGATATACTGACAGAATTCACAAAGGATTTAAGGATACTGTTAGTAGAGCACCCAATGTCATGCAGCATGTGGCGATGCCAGTATCTAAAAATGACTTCTTTACAGCACTCTGTCAAAATGTTGGCAAAGAAATATCATCTCAGGGACCTGTAATTGTTAAAGCAATTTCAACAAATTCTGCTCGAATTGCAATGGCTATAGCAAGAAACATGTCACAGGTTAATCTTATTTCCTTTATAGTTAGTAATTACCTTTCACACAACTATTGTACCTTCTTTTGCTTCCTTTCAAATTTTGACCCGTTACAGAAAGCATATTTTGAAAACACGCTTAATATTTAGACAGTGATAACTGAACACATGAAGTCATGTTTCCTGTTGAGATATTTTCCTCTTTTTTGTTGCTCTGTCCTACCTACAGGTTTTCCAGTGTTCAATTACATTTTCATTCAAATGATTTCATATATTTCTTGAGCCTCCTAATTAAGGAAAGTAATTCTTACAGTGTTTTTTGTTCGTTGCATTTTCCTATTATGGCAGAATAAAGAAATTAATAGTGATCTACTAGAGAAATAAATTGCTTCTTCAACATGAATGCATATCTCAAGAAAACCACTGGCTACATTTTGCTCTCAAACATTATAGGTTTAGTAAGTGATGTATCTTCCTCAAAGTATGTATATTTAAAATCACATTTGCAGACATTACAATGCATATCAACCTTTGGCATTTGTATTTATTAAAGGTTCTATGCCACATGGTTTATGAGGTTACTGTTTTAAATATTTACTTCAATGACCATAATGTTTGTTTTCATTCGTGATAGATCCTTTTATTTTTACAAGTAAAAAAATTGAGGAAACCCAAGGGATGCTTCCCCACATTCCTGGATGGAATCCCTAGTAAACCTGTCAGTATATACTAGTGTGCCTAATCCAGTGTTATTTAGACTGGGCATCAGCTGGCTTGGAACTAGCCAAATGACCAGCAACATTGGCGACAATTGGTTCAGCACCCCTTGGGCTAATTCCACCCTTGCAAACCTTATTCTACCATTGGATATCCATATCAATGGTCTATGTTCTTTAAGCATACCCTCTTGTGACCTTTGAACTTCAATGTAATTGTCAAGATACATCGGTAAAACCTTACCTGTTTGAATTATGGGCTATAAAACAAGAATGTTTGTACCTATGTAGATGAACCCTTCACTGTGCAGGTAGAGGCGTCCTAAATTTAGCAATATCCATTTCATTTTACTGTCTTTAATGTGTTTATGGAATGCTCATGTTGTCATAGAAAAATCTTGATGAATTGATAAATTGAATATGAAAGGTAAATTGAAATTTGATAGATAAGCCCCAAAAGGATTAATATGGTTCAGAGTTGTACTATCCCAAGAGTATTAAGTGGACATGTAATTTGAACCAACTCTGCCTTAAAACAATTTCTATAAGATTAGATCTGCAACTTCTGGAATTTAGCAATTACTTTCATAAACAAATTTGGGACAAAATTGGTTGTTATTACGACCATCATCAATATTGATTGGACTTGGGGCTGATCCAATTGATAAGAGGACACTTTTATGAATGCATTATTTTCATCCTATATCTGAATATGTTGGTGGTTCTCCTTTTGGGTGTTTTTCTAAGTTATGATTACCTCAGGTTTAGAAGCATCAAGCTCTTTGGTAGGTCATGTTTAGGAAGCTCTGTGCTTGTTCCAGCAGGCATGACTGTATACCAAATGAATGCAAAAAAGTTTCCTTCTAAATTCTATACGAACTTAATTGAGTTGTTGTGTAACCAGCTCCAAAAATAGAAGAAAAGAGATATCAACGCCTTAGAAATAATCCACTTCGAGGGGGCAACCTCCAATACATTACATAAATGAACAATTCTTGGATGATTCAATTTAAAAAACCTCCTTTCTATATATAGGAGTCCATGGGGCCATAATGTAATCCTAGTGGGCCACAATGTAATCCTAGCCGACCTAACAATAATAATTTAAGGGAACAATAATAACAAAATGGGGGTTACAAGGGTACAATAATAACAATAAGGGGGTTACACTAACAACAATAAGGGACTATACTAGTAATATAGGGATCTAACAAGATCTGCAACTTCTGGAATTTAGCAATTACTTTCATAAACAAATTTGGGACAAAATTGGTTGTTATTACGACCATCATCAATATTGATTGGACTTGGGGCTGATCCAATTGATAAGAGGACACTTTTCTGAATGCATTATTTTCATCCTAAATCTGAATATGTTGGTGGTTCTCCTTTTGGGTGTTTTTCTAAGTTATGAGTACCTCAAGTTTAGAAGCATCAAGCTCTTTGGTAGGTCATGTTTAGGAAGCTCTGTGCTTGTTCCAGAAGGCATGACTGTATACCAAATGAATGCACAAAGTTTCCTTCTAAATTCTATACGAACTTAATTGAGTCTTGTGCAGTGACCACATCCTGGAGAATGGCAGTGCATGTAGAGAATTATCATTGGGGAAAAGGTGCAAATAACCCCTTACAAAGGACAGGTAATTATCTAAGCCAGCACGAATGAATGCATTATTTTTATCCTATATCTGAATATGTTGCTGGTTCTCCTTTTGGGTGTTTTTCTAAGTTATTAATACCTCACGATTAGAAGCATCAAGCTCTTTGGTAGGTCATGTTTAGGAATATATGTGCTTGTTCCAGCAGGCATGACTGCAGACCAAATGAATGCACAAAGTTTCATTCTAAATTCTATAAGAACTGAATTAAGTCTTGTGCAGTGACCACATCATGGAGAATGGTGGTGCATGTAGAGAATTATCATTGAGGAAAAGGTGCAAATAACCCCTTACGAATGACAGGTAATTATCTGAGCCATCACGAATGAATGCATTATTTTCATCCTATATTTGAATATGTTAGTGGTTCTCCTTTTGGGTGTTTTTCTAAGTTATTAATACCTCAGGATTAGAAGAATCAAGCTCTTGGGTAGGTCATGTTTAGGAAACTTTGTGCTTGTTCCAGCAGACATGACTACAGACCAAATGAATGTACAAATTTTCCTTCTAAATTCTATAAGAACTGAATTGAGTCTTGTGTATTGACCACATCATGGAGAATGGAAGTGCATGTAGAGAATTATCATTGGGGAAAAGGTGCAAATAACCCCTTACGAAGGACAGGTAATTGTCTGAGCTAGCACAAATGAATGCATTATTTTCATCCTATATCTGAATATGTTGTTGGTTCTCCTTTTGGGTGTTTTGCTAAGTTATGAATACCTCAGGATTAGAAGCATCAAGCTCTTTGGTAGGTCATGTTTAGGAAGCTCTATGTTTTTTCTAGTAGGCATGACTGTAGACCAAATGAATGCACAAAGTTTCCTTCTAAATTCTATATGAACTGAATTAAGTCTTGTGCAGCGACCACATCATGGAGAATGGCAGTGCATGTAGAGAATTATCATTGGGGAAAAGGTGAAAATAACCCTTTACGAAGGACAGGTAATTGTCTGAGCCAACACGAATGATGATTTGATCCTTGATTTGAGAGTGTCATGGTTGAATGCTATCTGTAACTCAACCATTTTGTAATGGTTCTATATAGTGGCTCTTCTTTGATAACGTAATACTGTAAGATGTAAGAACATTCTCTTACACACTTTCAAATATAGATGGACAAAGAAAGGCTAGTAACAAGCCAACTCGGTTCATTTATTGGTTTGTCGGTCTCCATTGATTCTATACCATATGCCTAATGGCACTGTCTCTGTCAACACATACTTTGATTGCAGGCCATGTTTTGGAAAATGATTCATTTTCTTTCTGCCAATGAATAAGGTATATAAAATATTCCTGTCAAGACTGTGCATGACAAAACAACTCTTATTAAATGAACAAACAGACAGTGGAATATTGCATGTTATATGGGGCAGATGTTGCGTTTGCTCGAGTGGCTCACTCTTTGAGTTGTTGGTTCTGTTGGCTCTGGGTTGGATTTAATTTATCTTTCTGGATTTTTAGCTTTTGGGTGGGAAGCAAGATGGACTAAATTTCTAGTGATGGGGTGGGGGTGATTTTCCTTATGGTCAATTTTGTTTTAATATCTCTGTCAATATTTTTTTGTTAAAATGATCAAAAAGGGTATTAGAATTGCTAAATTAATAATCAAATTGGATTCTAGAAGTGTAGAAATGGTAATAATCAAATCATATTCTAGAAGTGTAGAAATGGTAAAATTTGATGAGCATTTAGGATTTGAAATTATTACCATGGTGAAAAAGATGAAATTTATTCCAAGTATCCTCTTACAATAAGTATCTTCCGTACCTGCGTTCAAATTGGATGGAAAAGGTATGAAGTCTTAATTATCTGCTGCATAATACACAGTGCCCATCTTCTTTGAATTTGTTTCTATTTTTCAGATTTCAAAATACTTCCAAAATCAACTATCTAAATAAAATAAAGACGAGAATTTGAATTTTCTTCTATTTCTATGCAATGGTGGAAGTAAGAATAGCCAATTAGTTTCTTGATCTTCTTTAGTTTCAAATTTTATCCATGAATTTGTCTCTGTTTTTCAAATTTCAAAATATTTCCATAATCAACCATATAAATAAAATAAAGATGCTATCCAATTGTGGAAATAAGGATGGCCAATTAGTTTCTTCATCTTCTTTATTTTCAAATTTTATCCATTATATATTATAGAGATTATAAATGATTTCTTGTTTCTAGTCTCTATCCCTTTAGAATTATAAAGTTTAAATAATTTCTTGTTTCAAATGGCAGAACAATCCGTAGACCTCAAATGCAGAGAGATTGGATATGTGTAGAACCCTCAATTTCCAGAAGCTATCACAGGAGACTTTTCTTCATGCGGTCCAGAACGACTTCATTCCATACCGAATGATAGTGCACGCCATGTACATACATCAACTGTAGGCAAACCGTACACCCACTCCTCAAATCACCAACCGTACACCCACTCCTTAGATTACCAGGCTGCCACCAAGAAGCAGTAGCACTAGGGCTCTCACACTAGAAGAAAACATTAGCAACAACAAGAGACCATATCCACATGATATGTCCTGCCCATTAAGAAAAAGTGAAAGTAGAAAGCGTGAGGACCGAGATGATTCTCTGGGATTTCTATTGAAACAGAATTCATTCATTGGCCAAGCATCCGATTTGAAGTCTGATATGGAGGAAACAAATTCCAGACTTAGAAACCTTGAAGAAGAGATAACATGCATGAGGAAAAAATCAATGATAGCATCAGAGAAAAAGAAAATAACAGTGACAGTGTGACTGAAGAAGGTGAGTTCTCTGATAAATTATTTGGAGAATTCTGGAGAATTTTGAATGTCATCATCAGTACCACTGTCTGTGATGCAGATCATCAAAGAAAATCTCCTCTAGTTTTCCTTGGAAGTTAAGGGGTAGCAAAAGGAACTTGGGTTTTGCTTGTGAAGAAGAAAATTTGAGAGTGCATTGGCTGGTTAAGTTTCCCTCACAATGCAATAAATAAAAAGAAAATAAGAAACCAAAAAAAAATGGAAAATGAATGGAATTCTATCAGATTTCATCAGTGGAGGTCCAATTTAAACAGACATCTGACAGACAGATTTATAGATATTGAGTTTTCCAAAATTCAAACAACAATTAATAAAAGCAATGGAGCTACTATATAGCTACCCATTCGAATATTATTTTCTGGTGAATCTTTCCCAAACTCAACTCTAATAATTTGGTTTCCTAGAAATGTAATAGCCAAGGTTTGCCATCTTGAAGAGGAAACCTGTGCCCTACTCAGTTTTGAGTGCTGGGTGCACATGCAAGTATTCAAGTGTGCTGCAAGTAGAAGGATTCAATTGTGGAAGGAAATGCTTCTTCCATGATAGCATATCCCTATGTGAGCCTAACCTGACATGATAAGCTCTCTCTAGTGATAAGCGCAACTTGAACCTCTTCTTATATGGTAATAGATACCAAGGCTAGTGTGACCACTCGCTTCTGTCTACTGCAGGCAAGTTTTATGGGTTCCAACCTCTTGCAAACTGGATGCTCTTGATGTTGCTCTCATGTTTGGAGAGTGCAATGTGGCTCCTTTAATTTTCTGGAAGAAGGCAACTTTGTTCCCTACATCGCTACATGAAAAGGGAAGCAATGCCATCCATCTAGGTTAGCATGGGAGTAACCCTTCCAATGAATGTTTTGGGTGAGTATGAGATCAGTGTCTCCATGGGATCAATGTTGGCAAAAGTGATTACAAGAGCCAGAGTTTTGAGATTACGGAAGTTTACCTCCAAGTTAATTGACCCAATTTCAGCAATGCCAGTGAGAAGTTGAATTTGGCCATTATGAAGTTCATCTAAGCTGTGCTACATGTGCCATGATAGGGCTACCTTTCTCAGCCAGCTTCCAATATTTCCTGTGGCAACAATTTTGGTCTGTACTTGTATTCTTTTTATGATTTATATTCATGGGAAGTTGTGGGGTAATTTGTTTGTGATTTATTGCTCGACGATATCTGAATTGTTTCCTCAATTATCTTATGCTTGAATTTTTGTTGTGCTTTGTATATTGCCCAACTTTAGCAGCTTGCTAATGGGGTCCTTAATACATTTATTAGTTTAGTAAAGATTTAAGCCTTCCACTAGGCTTCTATTCTCACTATCATGCACTGTTACCATATTTTCCTGTTCGAAAACGTGAAAATGTATTTTTTTTTTTTGGGGGCTTTCACCTTTTGCCGATGTTTCCAAAATTTTCCACTAGTAGGGTGCATTAATAGGTTGGTCAAACAAGGTTGGTGATAGCAATGTTTAATTCCCCTAACATAAGGGAGCCTTG
The DNA here is from genome assembly GCA_034641835.2 of Pinus albicaulis. Lineage (NCBI taxonomy): Eukaryota > Viridiplantae > Streptophyta > Pinopsida > Pinales > Pinaceae > Pinus > Pinus albicaulis. Next base: position 498,634,938 of record CM076570.1, on the reverse strand, counting down.
ACATATTGGTCAAGAAAGGGTTTTCCTTAGAGTGCGGTATGTTCACCCGTGTGAAACAATGGGGCCATCATGACCTTTGAGTCTAGAAAGACACGACATTTTCCATTACAGTGATGAACATTATTCTAGGAGGGTTTGCACTTGTGGTCATATTTACTGCATTTTTAATACACAATGTTAAGCATATAATTTTCTTCTCCTCACAGGGTTCCTATTTTTTTGGTTTTGTACTTGTTTCAACCATATTCAAGTCTCTTTTATATGAAACTTATGGGAGGATGGTGAATCCAATTTTTGGATCGGTGGGGTTTACTCTATTCTTGGAATTGGCAAATTTTCCAGGCAATAGTAGAAAGAGTTCTGAAAGGCTGCCCTATTCATCCGATATTAGTGGACTCTTCTGGCACTCAAATGGAAATAGAACATTACAATACAAATCCTTCAATTCATTCTACATTGATGGAAATGATAACCAATGAGCTCCACAAAGTAAATACCAAAGGCCGATTCAAGTGCAGAAAAAGCATAGTCAAAGATTTGTCCTTGAACAACTTTGATGCAGAGGACCTGGGAGCCTCTCAGGTATTTAACCTTAGATGGCGAAGGTGTTATCCTGGCGAATCGCAGACACCAGCAATGGAAGGGATACCTAAAAATCTGGTCTCCAGCGATTCGAGCTATGAGACTCTTGAGCATTTCAATGACCTGAGAAATCAGAAAGGGGCAGACATGGAGGGGAATATGTCAAAGGCCATCGATGTGGGACCTGTCAACATCAAATGTTGTAATGATAAAAATGATCACAAGGCCACCATGGAATCAGTTCATGAGATCTCACACCCACAAGCACCAGATCTTGAAGACATGCAACCCATCAAACATGAATATGACTCAATGGCTACAGATGCTACAAATGTGAAACTTAGGCTCACTCTAAGCTCTCAAGGGTTTGATACACATGCCGCTGAAAATTATCATAAAAATTTACATTGGAATAGCTACATGGAGCATTTAGATGACCCTACTACAAAGACAGATTGGGCAAGGGTTCCCCTCAATGTGCGGTATGTTCACCCCTGTGAAACAGCAAGGCCATCATGACCTTTGAGTATGGAAAGACACATCATTTTCTATTACAATGATGAACAATATCCCACCTATTGATATGTTCTTGGTGCTTGACACTTCCAGTATTCATGAAGAATCTATGATAGTTTCCTTTTTCCCTGATTCCATTGGCAGTCCAACTTAGATACTATAGTTGTTTTACTAAAAGTGCTTAATGTCACGGATACCTGAAATCCCTTTTACTGTTTCCCTTTTGAAAATTTTATCCCATATTTCCCAGCTGTGTTATTTTTATATTCTAATTTTCCTGATACGATAAGCTCATTTATTAAAACAAAAAGAAATCTAATATTCAGAGCAATGTTTTTATATAGGATAGAGCCTAATGACGTGAAAAATTATCCAAATTATTTTATAACTGAAATGAATTCGTTGCGATCCAAGAAATTTCTTGTAATAGGTACAAATTCCGCGAAAGAGACCACACAAATAGAGAAATTCATAAATTACAGAACAAGAATTGTGGGGAGAGAAGATATCACGCTTTTGAAGAGAGAACATACACAGAATAAACAAAATAGATAAATTCAATGGGGAAAAAACCAGTGCTCAAACCCTCGGCACCGTGGAAAAGAATAAATAAATAATATTGCTAAAATTAAGTGAAAATATTGAAAACATAGCTCTTTACATACCTGTATGATTGTCGATAACAACAGCTTCGAACAATCCTATAAAATTGTGCTCTCCCAACTTCTCCTCCAACTTTGATGCGCCACCTTCTCCTCCAACTTCGATGTGGGCTTGTGCTGCACACTCCATTTTTCCCTCCACTTTTTTGGTTTATCTCTTTTTTCCCTCCTCGTTTTTGGTTTATCTGTGATCTGACTTTTGGTTTTGTTTACCGCATATAAAAATAATCAAAACCCTTGATTAGCGCATATGAAATGATCCTTTAGGTGTATTGAATATAAAATATATTTCTTAACCAAAAGATGTACTACATATACGATAAATAGATGGTTCTTAACCCAAAGGTGAAAAAATGCTTCTTATATATAATTTTATATTTGCATACTAAGATCACAACCCACAGGCGCAAGAATGCTTCACATATATAACTTTACATGTGCATATTAAGATCAGCACCCACTTCTTACATTCGACGTCCAGGATTCCATTGTTATTCATGAGTTTAATTGTTCCTTTGATGGTTGAAATAACATTGTCTATTATAAATAACATTTGCATACTAAGATCACCAACCACTTCTTACAATCCGTGTCTAGGATTCCATTGTTTTTCATGAGTTTAATTGTTGTTTTGATGGTAGAAATAACATCGTGTGTTATAAATATGTTATGGAAATGATAAATTTCTTGGACGCATTCTTAAAGATAAATATAGCTCCCAAGACACATGTTATGTTTCAAAGTTTCATCATTGCCCCGTAGCATCACATTTAGATGGTTCTCATTGCTACTTTTTATGATCGCATGATACACTTTGAATAAAAAAAAAAATGTATTACATTTGGCATCATACAGTTCTATTATAATGGTTCTTGAACGCTGAAGTGATTGCATTATCTCAAGCAATTGTATTGGCAGTTCCGAGTATTGTTATTTCTTGAGTTAGTCTAAAGCTTTGCAGTGCTATATTTGGTATGGTAAACTTTCGTATCTTGGTCTTTTAATGTTTCTTATTGGATTGATGCAAAATTTGAAATTATAATCTTGTTAACTAGAAATATGAGTGAATTTTAGAGTGTTATCCATGATATATTTGTTAACCAAGCCACATAATTAGGAAATATGAAAAGTCAAATACCAAAAACATAAGAGAAGTGACAGAAGTTAGCTATCAATCGTGAAATTATTTCCTATCAAAGCACATATCAATTAAAAGAAAAGCTAGTGTGCACTTCACTCTTGGTTTTGTAATGTTTATTCATTCCAAAAAATCCACCATAAAACAACCTTGTCATAGTAAGCATGTTCCACATTGTACTACAATGTGACACATTTTTTATTTTTTGTAGACTACCTGCATCAGACACACAAGGGAGGGATGTCATGTGACAACTCCCCCTCTGCACACTTAATCTGTGTTACTCACAAAATTACAAGAGAGTAATCGTATGTGGTGTAATGCCGAGATGAGGTGCAACATTCGGCTCCAATGTCGATGTTCAAAGGTTGAAGGTTTCTTGGCTCGTTATAGACTTTTCCTATTGCAATACCGTCTTTATACAACTTTGACTCTCATACCATTTACATATCACAGACTTTGCTCAGAGGTGTGGATCGACCTTAACAAAGTCTTTGGCAAACCCAATACTCCTTAGGAGTCTCACCACATTAGGTTCACATATGCATCAAAATGCACATGTGTAGGCTTGTTGAACTCGGCCTAATAGAATAATGACATAAAGATTTAGAGAGAGAGAGAGCTCAGAATAAAAACACAGAATCGAATGCCCAAAGGCGATAAATTTTCTTTATTTATAGGATTTCAAGAGAGGTTCAAGCATCTTCTCGAAATATGACATGTTTGCATAAATTGTACAAACTATAGATCTCAAATCTAACTTTTCCATAGATTCTTTGAAATGTGGGTAAAATCCCACCAAAATTCAGAGAAGTGCTATGAGTTTCATATATTCGTCCAGAAAGTTAACCTAATATTTTACTTCAAAGGACAGACCCCTCCACTTAGTCATTTAAATTGTCCTGAAAATCTAATTTCATACTTGGGATAGGAAATTTTAGTAATTTTAGGTATAAGTTAAGATGTTGTTTGATTTTTAAGGCCTCCTAGTCATTAGGAAAGTTGAGTCTTATGATTAGGATTACTTGTGGCATCCTATGTATTTTTCAAACTACAATACATGAAGGAAAATATGTGCAGGACATTTGGGGGAAATGTGATTGTCCATAAAATGTAGATCAGATTTGAGGATCTTGTAGTTCTTTTCCTTGGACCCTACTAGTTCTTAGAGGTTGTATTTTAAGTGGTTATCAGGAAAAATCATAGTATTCCCAAGAATATTAGTGTTGGAGCACATATGGTTTGGGATAAAGGATAAGGGGTTCTAGGAGTTAAGGGGTTTAAGGGTTTAGGAGCAAGGGGTTAAGGGTAAAGGGTAAAGGGTTAGGGCTTGTGGGGTTTAGGGGTTAGGGGTTTGAGGTATAGGGGGTTTAAGGGTTAGAGGTTAATGGATTAGTGGTTAAGGGATTTAGGGGTTAACGATTAACCATCAAGGGATTACATGTCAGGGGATTTAGGGGTTAAGTTCCTAAGGGTTATGGTATTTAGGTGCTAGCGGGTTAAGAAGTTATGGGTTAATGAGTTTAGAGGTTGGGGGTTATGGGTTAAGGGTCAAGGTTTAAGAGGATATGGGATTAGGTTTTATGGGGTTAAAGGATTCTAAGCTAGAGGTTGTGGGTTAAGGGGTTAGTGGCTTTGGGTTTAAGGGATCAAGGGGTTAATTTGTTATGAGTTATGGGTGCAGGGGTTAAGGGATTGTGGCTTTGGGGTTAAAGGGATAGGTAATTTAGTGATTATCGGTTAAGTGTGTATGGGTTGTGATAATGTGGCCCCTAATCTCCTTTTCACAACTATTGGGGGTTCCCCTGTCAATTTCTCTCATTGCCTCACCTATAGGTCCCCTAGCCCCTATGACATAAGGCCCTAAGGCTCCTTCTCATTCTCTAATGTTAGGATTATAGATCTCAGTAAAACATGCTCAAACCTCTCACTTCTACCCATCCATGCTACCATTGTGTCCCCTTGACCCGTTCAATACACCAAAAGATCCCCCCCCCCAAAAAAATTCATGAGAATTGAACATTTTGAGGCGATCATTTAACAACAGCTTCACAACTACTCCATTTATAATGGTGTATTAGAGCTATTAGATGTCATTTCATTAAGTTTCAGTGATAGGTGAGAGATATGCATAGCTCACTAAATGTGTATCAAGAGGCTATTAGTCTATTGGCTATAGAATTTGACTCTTCTCATTTGTAACTAAGTGAAATGGAAAATATGTGGAGACAATCTCCATTCTTCTTCTTTCACCGGGCCATGTAAAATAAATGAAGCAAATAGTCTCAACCACTTGGAGAAGGAAAGTTGAGAACAATAATTAGCATGAACAAACAAAGAATCCAATGAGTTAAGCTTAGAGGGGTCTCCCTTTGTAAACAAGCATCCATAAGCTTGTTAGAATTAGCATGAATCTTTACTAGAATTTGAATAGTCTTCACATCACCAACGACATCCAATAGAAAGTTACCAACCCCTACATTAAAAATGATGTCTCCAAATAAGGTGTAGTTAATACGTATAATCTTCATTAGATATCATGTTGCTAAGAATGAAGTGTGTGGATTAGAGTTAAATTTGTTATTTTAGTTTTTTGTCTTTTTTTGTCTTTTAGAGTATGAATCTTTTTGGTCTACTGTGCTAAGGTAGTTTGGCTTTCAAATATTCAAGGAATATGTGAGGAAGTCTGGAAACACCCTGTCAATGGATCCCCCTTCTTTGTGTGGGAATAAAAGCCGAGGAGAGTGAAGAGGGCCCTCAAAAGCTAGGCTAAAGCCCTCCCTTCTCTGACCGAGTCAAGGCGGGTTGCCCAGGCCTGTTTGGAGAGTCACCAAATTTTATCTAAATAGCCAGGGCTAGGAAAATATCCCAATCACATGAGTTCTAGTATATTATCATTAAATATTTTATCTAAATGGCCACAACCCAAAGTTGTTAAAGAGAAAATTCAAAACTGAGAGATGCTCCATGAATTCTACCTAAACAGTTGTTGAGATTCAACAAGATGATGAACTTAGTGAAAAGAGGCGCCTTCACTAAGTGGGCCCGCAGGCTATTTTTGGCGCAAAGTCTATTTTTAGACATGTCGATCATATTCTATGAGTTGCAGGATGCTATTTGTGGATGGTTGGTCGCTGGAAAAAATGATGGAATTCATTTTTGTACATATCAAAGAGTCTATTTTTAGATTGCCAATCTAAAAATGTATATGTCGAATATTATTAGCTCTTAATATTTGGACTCTAAACATTATCTTATCCCTGGAGCACTTCGCTTAAGTGCATAGATGTGGCACACCAAATTCATTGCATGAACCACGTCTATTCCCGAGGGTTTACCGGAGCTATCATGGAGGAATTCAGCTTAGAACTCATGTGATAGAGTTTGGTGGAGTTGGAGAAGTAGTTGGTGGAGTTGTGTTTAGTTTAACTCAGTTAGACACAGTTGAGCTAGTTGTATCTAGTCTAACTGATTGATACACTAGTGAGAGTGGTGTGAATTAATTATTAATTAATTCACTAAATATTAACTCATTAATCAACCGAAGAATACATCAGTTAACTATAGTGCATGGACAGTTTCAGTGGAGACCAGTGGAGAGGTAGGTGAAAGAGTAGGTTGACTATCAGTTGTGACTATAGTGTTGCATGATTTGCAACACCCAGTGACTGGAGATGCCAATGAGGATTGCGTGAGCAAGGCTGGACCAATTTGAGCTCATTCAAAGCCATTCTTCGAAACAGGATTGTGCGCAGAGGCAAAGGCGTGGCAAAGATCGATGCATGGATTTGCTAGATCGGGCCTGATTAGTGTGTAGCGATTGTATTGTACTGAGAGCTTGACATGATCAGCTTTGTATGAGGATTGTTACATGATCTCTATGACATATATTATATACAGATAGTTGGGGTTTTCAGCTTCAGGCTTTCCCGTTAAACAACTGTGTTAATGTGTGTGAATTTTTGTTGTTTCATGTGTGCATTGCAATCTTGATTTAATTTCCGCAAATGATCAATGGTGGAATAGATTCTGTATTTTGCATGAAGTTAAAATAGTGTGAGATCAGGAGAATCTTGGACATATAACACATAAGTTATATAATTTCTACAACAGTTGGTTCTAGAAAAAAGTTCCCAATTACCCCCATTCCATCCTATTTTCAAAAAATATTTCATCTAAACACCATGACCAAAGCTCCTAAACCCAAATTCCATAAATTTAAAAATGCACACCAAATTCTATCTAAAAATACATGGCTAAAAAAATCTCCCAATCACCGTAATTATATTATGTTTTTATACCATATTTCATCTAAACCTCCATGAGCCAAAGCAGTTAAAGCAAAACTCTTCAAATTCAGATACTTAGTGAATTTTTTTATCTTAACAGACAGGGCTAGAAAAATCTCCCAATCACCCCAATTTGTATTGTTTTCATAACATGTTTCATATGAGTAGCCATTCCCCGAAGTTTTTAAACTCGATCTCTACAAATTTAGAAATAGAGCAGCCTCCCTTTAGCAACCCTTACTCAGACCTCTAACTAGACCTAATTTAGGACTACATCTCTCCTAGCCTCCTTGATAAAATGAGCTCCTTCTCACTTGATGTTCTTGCCTTCGTACTAAGGCCTCCTTAAATAACTTTTCCTAGCTAGGCCTCTTCAAAATGATCTAGAACTTACAAATTTTATCTACTTAGACCTTAGGAAATATTATTTTTTTTGTTTAATTTTCTTTTACATTTTAAACCTTATCTTGGGTCCAAATCCCGTTCTCTTGGGTTATTTTCCCACAAAACATTTTTTTGGGATCAAAATCACACAAACCCATCTCACTAGGATTTTAGAGTACCTCCCAAGCTACACAATTTAACAACATAGTCTAGTTGTAGTAATCATAACTTGGTCAAGCGCCTATAGTCAAGCAAGGACTTGGTTGGGTTCCCAAGTTGAAAATTAAGTAAAGGTAGTTGTGAGAGCATGATAACTAGGAAGGGTTAGGGAATGCCAAGGAATGAAAAGGCGTGCTAAAACATGTTGGACAATGTCAATGCATGTTGAGGAGTGTTAAGGAGTGTCGAGGTATCACAAAGGAGAACTAGGTCAAAATTCATGGAAATGAACAAATAAGAGTGTGTTCTAGGGAGTCTCAGTGAATTAATGTGTGCCAAGGATGATGTGACATGTTAGAAAAAGTTCATAATAGGATTTGTAAGAGGCTAGCCTATGATTGCGATAAGGGGCTCTATTAGACTCATGTATTTCATAATGTCACAAGGTGACTGATCACTGATTAGATTGTTCATATACTGAAAATAATATTCTATGGCTATTATTTATTTTCAGAGAAGAAAGGGAGACCCTGACTGTTAAAGAGCATCAAATGAATCAATTTACATTATAGTTCAGTGGAAAGGAGAAAAATTGTTGCTGACGAGGTGTGATGGGGATCAAACTTCATTTCTGCCCTCGTTCCATTTCATTTCATTCACCCTCTTTGCCCACCTCATTTCCTCCATATTCTCCCATGCTCTGAAACCCATTCCTTGCCATGCTTCTCTTCCATTTCATCTTCCATTTTGAAATATACGTTACCTTACCTTTCTTCCGCCTTTCCGCTTTAACCTTCCACCTTTACCATGTCATTGCTTTTTATTCCCTAATCACGATCAAAGTGGGGCCCTCATCGCATTTCGCAGACTTTACGTATTTGGCATTGGAACTAAACTTTAAATAATGCGATCGTCGTTTGCGATATCGCATCGCATTGTTTTACCTTGCGAGCACCCGCAATCTATTTTATTTAGTTTGCAATGCGGTAATTCGGCCCCACCTCAATAGCTCCGCCCCATTACACAGCCATTGCAATACATTTTTATATCATATAAAACTTCATAACACTGACTGCATAAAAACCTTCCGCCGATTCATAACACTCTGCCAATTTCCAGTGGGCCCCTCTTCTCCACACTTCGCAAATTTTAGGAGTTAACCCTGCAGCTTATAAGTAAAAATTAAGAATTGTGATGTGCGCCCGCGATCTAGTCCCACTTCTTCCCTGCCACGCCACTCATCTCCTCCCCTGCCCATCGCACTTCGCAGATTTTAGAGTTTACATATTTCGCGCTTATAACTAAACGCTACGAATTGCGATGTGCGCTGCAGTCCAGTCCCACTTACCCTCCATGTCATTTAACCTCCATGTCACCTCCCCATCACATCACATCACCGATCGTATTCTTTATAAACTAAAATGTAAAGGTTGCGCAATGCACGGATGCAATGCCAATTCATAACTAAATTCTACAAAATTTCAGGTCCGGGTGAACGAGTTGTCACTATGTTTTGTGTGTATAACAAGTCAATTCAGGACTACGAGGTTTATAGTTCATTTATGAATAAATAGGCCAAAATACCCAACAAGAAGTAAAGGCTTTCCACCTCATCGCGCCACCGTCATCTTTAAATCCGACGACCTACATTTCATTCTGACCCCCTTTACCATCCTTACTTTATCCTTGTAGGGGGGGGTCCAGAACGAATGACCCCCCTTTTCTATTACCACCCTTCCCCATTTCTATTACCACTTACCACTTCAAAAGGGTCTGAAATACCTCTTTTCTCTTGCAAAATTGTTTTCCCCAAATGAAAAACCATTTTTTAGCCATTTTTACCAGTTCGTTTTTGAGCGAGATTTCGGGCAGATGGGAATGAATTTTGACAAACCGAGAGAGGTTTTTATTCAGCACGGGATGAAAAAAAAATACCTCTCCCATATTTTGCACAGGTTTCTTCAGTTGGGATAATCGAAAGCCATCTCTCAGCCCTATTTTTCATATTTCTGTTTTTCCGTGTTGGTCATGATTTTTTGGCAATTGTTGTGGAGAGATGGAGATGAATTTTGAAAATAAGAGAGAGGGTTTTGACCAGAACGAGGAAAAAAACAATAACCTCTCTCATAGTTTTCATAGGTGTCACCGTTGGGGAGAAAACAATGTCTGAGTTGACCCCTATTTTTAGCAGTTTCGCCCATTTTTCACAGCATGACAAACATCCCACGATTTTCAGGAATTTTTTTTTTGATGATGGTTCTTAGATGTGAACAAGGATAATACATTTCGGCAAGGTTTTCCATAAAAATAGTGCCAGACAGTATGATAGTAGGACAACAAAGCAATCGGTGCCGTAGTGGAGTTAATGATCCAGCCAAGGCGGTGCAAGAAAGGTTGGGCCAGACATCAATTTTGTCTCACTTTGTATTTTCAGAATTTTAAAAGCCCAATTGAGTTCACCTTATAATTCACGAAGGGTAACCAAAGTTAATACAACCAACGGTGGCTGACAGATTCACCTCGTCATAACCTTGCATGGCCATACTTACCCATTTTCTGCTTAAATTGTAATCAATGAAAGTTTGTCAGGGTAGATTACGGAAAACCGACTTAGTTGTTAGTTAAATACCACTAGATTTCTCATTATAAAAGGTTGGATATTTTAGCACCTGTATTGTAAGAACTACTATTGAAGCACTTTAATTTTTAGAGCTGGACATCAATAATCAAAGACCGTTTACAGGATTCTTGAGTTGTGTCAAAATGGTGATGTGTTTCATTTTTGTTTAAATGTTTTCATTGTTTTCTCTATTGTGTATCTGCTCATCTAACTGTAAATCAGAAATTTTATATTAAGATTCGTTGTCGGAGCGCCTTAATTCTGTCTGCATTTACAACCTGAATGTTTTCTGCTGAAGTCTAATTAAAGAATTCTTAATTTCTCTTTAGTCACTACCGAACCTTACTGTTTCTTTCACCTCATAATTCATACAACTCTTAAAATCCATTTAGCACAGTTAGCTTGCCTTGTGATTTGCTCTTGATTTTGATGTGCCATTCCAGCCTTTGACTCCATCGCCCAATGGAATAGCTTCTGCAGCCCTATCTTTCCAACCACACAATCAATCAAACAAACAACCCCCATCACTGTAACTAGCCTAATATCAGTATGTATAAACAGCAAGTTAAATCGATTTAAATCATAAAACATAGAGAGCCCTCTTTGAGTCTAGGAAGGCTAGGTCCTGGACTCCAAAGTGGTTTGATGTTGTGCTTTATAGTTTAGTTTTGACAATCTTCTAAATTATAGAGTGAAAACGGGCTCGACAAAGAAATTTTAAACAAAGGGAGACTTTTTGTTTGACACAACACTATTTTTCCTTTATCTATTATTTTTATATGACATGTGGCACACTTTGGCCAAATGCTCATGTTTTGAACTATTTTAGACAATTCAATATTGTACATTGTTATGTATAAGTTTTAGGGAACTCGACTTGTGTCGACCTATATCTTATGTGTCTTGTGTATCCTGTGGTTCTTGCAAACTTTCAGTTAATGCTCTACTGTTTATATGAACTAGACATACATGTGAATTATTTCCTATGTAACCTATGTTTCTTAGTTGTTTTATGGCCTTGGCTAGATGTGATCCTTGGTAAGTTATTAAGTGGGAAAATTTCAGCTTGGACATGACTAGCCTAAGATGAGGTATAAGAAGTTCTTAGGTGAACAAGGCACAATCTACTTGTAGTAGGTGAAATTGATCAATTTGTTACGACTGAAGCAACCAATGTCACATGAAATGGAGTAGCTAAGGACTTGATTGGGTTCCCAAGTCATTAACAAATGTAAGGATATTTGTGAGGGCATGAGTGCCAAGGCATGCTAGTGAATGCTAACATGTGCTAGATATTTCGAAGGCATGTAAAATATGCTAATATGTGTCAAGTGCTAAGGCATGCCAATATCTGCAATGGTGTGAAAATACATGCAGGGGACTATCAAGGAAACAAAAAGGAGAAACAAGTTAAAATACAAGGAAATGAACACATCATAGGGTTAATAAGTCATCAATTTACATTTTCCAAGAGGGGCATGCTATGCACACCAACACTAGGTGGAAATGAGTTTCAAGTACCAAGCGTTAGTGAATTCTAAGTGCCAAATCATCCTCTGTTACTTCTCTTCTACTTTCAAATAACTGATCTCAAATAAATTTAATATTAAACCATGCCAAATCATATTGAGGCATCTTAATGAATGTTATACATGATAATGATCATGACCTCTTTAGGACTACATGTCTCTTTTCCCCCCTTTCAAATGGGCTCCTTCTCTCTTGATGTTATTTCCTTCATCCTAAGGACTCCTTAAATAGTTTTCCCTAGACCTCTTAGGAACCCTCTAGAACTTACAGGTTTTATCCACTTAGACCTTTGGAAATATTAATTTTCCTTTTTAATTTTCTTTTAGATTTTAAACCCCATCTTTGGTCCAAAATATCTTTGATTTGCTTCTATTCCCACAAAGCCTTTTGTGACCAAACTCACACAAAGCCATCTCACAAGGCTTGTGGAGTACCTCCCAAGCTACACAATTCAAAAATATAGTCTAGTTGTAGTAACTATAACTTGGTCAAGCTCTTGCAGTCATGCGAGGGCTCGGTTGGGTTCCCAAGTCAAAAATTAAGTAAGGGTAGTTGTGAGGGCATGATATCTAGGGATGGTCAGGGCATGCAAAGGAATGAAAAGGCATGCTAACACGTGTCGGACAATGTCAATGCATGCTGAACTAGAGTGTTAGGGAGTGTTGGGGCATATCAAGGGATAACTAGGTCAAAATGCATGGAAAGGAACAAATAAGAGTCTGTGAAAGGGAGTGTTAGCGAATTCAAATGTGCTAAGGACAGAGTGTGTTAGGAGAATTTTAGAATAGGATTTACAGGAGGCAAGCCTACTGTTGTTATAGGGGGCTCGACATAGCAATTTTAGACAAAGGGAGATAACTTTGTGCTAGGCAAAACATTGTTTTTCCTTTAGTTACTTTTTTTATATGAGATGTAGCACACTTTGGCTACATGCTCATGTTTTAAACTATTTTAGATAATTGCATACTGTACATTGTTGTGTATAAGTTTTGGGGCACACAGCTTGTGTCAGCTTATATCTTGTGTGCCTTGTGAATCTTGTGGTTCTTGCAAACTCTCAGTTAATGTTCTATTGTTTATATGAATTGAACATACATGTGAAATATTTCCTGTGTAAGCTATGTTGCTTAGTTGTTTTATGGCCATGGCTAGATCATGTGATCCTTGTCTTGGTAAATAGTTAAGTGGGACAAGTTGAGATTGGACATGAGTGGCATAAGATGATTTATAGGCACTTCTTAGGTGAACAAGGCACAATCTAATTTTAGTAGGTACAATTGGTCAAGTTGTTGGGGTTGAAGCAGGCCAATGTTTTCACATGAAATATAGTAGCCAAGGGCTTGATTGGGTTCCCAAGTCGTGAAAAAATGAAAAGTGTAGTTGTGAGGACATGAGTGCCAAGGCATTATAGGGAATGCTAAGATGTGCCAGATAGTGCGAAGGCATGTCAAACATGATAATATGTGCCAATTGATAAGGCATGCCAAGATGTGCAAGGGTGTGTCGATGCGTGCCAAGGACTGTCAAGGCAACAAAAGGGAGAAACAATTTAAAATACAAGGAAATGAACACATAAGAGGGTTAATTAGTCATCAATTTACCTTTTCTAAGAGGGGCATGCTAGGCACACCAACACTAGGCGCCAATAGGTGCCAAGTGCAAAGTCTTAGTGCATTATAAGTGCCAAGTCTTCCTTTGTTGCTTCTCATCTACTTTCCAAAAATTGGTCTAAAATAAATTAAACCATGCCAAATCATACCAAGGCATCTCAATGTGTTCCATACATGATAAGACTTTCTAAGCACCAACACGTGCCAAGCGAGAATATGTGTAAGGGACTGTTATGCATGCTATGAAGTGGAATGGCATGTCGAAGACTGCTAAGGTCTTCTAGAGAGTGCTAATGCATGTTTATGAGTGTTAAGGAGTAATAGGACAAAACATTAAGGGAGCACTAGGTCAGAATTCATGGAAGTTAATGAATATGAGGAACGTGTGCCAGGGACTAGTGTTAATGAGTTCTATCTATCATGCCAAGGAGGGAGTGACAAGGTATGCTAAGAATTGGTAAGGCATGCTAGGGAATATCAAGGCATGTAAAGAAGTGCCAAACTGTGCTACAGATTTCCAAGGTGTGCTAATTATATGTTCCAAATAGTGCCAAGATATGCCAATACATGCCAGGTGCTAAGGATGTGTAGGGTGCTAGGGTATGTCAATATGTGTCAAGAAGTGTTAAGGCAACAAAAGGAAGAACCAAGCTAAAATGTAAGGAAATGAACACATAAGAGGGTTAATAAGTCAGGAATTTATCTTTTTCAAAAGGGGCATGCTAGTCACACTAATAATAGGTCCTAATACATGCCAACTGGAATTGTGTGCCAAGTGCTAATGTATGTCAATGCATTCAACCAAGGTGTTCCAGGGCATGCTAGGGACTACATGCATGCTAACACATGCTAGGAGAGTTCCATGTTGTGCTAGTGCATGCCACCATGTGCGCGGGTGTCAGTGTAATGACAAGATTTTCTAGGTACAAATATGTTCCAAGACATGTGAGGTGCTAAGAAATATTAGTGTGTGAAAAATCATTAATTTAAGGTGTGCCTAAATTGTTGAGGAGTGTTAGGTCTTTCTCATTAATATAATTGTCAGAGCTTGATTTTGTATTAAATAATATATTTCCTATACACACTAGTGGAATTTTATCTAAAGGGAATTTGATAGATAATAAACTTAATAGATATGAATCATGTGTTGACTCATAGGAAAACTCTATTCGACTAGTGATTACTTGAGGGAAATGATACACACTAATTACTTCTTAAAAAATTGATTGATTATAACCACTATGGCCTTGGAAATATCATAAAAAAATACTCCACAATAATGGCCTTAAATCGTTATCTTTTGAAAAAAAAATATTAACAGGCATATAACATCATCAAAAACTCATTGGAATGATCAATGGTGATGAACATTTTTTCACTGTCACCAAAAGTAACAAAAAAAGCATTGGTGAGGGTCATTAAAAATCCGTCACTAGAAGTGTCACGAAAGAGAGAATTAGTGATGGGCCTTTAACGACTCTCACCAAAAGTGTCATTGAAAATGGCTTTGATGACGAACTTTAAAGGACCATCACTATATACACTTACAATGACGTTTTTTTAAGGACCGTCACCATATGTGACATTGGTGACGGACCTTAAAGGTCCGTCACAAGCATGACCCTCGCCAATGTCTTTTTTTCTTGTAGTGTTTGATGCCAGCAAAAAAAAATGCATGGGAAACAATATCACAAAAAGATTCACAAAAATTGATTCATATATTATTTTTATCTAATTTTAAGGTCATGACCAAGCCAAACACCAAATTGGTGTATGACTACTAAGTCTACGAAGGCATACATACTCTACCCCCCTCTGGTTTTGAGCTTGTGACCTATTAGGAGGAAACACATAATCTTAACCATTAGGCCCAACATTACGAATCAAGGCCAAAATACAAGTCACATAAATAGTGCGTATGAGATCTAACATATTCCAGACTAGGACATTGATAATTGAGAACATATCTCAACAACCCAACCAACCAGCAAAATTAACCTACCTATACCCTTATTTTATATATATATATATATAATATAATATATACATTGATAACTTAAAAGTAGTCATAACTTTATATTATAATTTTATTAAAACACTAATTTATTGCATTTCAATCATTTTAATTCAACCCTATTTTATCTTCATATATGGTTATATGTTCCATCATAATAATTTTATTTAATATTAAAATTAAGATAATATATACTACTTAACGGAAAAATTTATATAGAATATATATAACATAATGTGGTAAACATAGTTATATATTATTTATACACAATTTTTTAATTTATTTGACTATTTCTCAAAACATTGATAAATATTTCACATATTAGCTACACCATCAATATAATTAAGTAGCATCAAATTTAATTACACCGTAAGACGTTCCTCTTTGAAAACAACACCCCTAGCTGCAACTCTGTATTGGTTTGCAAATGTTAGACGATTAAATTTTTTTTGGTCCTCAAATAATAATTAATAGTTAAAAAAAATTAATAGTTAGAGTTATTTGTTGAACTATTTCTTGATAGCTTAACGGTTTCTTGTTGGTAATTTAAAAGAACAACAACAACAAAAACATAATAATAATAATAGTAAGACATATATATAAAAATACAAAGAAAAGGGAGAAAGCGTTCTTGAAATTTGTAAATCCAGTAGTGCACATGGACGGAAAGTAAGAAAGGTCATGTACATTAATGAACATTTACAGAGCCAACCAAAGGTGTAGGCAAGAAAGTGTGGACACATCGCTCTCGGTAGGGTATACCAAATTTCATTCTAGACCTTTCCTACTTTCTGTTTATTATTTTATTATTTACTCCTCCACCATATCCCTACACATGAATGAGAATTGTGCTACAAGTAACATAGAAACCTATCCTCGTATTTAGACCATTCTTTTGTGATTTAGTGAGGCCTCATTGCTAGGTGTTCCTTGCATCATTTGTAACGATATTTATTTGTTTGGCCAACGAATTATTGACATATAGATGGCTCTTCAATTTTATTATAGCGATATGGATATTTAAATTATGTTAGACTAAGACTTTTTTATTTATTTATTGTGATATATTCATACATATTTTTCATTTATCGTAACATAAGTTTCCTTTTTTAAATTTATTTATGAGACTACCTAATTACCCCGTACTGTTGTTAATTGTTGTTCTTATTTACAGACCTTACGAATTTACACAATGGAAGTTTCGAGCTGCATATGTCTCATCTTTGCCGATAGTCTCATCTTTGCAGATGTCTTACCTTTAAAAAAATTACCACTTGGAATTTTCACAAATGGCGAGGGAGACATAGGAGATGTACTCTTTTTGGAATTGACTATTAAGAATATTTTAAAACATGGCACAATGGAAATTTTGAGCCTCCATATGTCTCATTTTTGGCAATAGTCTCATCTTAGCATATGTCAGTACTTTCAAAATTTTTACAACTTGGAATTTTGACAAATGGCAAGGGTGAGATAGGAGATGTACTCTTTTGGGAATTGATTATTAAGAATATTTTCAATCGGAAGAATAAAGTTAAAAAAACTGGTTTAAGAATATTTTCAATCGGAAGAATAAAGTTAAAAAAACTGGTGTTTCAAGAGTACCATTTGATACTATCGGAAATACATGTTTATTTAATATTTTTGTGTGTTTTAATTTAAATATATAATTAATAATTTTAAATTAGAAAAATGAAAAAATAGAGTTAATTGGTTTGTTTTTAAATAATGTTGTGTGTAATTTTATTCTTTGTGAGAAACATGACATTATTGGAAAATGTGTGAATTTTTATAATACTATTTTATTTTTATAATTTATACAATATTTATGACTTTTGAATTGATGTAAATGGTAAAAATTATAATTCAAAAAACATGACACTATCAAAATATGTGGGAATTTTTTATAATATTATTTTAATTTTCATAACTTTTATAATATTTATGACTTTTGTATTAATGTAAATAGTAAAATTATAATTCAAATAATAGCTTATTAAGTAATTTTTTTTTTAACTCAATATAAATATAAAGTAAAAATAAAATAAAATGTATTATTATAAAAATAAATTTAAATATTAAAAGATAAATATATCTTCATATTATTTTGATATATACATTGAAAATTTTAATTGGTAAATATATTTTCCTTACCATTATCTAATTATTATTTTGAATATTGTTTTATTATAATTAATTTTATTAATATAAAAAAATATATCATATTTCAAATATTAATTTATTTTTATAATTTAGGAATTGTCTTTAATGTCAATTTTTCTAGTCTCTGTTAGATTTTCTGGCAGGAATCCACTGGAAAAATTTGAGGTGAAATCTTGATTTGTGTTATTTAAACCGGTTTTTAAAAATTTAAGGTGAAATCTTGACATGCGTTATTTAAACTGGTTTTCTGAATGCATATATTGATTCAACACCATGAAAAACCAAGTTTACCCATAAAACTTGTGACTTCAATGAATTCCAGTGGGATTTTAGACAAATTAGATCGGAAAACTTTTCAAAAAGTTCCATTAAAGACAACTTGTATAATTTATAATAATTTTAATTAAAATATATAGTGATAAAAACTAACCTAAATCTTTTGTTGAACTCCTCTCATCCCACTCCCATTATATCTTTCAATAAAAATAACTCTTATTTTTAATAGATATTTGATATTGGTATATAATACTCTTTTTTGTACTTACTAATACCATAATATTATTTTATTTTTTATAACTTCTACAATATTCATGACTTTTAAATTAATACAAATGTTAAATTTTATCATTTAAGTAATTTTTTTAACTCAATATAAATACAAAATAAAAATTAAATAATTTTTTATTATTACAAAAATTACATTAAATATTAAAAGATAAATATATCTTCATATTATTTGATATATAATTTGAAAATTTTAATTAGTAAATATATTTTCATTACCATTATCTTATTATTATTATTATTATAATTAATTTTATTAATATAAAAAATTATATCATATTTCAAATATTAATTAATTTTTATAATATAGGAATTGTCTTTAATGGTATTTTTTTCTAGTTTTTGTTGGATTTTCTAGCAGGAATTTATATTCAACACCCTAAAAAACCCTAGGGAACTTTGACTATGCATAGTTTACCCATCAACCTTGTTATTTCAATGAATTCCTGTAGGATTTTAGAAAAATTAGATTGGAAAAATAGATCTGATTTTTTTTTTCAAAAACTCCTCTCTTCCCGCTCCCATCACATCTTTTAATAAAATTAACCCTTTTTTTGTAAATTTGGTAGTAACTTTCTATTTTTCCATTAAACAGAACATAAGTTTACATTATCATATTTTACTTGGTAGCCTTAACTTGCCCGTAGGAAAACATGTCTGTTGGCCACCTCATAGAGTTAAAAGCCAACCAAAATTGGAACAATTTTATCCTGTCTCTAGATACCTTATAAGGTATATTGTCTACACTGTACAATTTACATTTTAAAAAAGTAAATGTTATCCGTCATTTGCATAGTTAAACAAAAAATAATAGAATTCTGAAGCTACTTATTTGACGATTCGATAGGTGTCAAGTCCTTGACACTCGACCTCGACATATCCACTTGATTCATATTTTGAATTTGTCGTTCCATATGGAAGATTAGAAAATTATAGTGATGCTGCTGAAGGTGGATTTCCTGGATATATCTGCATGTTTCAGCCAATATGGAGGCTGCTTTTGGGTCTCCTCCCACTTCCTGAACTGAAACTATGGATTTTTCCAATAAATGTTTCATTATCCAATACAAATGAGTTTAATGTTTAAAAAAAGATAATATTCCTCTAGTATTCCCAGGATCATTCATCATATCCTTTTCTTCATCAGTGATATCTTCCTACACTTTAGTTTTAATATCATTCCCCCATCCCAAAATCAAGGATTTAACCTGCAGAGGTGTCCCCACTGCATAGGCATGGAAAAGGTTTTGCATAATTTCTTTTCCAGGTTTTCTTCCTCTTTTGTTTAGTCCCACCTTTTCCTTACCTTTGTCCTTGCCTTCCTTTTTTCCAACTTTTCCTTTCCATGTCTGAGATTTCACCATTTTCCTTTGTAGCCGGTCTCCCAGCAACTGTACCTTCACCCGATTCCACACCGGGATGCTCCCCTGACGTGAAAATACTGGAGGGTGAAAGATGCTAGGATGACCTATGCATGGAGACAAAGTAACATTAGTTTTGGTAAGATTAAATACAATATTATCTTGTTGTATGAAGGAAATATGTTTCCTTCCCATCACTTCTACCCATTTTTCAGTGCCTATATAAGTAGTCTTCTTCACAGCTAGCGCCTCCCTCTGAGTTAGATAAGGCTAACTCGTGCATTGCACATACTCTTTAAGCAACATTGAAGGGCTTTGCAAAGCTACCTCTAGTTTCACCTTCTTATAATATTTGAATTTCTCCCTGTAGACCCAGATTACAAATTTAACTTGGAGAGGCCATTCAATAAGAAAACCCATAACTGACAACGAAACTGAGCTAAAGTGATAACTTAATCTAGGGGACGGTTCAGCTGAGCCTATGAAATACATAATACAATGAAAAATTCTATGCTTGGTAACAAAATCGACAATTAACCGAGACAAAAATATAGAACCAAAAAAATATAATAGCTTATTCCTAACCATAGCCAAATTCCTTGGGCCTCTATCAAATCTCAAATCATGAATGGAGTGGAGACTGAGAGGATTACCATAACCCATATCCTTCATAAAATCATTATATGACATACATGCAATTTAAAATAATTTACTAGCATAACTGTGAAATTGACATGCGGGACTACAGTTGACATGCATTTCTATATAAACTACATGCAACACTGTAATTCTAAAGCCAATGAGAGGGGGTGTGAGCACACAGGGTTTTGTGAGGAAATTGTGGGAAAATCCTTTCCACACTTCTCCAAGTTTATTCGTCGTCCACTTTGTCAGCCTTTCTCCCACCCGGAGTACAGAGGAAAACGAAAGGAACATGATTAACCAAATTGAAAATTCTGGGGAAAAGCACAGGAAACCCTAACAATGACTCTTCCATAGAGATTCAAAGACAAATAACAAACTCTTCCATTTCTAGTATTGTAGAAGCACTCAAATACAAATCCTCCTTCTGAATTGTCATCATTACACCACCAGGACTATAATAGTGGGCCTCAATTTCCATTAGAATACAAGGGATCATTCCATACAATACTGCCATGCTTAGAAGAAGACAAGAGAGAAGCACATACCCGAAGAACCATTGCTCGGTGGTTGCAGGTCCCGTCGTCACGCATAGTTCCTTTGCTCACTTCTCAAGAGGCATTTATTTTTAATATATATTTGATATTTGTACATAATACTCTTTTTGTACTTATCAATACTTATAATATCACTTATATCACATACCCTTTCCAATGTTATTATTATCAAACATGTGCATATACAAATGTACTTTTGTATATTAACTAAATGCAAAAGAAATTCAAGTACACCATTATACCACTATCAATTGAATAGAGAGAAAAAAATTGTACCATTATTGTGTTCACAATAACCATGTACCATTTTGGGTGATATGTATTTGTGAATTTTATTATAATTGATTTTATAAATATAAAATTTTAATAATATTTCAAATAATAATTAATTTTTCTAGTTTAAAATACTTTTAGTTAAAATATATAGTGATAATAACTTATGAAAATATTTTGTTGAACTCTTTTATTCCCATTCCCATTACATCTTTTAATTAAAAAGGCTCTTATTTTAATAGATATTTGATATTTGTCATAATACTCTTTTTTTTACTTACCAATACCTATAACCTCATATCTCACATACCCTTTATTATCAAACATGTGTATATACAAATATATTTTTGTGTAGTAACCAAATGCAAAAAAAATCAACTACACCACTACCAATTGAATAGAGAGAAAAACACTTTCACTTGAAATTGCATTGTAAATAATTTATTTTTCTAGAAACTATGCCCTATAACCATAAAATAGCATTTGCATTTCAAATGTTGTCATTTATATTGGGAAAACATAATGGCTCATATCACCTATAAGAATGGGATAGATAGGGGATAATATTTGTAGGTGATATTGAAATACCATATCTTCTACATAAGTGATGTTTGTACCCATGAAATGCTTTATGTAAAAAAGTTACGTTGAAAATTTTAATTAGTAAACATATTTTCATTACTATTATCTAATTATTATTTTAACTTCTTTTTATTATAATTAATTTTATTAATATAAAAAATTATATCATATTTAAAATATTAAATAAATTTTATAATTTAGAAATTGTCTTTAATGCGATTTTTTTTCGATTTTTTGTTGGATTTTCTGGTGTGGAAAAATTTGAGGTGAAATCTTGATTTGTGTTATTTAAATTAGTTTTTTTGACTACATATATGGATTCAACACCCTGAAAAACCCCTAAATCACATTGATTGTGCATAGTTTACCCATCAAACTTGTGATTTCAATGAAAATAAATCAGAAATTTTTTCAAAAAGTCCCATTAAAGAAAACTCGTATAATTTATAATACTTTTAATTAAAATATGTAGTGATAAATACTTATCAAAATCTTTTGGTGAACTCCTCTTTTCCTGCTCTAGTTACATCTTTTAATAAAAGTAACTCTTATTTTTAATAGATATTTGCTAAATATTTGTACATAATACTTTTTTTTTCGTACTTATCAATACCTATAATCTCACTTATCTCACATTTCCTTTCCAATGTTATTGTTATTATCAAACATGTGTATATAAAAATGTGTTTTTGTGTAGTAACCAAATGCAAACAAATTCAAGTACATCACTACCAATTGAATAAAGAGAAAAACACTGTACCATTATTGTGCTCACAATAACCATATACCATTTTGGGTGATATGTATTTGTGAATTATATTATAATTGATTTGATTAATATAAAAAATTATATCATATTTCAAATATTAATTAATTTTTATAGTTTATAATACTTTTAATTAAAAAATATAGTGATAAAAACTTACCAAAATCTTTTTGTTGAACTCCTTTCTTCCTTCTCTCATTACATCTTTTAATAAAAGTAACTCTTATTTTTAATAGATATTTGATATTTGTACATAGTACTCTTTTTTTAACTTACCAATACCTATATCTTGAGTTATCTCACATACCCTTTCTAATGCTATTATTATCAAACTTGTGTATATACAAATATATTTTTGTGTAGTAACCAAATGAAAAAAAATCAATTGAATAGAGATAAAAACACTTTGACTTGAAATTGCATTGTAAATAACATATTTTGTTAGAAACTACACCCTATAACTATAAAATGGCATATGCATTTCCAATGATATAAATTATATTGGGAAAGCGTAATGGCCCATATCACCTATAGGAATGGGCTAGATAGTGGGGAAGATTTGTAGGTGATATTGAAAGACCATATCTTCTACATAAGTGATGATTGTCCCATGAAATACTTTATGTACAAGAGTTGTTTATATTTGGATTGGTTAGATATTTGCAAAGGTTAGTTTGAAAATGCATTTATATTTCAATGGTTCTATCTTTTGTATTTTAGGGTGCCTCATATATGGTTCTATTTTGATTCTGGACATGCAAAAAGAAGACCACAATGGGATTGTTGTGGACATAAAAAATTCCCTATGTAGGGAAGAGATGAAGTTTACAATATCAAGTTTATTTGTGATGTTTAAGATATAGTTAAATATTGTACATTAGTGATGGAAGAGTAGTTAACATGGTAAATATGAGTGTAGATGATTTTATGAGGTAAATGAGGTGGAGATCATGGAGTGCCATTATTGTGTTCACAATAACCATATTTTAGAAACGATCTCTATCTCTATTTGTGAATTAATTCTTATATATGTTTTTTTTTTTTTTTCTATTTCATATTAAAACATATTTTTATCATCAATGTGTTTTTTTAATGTTATTTAATAATTTTGTGTGTAACATAATTTATATAATGAAGCTTTTTTTTTAAACATCACGTCTTTCATTGGAATTGAATCACAATGGGGAGAATTCCATTTCTTCCTTTGAACCACCCAACATAGCCCAATTGACAATTTATATGATTTTAGTAGCTTTTTATGTAATGTAAAAATTATTTAGTAAGAGATTGAAGAAAATGTTACATGTAAAGTTTATATGGATAATAAAAGAAATTATCAAATATTTTATGTTATAAGAAATATATCATGATAGTTTTTTTGAATTAAAATGTTAACATAATTGGTAATGTGGACATGTGAGAAATTATTTTAATTCTTTAGTGTTTTGAGAATTGACCAACACTCATTTTACTATAAAGATCATAAAAAAATTATTCTAATCTCAATAATACAAATATATATACAAATCTATTTATTATTATTATTTCTACCCTAAAATAAATAATTAAATATAATAACATTTCACATACATCTCTTTAACATAGGATGATGCCACATTCGGTCCCTATTCTCCTACAACATGGTAGGATAATTTTTTTCCCTTTAGTACACCCCAATTACTAGATATTACTTATACAGATGATTGATAAAATAATATTAAAAAAAAACCAAAAAAAATAGAGTGTATATTTATCCCTTTGTTGTTAATCTCCATTTTTTAAACTTATCTGAACTAAGATTAGTTAAGCATCACCAAGGCTTAAAAAATTCTCAAATGTTCCTTATCCATAGAAATTGACAGGTGAAGGTGGATATACTGTACTTAAGCTTCTTAGCAGTCTTATAAAGTACAACGTGCCATAGTGATAAGTTGTTATGCCATTAAATATTTCTAGATGTAAAGCATAGTCAGAGTTCCATGAGTAGTATTAGAGGAATTCAAAATTGGGAATGTGATAGAAGCCAATCATTTCCTAGAAGAGTGAAGTATTCCCAACCTGGTCATAAAAACCAAGTGAATCCTTCATGTAGAGAAGGTGGATATACCATACTTAAGCTTGTTAGTAGTCTCTTATGAAGTACAACTTGTCATAGTGATAAGTTGTTATTCCATTAAATAATTCTAGCTGTAAAGTAGAGTCAGAGTTCCATGAGTAGTATGAGAGATTAAACATTGGGAATGTGATAGAAGAAAATCATTTCCTGGAAGGGTGAAGTTTGACCAACCTGGTCATAAAAACCAAGTGCATCCTTCATGCAGAAAAAAAAATGCAAATTTCCTCATATAGAGGACTTGAGTACTTTGGCCAAAATTCCTCATCCATTATAAAAAATGCATTTTATATGAAATTAATAACAAAAAATTTGCTTCATAACAATTATGGATATTTTGATTTGTGGTCTAGTAGTTCAGTAAACATAATTTCCACACCTTATTCTCAAGGAGTTGTAGTCGAGAAAGTTCCTACTACCTCTTCTTTCATTTATGTTATTCTTTCCTATACTATAGCCTTAAAAGGGTTCTTTGAAACATGTGGTGAAATTGCTAGTTTGATATTTCTTTATGGCCGAAGTGTCTTGGGACACGTAATCTTAATAATCAGGAAAAAAAAATTACATTTGGAATTATGCAAGAGTTTACACCCGAACAAAAAAAATGCTCTTTCAATGAGCTATTTATATGCTCAATGTCCTAACTACCACTAATTATGGATCACTTATTAATTAACAAGTGTCCACTTACATTAAATGCTATTCCAAATAACTAGCTAACAAAAAACCTAAGATACGACACATTTGGAGAGTCATATCTTATTACAACAATATGATAATTCTAAATGTCTCCATCAAATAATTAAATATTCTAGAATAACAATTATTAATTTAATATCTTAAATTAATAATTATTTTATTCAAACTTTATAACCTGTTGTCAACCCTAGAGACAACCTTGAGTTGTGAAAGACCAGTGCCTAGGACATCTTATACAGCAAGGAGCATATGATATAATATGGGAAGTTATCTGAAAAAGGCTCTCATGCTATCTCTTGTAAACAGGAAGGTTAATTTGAATGGGACCAAAACTTTCAGAAACTTGACACAGGGAAAGCAATACTACAGAGGCAAGGTGCGAAACTCTAATACAAATGTATCAGACAATTCAAAGGCAGCTTACTGTAAAGAGGGCTGGATTCTAAAATACCTCACAAAGATGAATAATCATAAGGTGTTTACTGCGTATGAAAGATTGAGATAATACTAACTATCATTGGGATGATATCCAGAAACAAATATCAACATGTAATGGGCTTACAAAATTAATAATCCATACATGACAATAGAATTTTAAAAATAACATCCCATAGAAGCTAATATAGCGGAAGTATGGTTGAAGTGTAAATTGAAACAATATATCACGCCTGAGCCATATTTAAAGCACTTGACAGGTTCTAGCATGAGTATCAATTAGGATAAATTCATACCAAAAACCAGTGAGCCACTCGCATTCCAGAACACGATACAAGCGAAATGGATGAAAACGAGATGAATAATTAAACTATCACATATAGGGGAGAGTTACAGACTGTGAAGTACAAAGACCAGAATCCTCGTTAAAGATGTAACTCCTCATCACTGAAACCCAACAGGTTCTTTGCATTCATATAAAAGTTCAACAAAATGCATACAAAATTTTCTCACAGCATATTTTTCTGAAAATCTGGAACCCTTTACAATCTGTTCTTGGGGATTCTTATAGGAGAAAAATGAGTAACAGGAGCGGATGATGTACATTAAATTGATTCATTAAGACAACATGGAGGAAGTTTCCACACCCATACTGCTTAATGGCACTGCATTGCTGTATTTACTTTATAGTATGGATGAGGGGTCTTTGTCAGGTCGATATCTGACCTCTGATGTTTCTTTGGAGTCCTTTCTGGATGTAAAGCTCTTTGTTCTGCCTTCTGGAATTAGTGAACTGGATAGAAAGTCCGCGGGCCTCCATACTCCATAACTGCTGGTTCTGACAGTCTTTAAGAAGCTTCTGTTAGTGTAATTAACCGTTTTTGGGCTCGAGGAGGCATGGAGGCTTTAGTGGGAAGGTGTACTGTCTGGAGAAAAATGTCCTACAGATATTCAAACACAGATATGGATGTTACATGTGATTTTTATTCTTCCAACTGCATCCTTTCCTTTTGAGCAAGGATTAAAGCGTTTAATATTCAATAATAGGCTTTAATCTTTCTAATCCATCTCTGCTGCTACTCTGACCACTGCTGTAATAACCCCTCTGCATTCCAAATCACAGTGAATGTGATTATGGAACCTAGAGTGAATTCATCACTTCTGTAACAACCCTGCACAACACGATAAAATCATTAAGAAATCCAGGGAGTGGTGGAAGGGATGCTATGAAGCCCTGGAGGAATGGTGGCGGGAATGGTGAAAACGGGAGAAGAAATGATAATTAGTGTAAACGCCAGAGTTTAAGTCCCGGGCATATAAAAAGGAAATGGATCGAATGAATGGAATTAAGCCTTTGATGGTGGGACCCGGTTAAGGCGGAGGGTGATTTAATGCGAGCCATCGGATCTCAGGAGGAGATCGATGGTTGGGATCATCTGATGGAGTTAATGGGGACATCCGATGAAGAAAAATGGTGAAAAGCGCAATACATTGAGGGCCGTAGATCTGGATCAAACGAACGGTCACGATTGGATCGACGGATCGCAATTGGAAAGGACGGAGGGTAACTCATTTAGAACTCGCGATTGGCGATGTGCGATTGAGTGCTAGCCGTCCGATCTGGAACAAGATCGACGGTGGAGATTGAATCAACGAGGAGGGAGGTTGATGCGATGAGCGGGAGCGATGAGATCTGGACTGTTGGATCATTGAGAGGTGAATGGCTGCGATCGGATCAGAGGATCACGATCGGGGGAAATGGGAAGTGGCGCATTAAGATTTTATGATTGTGATTGGAGCGATGCGATAGCCGTCGGATCCATAGATAGATCGACGGTTGATATGTAATCTGAGGGGTTGAAGGATCGAGGCAATGGGCACGCGCGAGACAAGCGCTAGTCGTCAGATCTTTAAAATATCGACGGTGGAGATTGCTTCAAAGGGACGACAAACTTAACACAATCGCATCAGAACTTTCATGGTTTACAAAGGAAAAAGATGTTACGCTCCGATTCTCTGATGCGATTAGCGCCCAGGCCTTAAGCACTTGGTCTCGAGCACGGGGCATATGGGGAAGTGGTTAAGGGGGCTGGCCCAAAGGGGGCAAAGCCTCATATGTAAAAAGAATGGTTTTTTTTTTTTTTTGCCTATTTTCAATGCATTTTTAGGCCAAAAAGGGGTAACAGTAGGGAGGAGAAGGGGGTTATTAGGCAAAACGAAGGGTATTTTTGAGGTTTAAAGGGGAAATAGGATGATTTTGAAGGGTAAGAAGGGAATTAGAAGGGAAGACATGGGGATGAAAACAGAGGTTTAAAAGGTGTGAAATAGGGGGAAAAGAGGCTTTTTGGGCATTCTTCTTCACAAACAGAGAGGCTTCAAAACTGGGAAAAACAGTGAATGTTAACCATATGATCAACATTGGCTCCATCTGGGGATGACACATTCATCCTTGGGCATGTCGAGAACTTCGCAGACCACCTGTTAATCTTCTGGGTGCATTTGGACTTACAGACCCTTTACATCATCAATTTTTTACAAACAAGAAAATAAACCTATTCTACTTCTACCCTTATTACTCCATGAGACCAGATTAGACTGTTGGCCTCATAATTTCTCTACCTAAACTACTATATGCTAGGATTAAACTGTATAGCAGGTTTCTTCTCTACCTTTTAAGAGAGAAATTGAAAAACAGTCAAGCCAGGATTGGACTATCTGGCTTGCTGGGCTTTGCAGAAATTAAAACAACTGACTACATGCTCACAGGATGAGATTTATTGAGCTTTCCTACCTACCCTACTCTAACTTGACATATTTACAAGTCTATCTTACAAACATTGTCTTCCAATGTAACCAGTCCATCAAGTGATCCCAAGACTGGTCTTTCTTGCTCAGCTCCTTGAGTAGGCTGGATAGGCAGGGCTGCTCCCACTCTTCCTGTTCTTCAACAACAGCTTCAAAAAATCTTCTTTCTGTTTGCAACGTGCTGCTCAACAAGACCTTTGATCCTTCTTCAAATGTTTGCAGGAAATGAACATAAGGATCATGAAATGATACCTGGTTGTAAAGATTTGGTAGGCTAGTTTCAACCAGGATTGCTTCCCCCTCCACTAGATCAAGAACATGACTCTCTTTAGGAAGAGAATCTCCTTCATCTTTTTCATTTTCTAAACTGGAGGACTCATCATATATGGCAGTGCTGTCCTCTTGGATCTTTGAGATGTTCCGATCTGGTGGGCTAAGCTCTATGGAAATATTACTAAATTCTCGAGCAGGGGTACATTCTTTTGCTTCCTCTTTTTCGAGAGAAGGCTCCTTGATTTTAGTCTGCTTAAGAAATTCTTCTTTGTCTTCCTCTTCGTCCCCTAATATGAAAGGATGTTGGCTTCTAATAACATGAAAATCATCACTGATGTTCTGAGGTGTAATAGAGTGAAAATTCAACGAATCCTCATCTATTACTAGGCTGTCGTGACTTTCCTCATCAGTGTCATAGATAGGCTGACTTGGCCAAGTCAACCATTCTGGACGCTCGTCAAGTATTTCTTTGTTTTGATCCATAGAGGAGCTTTCTGGATATCTATCATCAAACTCATAAGATGAATGAGTGAGAGTATGTGTTCTATAAAAGATTTCGGAGGTGGACCACTAGTTTAATATCTGATCAATCTCTTCTTCTGTCAAAAAAAGAAAAAAAAGGGGCTTCCCTTTCATCTTGGACAAAAGAACAGCAATCCTGTTTCTCTTGTATTAGTTGATTTGGAGGCTGGATGTTTTCTTGAGCCTCTTCGACTTCAGGAGTAGGGTGAAAGGTGTAATATGTGGTATCCCTTGACTCAGCTTCATATTTAATTCAAACACCTCCCCGGGGTGGACTATCTGAGTAGTAGTCGGTATCTCCCACAGTGGAGTCGGGACATTGCACTTGGGAAACTTGAGAGGAGGAGGATGGAAAGTATTCTAAAGAGAATTCAGGGATCTTAGTATGGATTGATTGTCTTTCCCTCCAACTCCTTCTATGTAGGATCTTCTCTGGGTCAGACACAGAAGGTATCTTTGGTTGAGACATATTTGACCTCAGGTGTGGCTTACGAGGAGCCATGACTTCAAGTAAATTTTTCTAATAAATGAATGTGGAGTCGCCAAGGTGAGGGATCTACAACTCTCAACTCTCAATGCTCAACTTTCTGAAGAGTGAATAAATATTTTTTCAAGGTCCAGGGATTCAAATTTTCTTAACTTTGTTTCCCAGAAATGGCGCCAAAAAGATGTTGTCAACCCTAGAGACAACCTTGATTTGTGAAAGACCAGTGCCTAGGACATCTTATATAGCAAGGAGCATATGATATAATATGGGAAGTTATATGAAAAAGGCTCTCATGCTATCTCTTGTAAACAGGAAGGTTAATTTGAATGGGACCAAAACTTTCAGAAAATTGACACAGGGAAAGCAATATTGTAGAGGCAAGGTGCGAAAATCTAATGCAAATGTATCAAACAATTCAAAGGTATCTTATTGTAAAGAGGGCTAGGTTCTAAAATACCTCACAGATATGAATAATCAGAAGGTGTTTACTGCATATGAAAGATTGAGATAATACTAACTGTCATTGGGATGATATCCAGAAACAAATATCAACATGTAATGGGCTTACAAAATTAAGAATCCATACATTACAATAACATTTTAAAAATAACATCCCATAGAAGCTAATGTAGCAGAAGAATGGTTGAAGTGGAAAATGAAACAATATATCACGCCTGAGCCATATTTAAAGCGCTTGACAGGTTCTAGCATGAGTATCAATTAGGATAAATTCATACCAAAAACCAGTGAGCCACTCGCATTCCAAAACATGATACAAGCGAAATTGATGAAAAAGAGATGAAAAATTAAACTATCACATATAGGGGAGAGTTATAGACTATGAAGCACAAAGACCAGAATCCTCGTTAAAGATGGAAATCCTCATCACTGAAACCCGATGGGCTCTTTGCATTCATATAAAAGTTCAACAAAATGCATAAACAATTCTCTCACAACATATTTTTCTGAAAATCTGGAACCCTTTACAATCTGTTCTTGGGGATTCTTATAGGAGAAAAACGAGTAACAGGAGTGGATGATGTACATTAAATTGATTCATTAAGACAGCATGGAGGAAGCGTCCACACCCATATTGCTTAATGGCACTGCATTGTTGTATTTACTTTATAGTATGGCTGAGGGGTCTTTGTCAGGTCGATATCTGATCTCTGATGTTTCTTTGGAGTCCTTTCTGGTTGTAAAGCTATCTGTTCTGCCTTTTGGAATTGGTGAGTTGGATAGAAAGTCCGCGGGCCTCCATACTCCATAACTACTAGTTCTGACAGTCTTTAAGAAGCTTCTGTCAGTGTAATTAACTATTTTTGGGCTCGAGGAGGCATGGAGGCTTTAGTGGGAAGGTTTACTGTCTGGAGAAAAATGTCCCCCAGATATTCAAACACAGATATGACTGTTACATGTGATCTTTAGTCTTCCGACTGCATCCTTTCCTTTTAAGCAAGGATTAAAGCGTGTAATCTTCAATAATAGGCTTTAATCTTTCTAATCCATCTTTGCTGCTACTCTGATTGCTGCTGTAATAACCCCTCTGCGTTATGAATCATAGTGACTGTGATTATGGAACCTAGAGTGAATTCATCACTTTCGTAACAACCTTGCACAATATGATAAACTCATTAAGAAATCCAGGGAGTGGCGGAAGGGATGCTGTGAAGGCCTGGAGGAACGGTGGCAGGAATGGTGAAAACAAGAGAAGAAATGATAATTAGTGTAAATGCCAGAGTTTAATTCCCGGGCATATACAATGGAAATGGATCGAATGAATGGAATTAGGCCTTTGATGGTGGGACCCGGTTAAGGCGGAGGGCGATTTAATGTGAGCCGTCGGATCTCAGGAGGAGATCGACGGTTGGGATCATCTGATGGAGTTAATGGGGACATCTAATGAAGAAAAATGGTGAAAAGCGCGATACATTGAGGGCCGTAGATCTGGATCAAATAGACGGTCACGATTGGATCGGTGGATCGCAATCAGAAAGGACGGAGGGTAACACCTTTAGAACTTGCGATTGGCGATGTGCGATTGAGCACCAGCCATTCGATCTGGAACAAGATCGACGACAAAGATTGAATCGGCGAGGAGGGAGGTTGATGCGATGAGCAGGAGTGATGAGATCTGGACCGTTGGATCTTTGAGAGGTCAATGGCCACAATGGGATCAGAGGATCGCGATCGGGGGAAATGGGAAGCGCCGCATTAAGATTTTCCGTTTGCGATTGGAGCGATGCGATAGCTGTCGGATTCATAGATAGATCGAAGGTTGATATGTAATTAGAGGGGTTGAAGGATCGGGGCGACGGGCACCCGTGAGATAAGCGCTAGCCGTTAGATCTTTAAAATATCGATGGTGGAGATTGCTTCAAAGGGCCGACAGACTT
Source organism: Pinus albicaulis (assembly GCA_034641835.2). NCBI lineage: Eukaryota > Viridiplantae > Streptophyta > Pinopsida > Pinales > Pinaceae > Pinus > Pinus albicaulis. The sequence continues at coordinate 498,602,796 of CM076570.1, read as the reverse complement.
AACACAATCGCATCGGAACTTTCATGGTTTACAAAGGAAAAAGATGTTTCGCTCCGATTCTTCGATGCGATTAGCGCCCAGGCCTTAAGCACTTGGTCTCGGGCATGGGGCAAATGGGGAAGTGGTTAAGGGGGCTGGCCCAAAAGGCGCTAAGCCTCATATGTAAAAAGAATGGTTTTTTTTTTTTTTTTGGCCTATTTTCAATGCATTTTAAGGCCAAAAAGTGGTAATGGTAGGGAGGAGAAGGGGGTTATTAAGCCGAACAAAGGGTATTTGTGAGGTTTAAAGGGGAAATAGGATGATTTTGAAGGGTAAGAAGGGAATTAGAAGGGAAGACAAGGGGACGAAAACAGACGTTTAAAAGGTTTGAAATAGGGGAAAAAGAGGCTTTTTGGGCATTCTTCTTCACAAACAGAGAGGTTTCAAAAATGGGAACAACAGTGAATGTTAACCATATTTTCAACATTGGCTCCATTTGGGGACAACACGTTCATCCTTGGGCGCATCGAGAACTTCGCAGACCACCTGTTAATCTTCTGGGTGCATTTGGACTTACAGACCCTTTACATCATCAATTTTTTACAAACAGGAAAATAAACCTATTCTACTTCTACCCTTATTACTCCATGAGACCAGATTAGACTGTTGGCCTCATAGTTTCTCTACCTAAACTACTATCTGCTAGGATTAAACTGTCTAGCAGGTTTCTTCTCTACCTTCTAAGACAGAAATTGAAAAACAGTCAAGCCAGGATTATACTGTCTGGTTTGCTGGGCTTTGCAGAAATTAAAACAATTGACTACATGCTCACAGGCTGAGCTTTATTGAGCTTTCCTACCTACCCTACTCTAACTTGACATATTTACAAGTCTAGCTTACAAACATTGTCTTCCAATGTAACCAGTCCATCAAGTGATCCCAAGACTGGTCTTTCTTGCTCAGCTCCTTGAGCAGGTTGGATAGGCAGGGCTGCTCCCACTTTTCTCGTTCTTCAACAGTAGCTTCAAAAAATCTTCTTTCTGTTTGCAACATGATGCTCAACAAGACCTTTGATCCTTCTTCAAATGTTTGCAGGAAATTAACATAAGGATCATGAAATGATACCTGGTTGTAAATATTTGGCAGGTTGGTTTCAACCAGGATTGCTTCCCCCTCCACTGGATCAAGAACATGACTCTCTTGAGGAAGAGAATCTCCTTCATCTTTTTCATTTTTTGAACTGGAGGACTCATCATATATGGTAGTGCTGTCCTCTTGGAGCTTTAAGATGTTCTAATCTGGTGGGCTGAGCTCTATGGAAATATTACTGAATTCTCGAGCAGGGGTACATTCTTTTGCTTCCTCTTTTTCGAGAGAAGGCTCCTTAATTTTATTCTGCTCAAGAAATTATTCTTTGTCTTCCTCTTTGTCCCCTAATATGAAAGGCTGCTGGCTTCCAATAACATGAAAATCATCACTGATGTTTTGAGGTGTAATAGAGTGAAAATTCAACGAATCCTCATCTATTACTAGGCTTTCATGACTTTCCTCATCAGTGTCATAGATAGGCTGACTTGGCCAAGTCAGCCATTTTGGATGCTTTTCAAGTTTTTCTTCATTTTGATCCATAGAGGAGCTTTCTGGATATGTATAATCAAACTCATAAGGTGAATGAGCGAGAGTATGTGTTCTATAAAATATTTTGAAGGTGGACCGCTGGTTTAATATTTGATCAATCTCTTCTTCTGTCAAAAAAAAAAAGGGGCTTCCCTTTCATCATGGACAGAAGAAAAACAATCCTCTTTCTCTTGTATTAGCTGATTTGGAGGCTGGATGTTTTCTTGAGCCTCTTCGACTTTAGGAGTAGGATGAAAGGTGTAATATGTGGTATCCCTTGACTCAGCTTCGTATTTAATTCAACACCTCCACGGGGTGGACTATCTGAGTAGTAGTCGGTATCTCCCACAGTGGAGTCAGGACCTTGCACTTGGGAAACTTGAGAGGAGGAGGATGGAAAGTATTCTAAAGAGAATTCAGGGATCTCAGTATGGACTGATTGTCTTTCCCTCCAACTCCTTCTATGTAGGATCTTCTCTGGGTCAGACACAGAAGGTGTCTTTGGCTGAGACGTATTTGACCTCAGGTGTGGCTTACGAGGAGCCAGAACTGCAAGTAAATTTTTCTGATAAATGAATCTGGAGTCGCCAAAGTGAGGGATCTACAACTCTCAACTCTTCATGCTCACCTTTATGAAGAGTGAATAAAGATTTTGTCGAGGCCCAGGGATTCAAATTTTCTTAACTTTGTTCCCCGGCAACGGCACCAGAAAGATGTTGTCAACCCTAGAGACAGCCTTGAGTTGTGAAAGACCAGTGCCCGGGAAATCTTATACAGCAAGGAGCATATGATATAATATGGGAAGTTATCTGAAAAAGGCTCTCATGTTATCTCTTGTAAACAGGAAGGTTAATTTGAATGGGACCAAAACTTTCAGAAACTTGACACAGGGAAAGTAATACTGCAGAGGCAAGGTGCGAAACTCTAATACAAATGTATCAGACAATTCAAAGGCAGCTTACTGTAAAGAGGGATGGGTTCTAAAATACCTCACAAAGATGAATAATCAGAAGGTGTTTACTGCATATGAAAGATTGAGATAATACTAACTGTCATTGGGATGATATCCAGAAACAAATATCAACATGTAATGGGCTTACAAAATTAATAATCTATACATGACAATAGCATTTTAAAAATAACATCCCATAGAAGCTAATATAGCAGAAGTATGGTTGAAGTGGAAAATGAAACAATATATCATGCTTGAGCCATACTTAAAGCGCTTGACAGGTTCTAGCATGAGTATCAATTAGGATAAATTCATACCAAAATCTAGTGAGCCACTCGCATTCCAGAACATGATACAAGCGAAATGGATGAAAACGAGATGAACAATTAAACTATCACATATAGGGGAGAGTTACAGACTGTGAAGTACAAAGACCAGAATCCTCGTTAAATATGGAACTCCTCATCACTGAAACCCGACGGGCTCTTTACATTCATACAAAATTTCAACAAAATGCATACAAAATTCTTTGACAACATATTTTTCTAAAAATCTGGAACCCTTTACAATCTGTTCTTGGGGATTATTATAGGAGAAAAACGAATAACAGGAGTGGATGATGTACATTAAATTGATTCATTAAAAGAACATGGAGGAAGCGTCCACACCCATACTGCTTAATGGCACTGCATTGCTGTATTTACTTTATAATATGGCTAAGGGGTCTTTGTCAGGTCGATATCTGACCTCTGATGTTTCTTTGGAGTCCTTTATGGCTGTAAAGCTCTCTGTTCCACCTTCTGGAATTGGTGAACTGGATAGAAAGTCCGTGGGCCTCCATAATCCATAATTGTTGGTTTTGACGGTCTTTAAGAAGCTTCTGTCAGTGTAATTAACTGTTTTTGGGCTCGAGGAGGCATGGAGGCTTTAGTGGGAAGGTGTGCTGTCTGGAGAAAAACATCCCGTAGATATTAAAACACAGATATGGCTGTTACATGTGCTCTTTAGTCTTCCAATTGCGTCCTTTCATTTTGAGCAAGGATTAAAGCATTTAATCTTCAATAATAGGCTTTAATATTTCTAATCCGTCTCTACTGCTACTCTGACTGCTGCTGTAATAACCCCTCTGCGTTCCAAATCATAGTGACTGTGATTATGGAACCTAGAGTGAGTTCATCACTTTTGTAAAAACCCTACACAATACGATAAACTCATTAAGAAATCCAGGGAGTGGCGGAAGGGATGCTGTGAAGGCCTGGAGGAATGGTGGTGGGAATGGTGAAAACGGGAGAAGAAATGATAATTAGTGTAAACGCCAGAGTTTAAGTCCCAGGCATATACAATGGAAATGGATCGAATGAATGGAATTAGGCCTTTGATGGTGGGACCCGGTTAAGGCGGAGGGCGATTTAATGCGAGCCATCAGATCTCAGGAGGAGATCGACGGTTGGGATCATTTGATGGAGTTAATGGGGAAATCCGATGAAGAAAAATGGTGAAAAGCACGATACATTGAGGGCCGTAAATCTGGATCAAACGGACGGTCATGATTGGATCGACTGATTGCAATCAGAAAGGACGGAGGGTAACACCTTTAGAACTTGCGATTGGCGATGTGCGATTGAGTGCCAGCCGTCTGATCTGGAACAAGATCGATGGCAGAGATTGAATCGGCGAGGAGGGAGGTTGATGCGATGAGCGGGAGTGATGAGATCTTGACCGTTGGATCTTTGAGAGGTCTATGGCTGCGATCGGATCGAGGGAAATGGGAAGTGACGCATTAAGATTTTCTGATTGTGATTGGAGTGATGCGATAGCCGTCAGATCCATAGATAGATCGACGGTTGATATGTAATCGGAGGGGTTGAAGGATCGGGGCGACGAGCGCACGCGAGATAAGCGCTAGCCGTCAGATCTTTAAAATATCGATGGTGGAGATTGCTTCAAAGGGCCGATAGACTTAACACAATCGCATTGAAACTTTCATGGTTTACGAAGGAAAAATATGTTTCGCTCCGATTCTCCGATGCGATTTGTGCCCAAGCCTTAAGCTCTTGGTCTCGAGCATGGGGCATATGGGGAAGTGGTTAAGGGGGCTGGCCCAAAAGGGGCTAAGCCTCATATGTAAAAAGAATGGTTTTTTTTTTTGGCCTATTTTCAATGCATTTTAAGGCCAAAAAGGGGTAACGGTAGGGAGGAGAAGGGGGTTATTAAGCCAAAAAAAGGGTATTTGTGAGGTTTAAAGGGGAAATAGGATGATTTTGAAGGGTAAGAAGGGAATTAGAAGGGAAGACAAGGGGATGAAAACAAAGGTTTAAAAGGTGTGAAATAGGGGGAAAAGAGGCTTTTTGGGCATTCTTGTTCACAAACAAAGAGGCTTCAAAACTGGGAACAACAGTGAATGTTAACCATATGATCAACATAAACTATGATAATATTTTATTTTTGGATCATCTAACATTCCCCCCTATGATCCAAATATACATTACAACAGATACCAAGTCCATCCCTGAACTTAGTAAATTTTATTCTGCTAAGAGGTTTCATGAAAATGTCGGATGTATGATCTTCTGAAGGACAATAAATCGGCTTGATGACATCCTTTGCAATGAGTGATTTGATATGATGATACTCGGTGTACACATGCTTTGTCTTTGAATGAAAAACTAGATTCTTGGCAAGCTTTATTATTGACTGATTGTCGATGAATTCCTAAGTCCTATAAAACTCGACGTAACCAAACAATCTCACATGCTGCTTCCCATGCTAAAATGTACTCTACTTTTGCTGAAGAAGTGGCCACTGTAGCTTGCTTCTTGCAACTCCAGGAAACTGCAGTTGACCCCATTTTCATTAAGTAACCTAAGGTTGATGCCCTATCATCAATACTGCCAGCAACGTTGGCATTTGAAAATCCACCAAGTACAAAATTTTTAGTCTTTTTGCAAAGAAGACCAAACTATTTTGTTCCTTGGATATATCGAAGAAATTGTTTGGCTGCATTCCAGTGGCTATCTTGTGGTTCCTGCATAAAGCGGGAAAGAATACTGATGACATAAGAAAGATCTGGTTAAGTAGTTGTAAAATAAATCAAGTTACCAATCAACTGTCGATACGAAGTGCTATTCACCATTCCCCCCCTTCAAATTTTGAAAGTTTCAAGTTTTGTTCCATAGGGGTAAGGACAGGCTTGCAATCCCGCATTCCAAATTGTTGAAGAATTTCTGCTGCATACTTACTCTGAGAAATCAAGATCTGATGTGGACGTTAGAATACTTCAACTCCAAGATAGTAGTGAAGTAGTCCCAAATCTGTCATCTTAAAACCTGCATGTAACTCCTTTTTCACCTGTTCAATGTGATCATCATTGTTTCTTGTGATGATCAAATCATCGACATACATAACCAAAATCACCATATTTTTACCTTGTTGGCGTACATACAAGGTATCATCAGATTCACTGTGATGAAAACCAACTTTTCGAAGTTATTCATCCATTTTGGCATACCAAGCTTGGGGAGCTTGTTTTAACCCATATAAAGCCTTTATCAGTTTGTAGACTTTATGTTCTTGTCCCTCAATTTCAAAATCTGGTGTTTGTGTCATGTACACTTCTTCCTATAAATCTCTGTTGAGAAAAGCACTTTTTACATCCATTTGATGAACTTTCCATCCTTGACAGTTTTCCATCTTCATAACCTGTGAGTACTGTTTGCATGTTCTGTTTGACTGAGTTGATTTAAACTAAGCCATCTTCCATAATGAATGTATGTCCTGCTTGTCGAATCGTGACTAAGGACAACAAATTTTTCTTGAATGTTGGGACATACCAGACATTTGAGATCATTCTTTCTCCGATGCCTGGTAAAAAAACTTTAACTACACCTTTGCCTGAAGGAGTATGTTTGGTTTTGTCAGCAAGATAGATTGAATTCAGATGACATTCTTTGAAACTACAAAAGAAGTCACGTCGAAATGTCATGTGTTGAGTTGCATCTGTATCAAGAATCCATGCATCTTCATAATTACTTCAGAGAAATCTTGAAACCTATAAAGCTGTTGCTTCTGTGTTGGTGAAGACATATTCATAACTATCAGGATCATCTTCATCATTTGCAAACTGTGCTGAGTTTGGATGAAACTTAGAAATTTTCTCAATAAAATTTCTACAATCTGCTGCATAATGACCAACTTTGTTACATCACCTGCAAAAAATTTGACTCAAATCAATGCCTCTTCCCTGAGACTGTCCTATGCCTTGAGACTGTCCTCGGCCTCTACTTTTTCCTCTGTTTCAAGTTTGTCCTCTCCCTGGACTCTGTGATGTGCCCTGATGATATCCTCTGTTTTGATTGTTGCCTCTGCCTTGAAAATTGTTTCTGCCTAAATTGGAGCCTCTGTTGGAATTGTTTCCTTTGTGTTGACTACGACCACAACCTTGGGCTGCTTGATTTGGATTGAAATTACCTCTTCCTCTGTTTCTGGAACTGTCAGCAGAGGAGTTGCTTGAAATGGCTTCGGTGAAGAAGACATATTCCCCAATCTGCTTCTTCTTCCCGAAATTTTTATCATGTTGTGCTAACATGTCACTCATTTCATCAAATTTGATCTTCTCTAACTTGCCAATGACTTGCAAAGTTTCCAAAAAATGAGTATATGATGATGGAAATCCAAAAATTAAAATTGTAGGTAAGAAGCTTTCATCAACAGCTTGAAAGCCAACATTGATGATTTCTTGCGTAATGTTTTTAAGCCGTGAAATGTACTCAAGGACATCACCACCTTCAGTTAATTTCTGTTGAAGCAATTTTAATTGAAGATCAACCTTCTTTGATTCAGGTTGTGTATCAAAGAGATATTTGAATTTATGTAAAGCAGCCCATGCATCAAAGGAATTCTCAATGTGTATCTACATTTCATTACTAACTGAAGATTTTATAAGAGATAATGCCTTGGCATCTTTTATTTCCCATTTTTCAAGTGAAGCTGGATCTGTAGGTTTATTTGGCTTAATGTTGCCATCACAAATGTCATGCCATAATTCATTAAAAATAAGAGTGCTTTCAATTAGATGTCTCCATGTCTTATAAGATTTCACTCCTTCTAGTTTATCAGATTCAAAGAACAGATTAATTAACTTTGACATTGTAGTGTTGAAGCAGTGCACCAAAAGAATCAAGAAACTTGTCACATCAAACACGCCACGCAAAAACGACGCACGCCACGCAAAAAATGATCTATCGGGGCTTGGCCTTGACCCTCATATAGTCGTTGAAACAGGAGAAAAATGACTGAGCTTTGCACTTGGCTCTAGTCAATTTCTCAAATATTTACAAGGTAACTTTCAAAATTTTACTTTTACAATGATGCTCTTGCAAAATATGGTAAAAAAAATGTTACCCCCCCTCAAAGTAAAATTACTTTGAGTCACACTTATCTCTCCAAAAACAAATTACAAAGAAAAATCTTCTTATTACTCCAAAAAATTACAAATAACCTTATTACTCCACAAATATTACAAAATCCTTATTACTCCAATAAAACATTACATAAAAATTATACAGAGTACGGCTATACGTTTGGAGAACTTTTAATGAGAAAAATTTCCAATAACTCTCAAGAAGTCTAAAAGATAGCCTACGCTATTGGTTTGTAGTCATTTTATGGATTTTCGAGAAATATGGAAAAACCAATGACCGTGTCGTGTAATTCCTCTCTCCTTCCATTTTGACATAAGTCTTGCAACAGTCATTTCTGTGTTTAGTTCAATTCCTTCTTGACTCTTACCTCATTATTCGATCCAAGTTTCTTTTCTAGGAACGTGCAACAAAATTTCTTTGTGCTTAGGTCAAGTACATTAAAAAGACACAATGGAATGTGGCGACTCCTGTTGGGAACAACAGTAACAAAATGCATACCAAAAAGCAGTTTGAAACCACCATATTTCACGCAATTCACCTCAAAAACGTTAATATTCCCAGCGTAGAGGCCTAGTCTGTTAAAGTCTGTATGAGAAAACTTGCTAAATGAAATTCTTAGTGGACAAAATACAAAATAAATCAATATTCACAAACTTGAAAACAATCGCCGCGTATCTTCGCTGGGAGCAACTGCTCTTTTTATTGAAGGAAAACGATGTGTTGGATCGAGGTATATGCTATGATAAGAATTCTAGAACAACTCTTGCATTCGTGACACTGCGTCATGATGGTGAAAGAGAGTTCATGTTTTATCGTAATACCAATGTTGGCATATTACTAACCAAGTCTGAACTTGATGTAGACTTACTTCAACAGGCAAGCATTTTTCACTATGGATCAATAAGTCTGATCTCAGAACCATGCAGATCAGCGCATCTTGAAGCTATGAAGATTGTAAAAAACGCTGGTGCTTTTTTTTATTCTATGATTCGAATCTTAGATTTCCACAATGGCCATTTCCTGAGGAAGCTCTCCTTATTTGAGATCGGCTGGATTGTTAACCAGAGATCCACGTATTTTGATAATAACCAGAGGAACACAGATTTTGCAAATTTTTATTTTTATTTTTATTTTTAATAATAAAAATGTTTGTAGAATTTACAAATCTAAAATCAATAATAAAATTTCTGTTCCTTTTAAACAAAAAACTTGACAAATTCCATACCAATAATTTGCTGAGCAATTCAATGGAGTTTTCCGAGAACTTGTAGAGATGGAATCTCCTCCTCACATCCACTGTAGCATTACCGTAGCTCTGATACCACAATAATGGCCGAAGTGTCCTCAGACACGTAATCTTATTAATCAGAAAAAACAATTACATTTGGAATTATGCAAGATTTTACACCTGGACAAAAAAAACACTCTTGCAATGAGCTATTTATATGCTCAATGTCCTAACTACCACTAATTATGGATCACTTATTAAATAACAAGTGTCCACTTACATTAAATTCTATTCCAAATAACTAGCTAACAAAAAACCTAAGATATGACACATTTGGAGAGCCATATCTTGTTACAACAATATGCTAATTCTAAATGTCTCCATTAAATAATTAAATATTCTAGAATAATAATTATTAATTTAATATCTTAAATTAATAATTATTTTATTCAAACTTTATAACCTATGATAATATTTTATTTTTGGATCATCTAACATTTCTAGGTAGTAAAAGATATTTGAAAATAAATTTTATGAAACTATGAATGCAATTTGACCCATGAAGTTTATGACATCATCAATGAAATTTAAAAGAAATGAAAAGATAAAAACTAGAGCACTCAACATCCAAAGCCCATATAAATTAGCTCTAAAATGTAGAAGATCCATGATGTCAAATTTCTTATAGCGTTTTCCATTTTTTTGTGTGCCGCACCACTAAATCACATCTAGGTGCTTGTCTTACCATTTTTTGTTATCAACTAGCTAGCCTATTAGTGCTTATTTTTTCATTAGTTTTTTGTTGACATAATATATGCATTGATAAATGTAAATTTCGTCATAATTTTGTATTATAATTTTATTAAAATACTAATTATGCCTAGAGGCATTCTATAATCCATTATTCGGTAGATGTTAAGTGTAAATGTTTAACATTTAACATTTAACAAATTTAATTTAATGTCAATGTCCATCCAATATAGAGATAGACATATAGGCTTAAATGCTTAACATTTAACAAAAAAAATTAACTTTAAAAAAATAATTAAAAAAAAAGTTAAAAAGTAATAAATAAAAAGTTAAGAGTAATTATGTCGTAAGGCATTCTTCTTTGAAAACAATTCCCCCATCTACCATTGTGTCTCTATATGAGCCTTTGGGTCAAATGTTAGACTATTGAAATGTTTTAGGCCATTAGTTCCACTACCTCCTTCATTTACGCTCTACTAACTACCTAACTATCTCACCAAACCCTACTAACGTCTCTTCCACCTAACTGAAATAAGATAGGACCTCTCATGTATCTCTATCATTGCAGGCTGAAATGCATAATTCTTGCTATGTATGGGGCACCGATGTAAAACCTCCCACTTTTTGTTACAAGTATATTCCTTATAATTTCGACAAAGAAGTGTATGATGAATTATAATTCTATGTTATGATTGAGTTTATGCAGGGTTAGATTTAGGAGAGTGTTAAGAAACAGATCGAAAAAGAATTTCTCAAGGTTCCCATGTGCCATAGCTCTGCTAAAGTCTCTGATCCACTCATGGTATGGCTAGCCTCTCATCAATAATGTTTTGGACAACATCTTGGTGTTGACCATCAATGGGGTTGAAATCGTGCTCGAGTTTATAATTGTTTGCATCTTTCATAAATACACTATACCCACAGCCAAGGTAGGTTTCAATATTCTTGCTTTGTTAGTATTTGTTCCTTAATAATAATATGTACCGGATGTTTACACTTTCTATTGTGCACTTTAAAAATGGCTATATATATCAGATTAAACCGGTCTCTATATGTTTTTGTTATATGTGATTTTATTAATTTTGCACAGTAGGCCAGAATATCTATATTTGTAATAGATTTTCCAATGGATTTTTTCTATTTTTGAATAATATATTTTCCAATGGATTTTTTCTATTTTTGAATAACAAGATAAAATATGTACTAAAAGTAGAAATAAATATAATGGTCGAATCATTTATACTGTAAACCTTTAATGGATTTTACAAATATGTAAATTGTTAAATCCCTTGTGGCTCCTTTTATTTCAAATTAACTCCTCTTGTACCAACATTTGGTCACAATCAGTTGGATTTTTTCTGCATTTCTTCTACTCACATGCAACCTAAAAATGCAAAAACCCTGGAAGATTGAAGCAAATTTCATACTTTCAGAAGACAAATGTCAAGACGATACGACCTAAAAAAAGGGGTGCACTCAACATTAAATTGCACAAGTCAACAACACTAGTATGTGTAGTCCATTTCCTTTTGGGAATGGAAATCAAAGATGTCATCCAACCTCAAATTTGCAGGTGTTAGATGATCCATTTTCCCAAACATGGATATTAGATGCTTGAAAGAAACTTTGTCGCAGGGAAGGGTAAGACCCATCTGGCAATGAAACCCAAACTCTTCTTCGGCCTTCGCTAAGAATGCCTTGAACATATGATGATTGAAATAAGTGGTGGGGACGAAATTTTAATCCAGATTCATGTCACAAAGCCACTTTTTGGTTACTGTTTGGGCGAGATTATTTTTAAGATATCAATGTAAATTTTAGTTTTGAATGCAAAAATGTATTTGTTTAAGAGTGGTATTGAATCATGTTTTTGATGGTGAAAATAGATTCAGCATGATCACAAATCCTCCTAAAATATCCAAAATCTTAAAGTTTTACAAATCTAATCTTTCCTACTAAATTTTATCAAAATTTTCATATGGAATCTACTCATTCCACACAGGATGTCAGAACCGATTTTGTAAGTAGTACAACCGTATAATGTAGAGTTGATGATTTATTTATGCATTTATTTCGATGGCAGTTATAACTTATATTGTGATAATTGATTCCAAATATCTCAATAATTTATTTATTCATTTATTTTCAACGACATCTGTAATGGATACCCAACTGTAGGAATTTGAGATTTGAGTCACGTCAATGCCATCATGGGGGCGTGCATCTGGTGGAAATGGGTTTCCAAACCAATTGCTCCTTGGATTTAGTTATGGGTATCTAAATATGCAAGAAATTGGCCTCAGCGGGAAATTCTTAGATTTAAATCATAAGAGGTTGGTTCCCAAATATGGAAAGTAGCTAAGCAGGACAGATCCATTATTCAGGAACACAGCTTTTGGGAAATCCACTTAGGCTCCTGAGCTTAGCTGTGAGAAGACTCATGGAAATAGTTTCCCAAATTATCCATGTTGCTCCAAAAACCTTGGTGGCAATCCATCCTCCAAAGAAGAGAGAATAATCAAATTAAATACTTTTGGGCCATTCCTCTCAACAAAGGCTGCCAACAATGGCTTCCTACTTCTCACTAGAAGGAAAATTGGTATGAGGAATATTATGAGGAAATCGATAAGGAGATTCACAAAAATAAAATCCGATTCATGGAAGGAGAGGACATCCTACGATGGGGGCACTCCACACAGGGCACTTTTACCACCAAGGAAGCTTACCACCTGCTCCACCCCAATGATCCAACTCATCAAGACGCAATCTGGACACAGATATAGAACCCCAGAATATGGCCTAAAATCTCTACCTTATTATGGTTTCTCAAATAACGACATATCCTAACATGGGATAATCTCATGAAAAAGGGCCTCATAGGCCCCTCACGCTATCCGAACTACAAAAACCATGAGGAAAAAATTGATCATATCCTATATGCTTTTCCCCTAGCAAGATTTCTATAGGACAACATAGTTATCCTCTTCTGAAGAAATGATAGGAAAAAAGGGGACATCATTAGCTCCATTCGACTCTAGTAGAATTCTCCATTTAGCAGCAATATTCTCAACTCTCTTTGGGCTATCCTCCCGGGGCTCCTCCTCTAGACGATCTGGAAAGAGAGAAACAGACACATCTTGAAAGACCAGTCCACTCCTCAAGAGATTATCTGGACTAATATATGCAACAACATAAAGGAAACCCTCGCCTTGCACCATTGGAAGGACACAAATTTCCCTTCTCAACCCATGAGAGCATCATCTGGGCCAATTGGAACCTCTCAATCCCTTATCACTTTGTTGGTGTGCCCCTTTCAAACCAAGCTCCCAAAACTCCTTGCTCTTGGAGCCCTCCTCCATAAGGCCACTTCAAAGTCAATTTTGATGGAGCCTCCAAAGGAAATCCAGGGGATGCAGGTTTTGGGGGTATTCTCAGGAACTGCGAAGGAAAGTCTTGGTTGATTTATCTTGGTTCCATTGGTTGGGACACCAATAACTCAAAAGATTTGGAAGGTCTCATGCAAGGCCTATTCGTGGCTCATGATAGCAATTTCCCCCCCTCAAAGTTGAAGAATATTCCCAAGTCATCATCAACATTACTCATTGCCTTCTCCTTGGCTCCTCTTCTTCCAGACTGTCTAAGTGATAAAGATTAACAACCCGTTTTGAGTTTCTTGAGAAATGGCTACATCTCCACAAAGGCATCTCTTTCAAGCATATTCATAGATCAACCAATGCAGTAGCGGATCTCCTGGCCAAAAACAGTGTGGATCATGATGCTCCTCTTCTCTCCTACAACCTCCAAATTTTTGATGATGAATTGCTTCACACAAACTCCTCTTAATTGGTGCTCAAAGACATTCATATCCCAGATGCAGGTGCCCCATAATAGTCTATCCGTATGCCATCTAGCCTCACTGTCGCTAGGCAGCATTCCTCGTCACAAGGAGACACATGGCCCCGATGTGGGTGATATTAACTATTCCAACCCAGCTCTGGCATCCACAGCCTTAAATACACTTTAATTCATCTTTTGCATCTTTATTGCTGCGAATAATGGTTGTAGGCTGCCTTGGCCATATATGGACAATGGAATCATCCCTCTTCAGCAGTTCTCCCTCAGTTTTTCTACAATTTTCACTCTTGGCCTTGTCATTCCTTGTGGGGACTTCGCCTCTCACGCTTCCCTGCACAACCCCTTAACCCATTTGCTACACTTTTTTCTCTATCTTTATGTTTGTCCACCTGCCCCAAATCCTTCACATTCTTGCAATTCGGCCTCCACCATGCCATGATGCCACCATATGCGATGTCGCATAGGTGGAGGTCGTGGTTTCCCTCTTGACCTCCCATTAATTCCATGCCATAGCGGATTGTGGACATTTCCCTGGACTTGGATGGACCGGAGGTCGTGGAACCTCAATGCTTCTTTGCCCACATATCCCTGTGCCTTCCTAAAGCTTCATCTTGCCCATCTGGTTCAAGCTCCAGGAAGTGGATGAGTAAATCTACAATGTCTCCCACCTTCATTCATCAACCTTGCAAGATGGTGGTGTTGCATGTCAAGACTGCAGAGGACTCCTTAGACAGTGGTGGCAGCAGCAGTTCAGTTGAAGGTGGCAAAGACATAGCGACTAGTGCCTGGTGCTCGCTCGACCTCCACACCAGAGTTGGACCCCCAACTATCCAAGCCTGTAGACGACATCTCTGACTACAGGTGCTTCATCGAGGAAGAGCAACCTCCCCATCCTTTGTAGGATGATAAGAAGCAGCAAGCCTAACGCCATGGTTCCCACTTGTCATGGTGTTTCCGGTTATGTTCTTATTTCTTTGTCATTTTACTTTCCGTAATGCATAATTACATACTGGTTAATTTTCTTCAATGCTGGTTGCCCTCCAAGGGCAACAATTTTCATGCTACTTGGTTTGATTTTTGGTCTGGTTTCCCCTCCCTAGGCAGCCCCATTTTTTCTTTTTTGAAATTCCAATCACCCTCGGGAATTGGCTAATGCAGCAATTCCGGTTTGGTTGATGAATTGTAACAATGTAATTTTGTATTATATAATAGAAGTACTCATATATAGAAAAAAAATGGATACCCAATTGTAATTGATATCCTTCCAAGTGAATTCTTTTCACAATTTTTTTTGTCTAGAAATAGAACTAGATGGACATAATGTAAGGGCGACAAAGTAAACGTTCACGTGAAATTTGACGTGTGTAGTGAAGGTTGTAAGAGAAAGGGAGTAAAGACAATATTTTTTTTCAAGCCAGATTCATAAAACTATAACAAACATCCAAATTTATACATAATATACTATTGAGTAGTAATTATAAGCATAGGAATGAAGCTTCTAATTCTTGCTTAGTATAAATTTCAGATGATTGCATAGAGTTCTATGAATACTATGCGAGTGATATCCAAAGGTCACATATCCAAAAATCTATGGTATTTAATTAACATAATTATGTTAATAAATGTTGTTAATATATTTACATGTGTAACCTTAATAGGCGTGCATTAATATAATAAGCTTATATCAATCACATTAAAAATTATTAAGAGTATAGAAGAGGTTTAATAATTTTTATTATTATAATTAAGTTTTATAATATTATATGGGTGTTTATATTAGGGTTTTAATTTATGATTTTAGTATACGATTTTAATATAAATAAGCATAAGTTAAGTTAAGTATTCAACTAAGTAAATTTCAAGTAACATAGAAACCTTAGTTTTTAACTTTAATATTTTACCCTAGGTACCAATGTGTCTCTATATGAGCTACTGGATCAAATGTTAGACGATTAAAATGTTTTAGGCGCTTATAATTTTTGCATAGAAGTGTATGCTGAATTATAATTTTAATTCTATGTTCTGATTGGAGGTTATGTAATTTTTCTCAATATATTATATGCTCAAAATATTGCATTGGATTCATGGTTTTTTTCTCCTTCTTGATGTATTGGAGGTTCTGTAGTTATTTAAATTGGCTCAGATAGGCTTATTTGGCCAATTTTTGGAGGCTTATCAATTCTCATGGCTAAGAAGAAAAATTGAGAAAAACAATGCACGAGGAAAGAAGAGTGAGTGCGTAGAGGATGTATGGAGAAGAGTAAATTTTCAAGTACAAGATGGAAAGTGTAGCAAGCACCACAGTTAGTAGAATAATCACCCAGGAAAGGATTATGGCATAGACTATCTAAGGGATCATAACCTATAAGGCGGATCAGGGCATAGACTATCTAAGGGATCAAAACCTATAATGCGGAAGAGAAATATGAAAGCAAACAAACAGGAAGATAACTATGCAAAAATTAGTCAAAATATCTATGGAGGATGAACATCTTATAATCTAGATGGTCATTTTTATTTTACTATTTATATATTTATCTTATTAAAGTGAAATTTGAAATGTATAATTTTGTTATTATTAATCATGTTTTTTAACTAAACTATATATTACACAACTATTGAAATTGTAACTCATTGCATGATTTTAATAAAATGGTCATATGTAAAATTCTCTTAACTCAATTGATGAGAGAGTAATATAAATAAAAGAATAATTAAAAGCCATATAATATACAATAAAGATAATATAATACATAGGATGTAAATTTATGGCTCAATAGGTAGTATAAACAAAACAAGTAGATAATATAATAGATACATATATAAAGAACCCTCTATCAAACAACATGTTCCATTTATATGGAATACTTTAGTGATAAATTTTGAAGAATGGTATCAGGATTGTTCATCGATAACTTCCATTGTCATCACTTATTTCTACTTTTCCCATGTTTCAACTACAACTGAGTTAATATGATCAAACGACTATATGGGGAATATATAATATATGGTTGGTATTCATGAAAACAAATTTCTCTTTACATTTCTTCAAAAAAATGTGCTCTATACATTCATTACTTCTTTAAAGAAATTTCCAATTAACACCATTGAACTAAATGGATTTGTATAATTTGAAGGATCATTAAACTCTTGCATTAATGTGCTTTTCAACCTAGTGATTCATTCAACTATTGTAATAGATGTATAAATGGTACTCTTTAATCAATTCATGATTAGTTAACAAAGGATTTTCACCCCCAATTGTGTATTTCAATATCTGTAACAATTTTTTTATGTATGTGAACATATTATGTTGGTTTACATATACATTTATTGATGACAGTTTAGTGATACATGAGGGTTAATCCCTTGGAACTGCCTCTTCTGTGCATCTTTTGAGAATTTTTGGAGTGTCTACCTATTGATCACTCTTATCATCAATATCTTTGAAACCTCCACGACATGATTCCATAGTATCAAAAGTTTCCTTTCATTCCTTCATGATGGCTCCTTCTTTGCAACATCTTGTTTCTTCTACGCTACTCTTTCCTATACTATTGCCTTACGGCGTTTCGTTTGCAACATGTGATGCAATTTCTAGTATAAAGCCTCATGCATGTAAATATTTCAATGTTGGCTCAATTAATAATAAAAAGTTAAATTTATTTGTTATATTTTTATTTTGTTATTAACTTGTGAATAGGCTTTGTTAGCATACCATGGCTTATCAATACCACATGGAAAAAAAGCATAACTTAATTCACAATCAAAATATTTTATAAATATGACACCATTCTTAACCATGGATATTCACCCCCACTTTATTGTGGATAATATTAACATGTATATGGACTTTGTGACAATACCATGGGCCAATACCAAGGCTTATCAATACCACATGCCAAAAAAACATAACTTATTTCACAAATAAAATATTTTATAAATATATCCCCGATCGGGGTGCTCAAAGAACGAGGCCGCTGGAAATCGTATAAACCAAGTGGAAAATGCCATTCATGCACATTAATAAGGAATGTATACGCCGTCCAACATAAGATCATGGAGGCATGCAGAGGATAAGGGAATGATAAAAAAGTTGTTAAGCCAGCCTATGCTATTAGAACCGGGAGGTAAAAGCCATTTGAAGGCTGAGTTTATGTGCTATAAGTTGTTTTGTAAACCAAAAAATTCCTCTATGATATCTTGCGATCTGAAGCAGGTGAGGATGGGAGTGCCCAAAATCTGCAACATAATCGTTTTACTGTTGGGGTATGTTCTTTTCCATCTCAATCCTATGCTCTTTAGCAATAGCATTGAAATATATCAGGTTAGGGAAGATTCAGAGAGTAAAAATAGGCTTTTCATAAATTGGTCTGAGCTCATTCCATTGAAGACAGTTGAGTCGTGTTTTAGAGACCCTTGTTATACTAGGCATTGTATTTCCAATCACGACTTGTCTGTGAAGAGTAGTTGTTGTCTCCTTCTGGTTAAGAGTAACCGTGCTTGGTCCGTCGGCTACTTAAGGTTCAGAAGTGGCGAAAAGGAAAAGTGTGATCTCATGTAGGCCTCTAGGTTGAATTCCTTTTTTTGTTGTCATGTAATGCTTCTCAAATCCCTTAGCAGAAGGCAGGATATTCAGTTTATTTTTAGCTTGTTCCATGAGCTCTGGTTGTCTTTTCTTTTCACAGTAAATGTTGATAGGAGTCAGAATATGTTGATGTCAGTCTGTGTGGACTCTACCCTATTATCCTGTCAAGGTTTTTTAGCTGACCAGAAACATAGTTTGAAAAATTGCCTCCTTCTTGTCCTTGTTGTTTGTTGGCCTTTTCTTAATGATCAGATTCTCTATCATTTCTGGGTTTTTTTTATGTCCATGCTACTGTCAGGGAAGATAACATTTCTCATCTCCCAAGTCAAGAAGAGAATCATAACCGTCCAAATGATGTTCATGGTCACAATATTGAAAGTTTAATTGTTATATTTTTTTCTTATTTTCTCATTCCAGAGCTCAGTCTTATTATAAGTCAGCTCAAAACTATGGTTAAGAGGAAAACGAGAAAAACATTGGCCCATACTACAGAAAAATGGAAACAGAAGATGATAAAACCAGAAGCTAAGAACAGGAAAAGAGGCAGGAAGACAAAGAAAGAGGTCTTAATGAACCTCTCATCAACATACTCCCTTGGAAATTCATCTCAAGTCGGACAGTAAATTCATGGCTGGGAAAGAGAATTTCAGAGTAATGAGGAAGATAATGAAGCAGAGGCATAAATTATGTACTTCGTTTCAGATCTTGGGAACACTCAAGGTTGCCTCTCATTGTTTAATCAAATAGTCCATACTTATTGGATTATGAAATGCCTTTTAGCTAAGGCTATTCAGAGTATTCATCCATGCAGAGAGAAGCAAGAGCCAAAAATGTTGGAATTATTGCAGGACATTGATATTCAGATGCAACACATCAAGGTCACTAAGTACCAAGTGATTGACCGTATTGGGAGAATTGAAGATCGTGTTGGAAGAATTGAGAAGCAGATTCAATAGTTGCAACAAGCAGACATGCTAGGATCCACAGCAAAGGACCCAACCCCAATAGAATCTTCAGATGGATAGGAGTTCAATTTAATTCTGTATATGCATTTTATTTTTTTGGACAAGAATTTAGTTTCTAACTGTTACCTTGGAAATAGTTTAAATAGTCAGCTAGCTAATGCACAAATAGAAGAATGAAACATTTTTAATTTTGGATGGATTTCAACACTTTAAGGTGGCCAACAGACCTAGTTTTCTCTAGGTAGGTTGAGGTCACAAAACTACTATCTATTGTAACCTGCTTTCAGAAGATAAATAGAAAATAGCAAGGCACTACTAAATTGATTTTTTTTTTTTTTAAATAATTTTTTTAATTCAATCTATAAGGAAAAAAATTATCATTACTTTTGAGATATATCTAAACCCTCCATCCTCACAACTAGTAAAAATATTCCTGAGATTAAATCAAGCTTTCAATAAAATTAAAAATGAGAATACTTTTATATATAAAGATGTGAAATATATACAATATGAATAATATTACTAAGAATCAACATAAATCGATATCAACTAAGGATCCAAAAAATGAAAGCAAACAAATTGACTAATAATAATAGAGGAAGCATTTATATTTTGCAAACAAATTGACTAATAGTAATAGAGGAAGCATTTATATTTTGCAACCAATTGAGTTTTTTTAATTTAGATACTTTCTTAAACACAATATCATGGAATCAAATTTAAGAGAGAGGGAGGGAGAGAGGGAGGGAGAGAGGGAGAAATATTGAGGGAAAAGAGAGAGAGAGAGTGATGTGGGGAGAGAAAGAGGAAGAGAAAGGAAGGAAGACAAAGAGGAAAGGAGAGAGGGGGAGGGGGGGGAGGACAAACGAAATTAGAAATATAGAGGTGGAGAAAGAGAGGGAGTGAAAAGGGAGAGATGTGGAGAGAGTGAGAGAGAGAGGAGTGAGGAGTGAGGAGAGAGATAGGGAGAGAAGGGGAACATAGAGAGAGAGGGAGACAAATATATGGAGAGGAGAGAGGGAGGGAGATAGTGACAACGTTAGAGAGAGAGAGAGAGAGAGAGAGAGAGAGAGAGAGAGAGAGAGAGTGATGGGGGAGGGAGAGAGAGAGGGAAGTGGGAGAGTGACAAAAAGAGGAAATAAGAGAGAG
Organism: Pinus albicaulis; assembly: GCA_034641835.2. Classification (NCBI taxonomy): domain Eukaryota; kingdom Viridiplantae; phylum Streptophyta; class Pinopsida; order Pinales; family Pinaceae; genus Pinus; species Pinus albicaulis. The sequence goes on along the minus strand of CM076570.1, from coordinate 498,582,293 downwards.
AGAGAGAGAGAGAGAGAGAGAGAGAGAGAGAGAGAGAGAATTTGTATGTTTTGGGGGTGAGATAGAGAGAGGGAATAAGAAAGGTACACATAGATACAAATATATATATATATATATATATATATATCTATATATATAGGGTTATATAATTAGCCTAGATCCATCTTAACCTAGGATCTATCAAAATTCTAGAGTGATCAATGTCTAGAGGTGCAAACCTTTAGTCTAGTTTTGCAATCAAAAAGAGATTTTCGCTTCAAAAGATTTGATCTCTCTCGACACTTGTTAGGGCCAGGATTTTTCAAAGATCCTTCCTTATGGGTATTTTTTCTCTTCCTTTGCCCAACATTGCTCAGGTCAACATGATCTCCATGTCTTCTGATCCATTGATCATCCCTTTACTCGAGCAGGTTGATTTTTTTGGTGATGTGATGCCGTTAAGCCCAATAGAAATTGATTATTGTGAAGTTATCTCGACTTCAGTACCTCCTCCCTCTGATCACACTCCTTTGAGTGTGTCTCTTTACACCTATTCTCAATCCCCTTGGCTCGATGCTTCAGATTCTCCTGATCACTTAAATGAGATATTTCCCACTGATGAGGCCATCGTGGAAACGATGTATCTCAAGGATCCTCCTTGGGACGATAGTCATCATCGTTCCTCCTTTATTCTTGGCCTTGAGGCCATGTCTACCTGTCTTAAGAAGTTCGCTTCCCAAAATCCTTCCCATCCGCTTCAGACGCCCATCTTGACACATGAAGTTTTTTTAGAAGGTAATATGGGAAACATTACGCAAAAAATGCCTATTGACATCTCCATTAAACCGGGGGTTGTTGAGAGCATCCACATTGGGGTGACCTGTTCTCCTGATGAGATCGAGGTCTATACTAGTCTCTTTCGAGAGTTTCAAGACATTTTCGCTTGGTCTTACGAAGAAATTCCTGGCATCGATCCGATTATAGTTGTGCACGAGATCCCTACTTATCCTGACGCCAAGCCTATTCGCCAACGTCTCCATCCCGTGCACCCTAGAAAGGCATCCACCATCAAGGGAGAAGTTGAAAAAATTCTCAAAGATGGCTTCATTTATCTGATCCCCTTGACAAAATGGGTTTCTAACATCGTTCTTGTGGATAAAAGGCAGGGTATTATTCATGTCTTTGTAGATTACCGTGATATCAACCACGCTTGTCCTAAGGATAACTGTCCCACTCCTTTCATCGACCAAATCATTGACGATTGTGCTGGGAGTGAGATATTTTCTTTTATGGAAGGTTTTTCTGGTTACAATGAGATCAATATTCTTCTAGCTGATCAACACAAGACCGCCTTCCTCTGTTCTTGGGGAACCTTTGCATATAAGAAGCTCCCTTTTGGTCTTAAGAATGTTGGGGCCACATTTCAAAGAGAAATTTCATACGCTTTCCATGATATTAAGTGCATTTTTCAACCTTACCAGGATGACCTTCCGGCTCATTCTGCTAAGCGTAAGGACCACCCAGATCACCTCCGTCAAATATTTCTTCGTTGCAGACGCTACAACATTCGACTTAATTCGCATAAATGTGTCTTCTGTGTCAATTACAGAAGACTCCTTGGGTTTATCGTTTCTAAAGACGAAATTTCACTCGATCCTCTTAAGGTTGAGGCTATTATTAATCTCCCCTCCCCTTCCTCTTTACATCAGTTGCAAAGTCTACAAGGAAAAGCTAATTTCCTGCGCCGCTTTATACCAAACTATGCTAAAGTAGCCAAAGGATTCACGTGATTTCTTAAGCCAGGCATCCCGTTCCTCTCGGATGAGATTGCTCAAAAATCTTTCAATTCACTAAAGACATTTATTATCAATTCTCCTTTGTTGCATCCTCCCAATTATCATTGCGACTATTCCCTCTACTTGGCTGCAACATTTAACACTATTGCCATGGTTCTGGTACAGGACGATGACGATGGTGACGAGCACATCATTTACTATTTGAGTCGCAATCTTCTCGATAATGAAACACGTTACACATATGTTGAGAAATTGGTGTTGGCTATTGTTCTAGACGTCCAATGTTTTTGCCACTATATTCTACTTCACACAATAACCGTGATTTATGATTGCAACCCCATGAACTGTGTATTGAATTGACAATTAATGGGGGGGGAAATACTCAAAGTGGATAGTTATCCTCCAAGAGTTTGATTTGGAGTTCACTACCGACAAGTCGAAGAAATCATTGGTTTTTGCTGATTTGATCTGCTCTTTACCTTGTAACTCTGCTCCCTCTGGTTCTGAGGAACACATTCCAGATGACACTCTTTTTATGATTAGCACCCTCGATCCATGCTACAGTGATATAATCGTCTATCTCTAGACTTCCACCTTCTGGTTTGAGTTGATGAAGGATGCTTGTCGATGCATCTGTCATCATTCACAACCTTATCGCATAGTCGGAGATACTTTATAATGCATCAGAGATTATTTTGTCCTTCGTCGGTGTTTAACTCTCAAGGAAGCTGAAACAGTCCTCAATGATGGCCATTTTGGTGCATGTGACGGTCACATGTCTGGATATGCTACTGCACAAAAAATCCTTCCTGCTGGATATTTCTAGCCTACCATTTTTAAAGACTACATTGTCGATATCCGTAAATGTCATGATTTCCAGATTTACCAGTGCAAGATGTGCGTGCCACCCATACACCTCCATCCAGTCATTACCATTGGTCCCTTTTTGAATTTGGGCATTGATTTTATGACGTGTAACCATCACTTGGCCGGTGGACATGCTTATATTACGTAATGTTCCCAATTGGGGAAATAAGAAATATTTGACAAAAAAATGGTTATGCAGTGCAAAATAATGTCATAACATATGTTCAATAACAAATACTTCAGTTGATACAACAACAACAACCTTATACAACATTTTATGGGAAAAAAGGTGGGGAAAAGTGATGATTTTGGCCCTAAAATATGTATATTTAGATATCTGTGTAAAAATAAGGGTGGGAAGTAGTTGGATATGATAGATTAGGTCTAGAGGGACCTATGCTCCACATTTAAGCTTAAAAAAATTATTCTAGATTAGTTAAACAGCTCCTCCTTCCCAAACTAGGCTTTAAAACCCTGATTTCCCAAGACTTGGAGTATGCAGAATTTTCTGAAGCATAGAGAGCGTATTTTATGAAAGGGTTTCTACAAAAAATGATGAAATAATTTTTATATAGAGTTTACATGAGTCATACAGCAAATAAATAGATATTTAAGCACTTATACACGAGGAGAAAGATACCCGGCAAGGGTTTCCGGGAAAAATACATGAATAACAAAAAAACTGCATAAATAATGCAGTTACTGCATCTCTGTATTAAATATGGCTGTAAATGACATTAAATATCAGAATAATACAAAGAAATGGCCCTAGGCCTCTTATTAAAAATCCCGGAGGGAAATGAACACCTCCCCCTCAAGGATTTGCATTAAATCAAAGGGTGCAACTGTGTTGCTACTGCTGCTACACAAGGACACAATTTTATGGAGATGAATTCATATTTTTCATATTTTTATTCATATTAGGAAATTAGGAAATTAGCTTCATCTTTCATTTTTCATATTTTTATTCATATTAGGAAATTATTCATATTTTTATTATTCATGGGCTCCCTTATCCATTTATTCCTCTCCTAGGTGAAAGTAGCAAAATCTAATGTTCCAAATTGCTTTTTGCAAAATTGGGAACATTACAGTCCTCCCCTCCCAAATGTTTCTTGTCCCCAAGCAACTACAAGCATAAGACTGAAGAGTATCGTCTCCTCCCATGTAGCAACCTCATATGATGCAATCCTCCAAGGATCAAGGTGTTGTATCATCAATATATCTCCAAGTTGCCTCTCCTGAGTGTGTGAGCTATCTAAATAGCTGACATTATGTAACTGTAGAACTTCCATGGAAGCAACAATGGGTTGTTTGAAGATCCTCTTGAAACATGGGGGTTGATATAGATTGGGACTCATCATCCCCATTTGAATCTCTCCTCCCCAAGCTATCAACCAAACAAAATGAGTCACCCTCCAAAATGGTAACTCATGCAAATCATCCTCCACCTGAAGCTCCGACAAAGTAGGTGGGCTGAAATTTTGGTCATGGTAGACATAGTAGCCTACCCCATGCTGCTTTCCTCTCCACTTAAGATAAGTGTAGAGATTTTTTTGATCTTGGGCTGCCATAATATTGCCCTCCAATGGCAAGAAAGAAGCTATACCTCCAAAAGTCTCTCTCCCAGCCCTATGAATCAACCTGGCCCAACCCATCTCATATATGAGGGGTAAGAAATCACCATCATGTGGTACCCCATCCATATCATGGTCCTCCTCATTAAGAAACAAATATTTTGCTGTAGAGGCCATGTCTCTTCCCATGCTCCCCTTAGAGCATGTAATGCAAGAAAGTGTGGGGATGCTCCTCCCCCAAGAACACACCCACTCGATGTGTTACTCTTCCAATCATGCTCCTCATATAGGCCATAATAATATCAGCAAATAGGATCATGATCAGCAGCATGATGAAAGAAAGACTGAAGGTTATATGTGGTGCTGGAAGGTACCAACCATCTCTCAAGTGGTCACAACGCAGTCTTCCCCACTGTAGCTTCAGACAATGGAATGGCAAGTTGTCTCTTGACAAATGGCTTGCTGTATAAGTCATCACAACTACTAGCAAATAGTAGATGGTTGAATATGTCAATTGAGCACACAAGAAGAAACCATATACTTTCCCTGGATCATACATTAGATGGTTGTCTCCATCATAATAGTTGGCCAAAGATGGGCCATGGAGCCCAAAGAAAAACTTGCCCCTTTGTAGAGAAATGCACTGCAAGGAAATGGTAAGAGTATACAAATATTGTGCTGAACAATCAATTAATGCCAAAACATAAATCTTACCATGTAAGGAAGAAAATATGGTGACAAGATCCATAGATGAGTCCTTCATAGTGGCATGACATACCCATATGAAGAGGAATGAACCACATGCTGCATGAAAATCCTCCTTCTCATGCTTGTAAATCCAAGTCAAGGAGAACATACCACCATAATCAATGAGTTCATCCACCACTCTACCAATCTCACCTCCTCCATGCCAATTAGGTGCATCAAATATGAAGTGATCCTGGGAACACTCCATCAAAAATCTCATGCTCCATAGTGACAGCATTGTTGGCCCATGCAAATAGGCTCCTGCCAACTCATAAATCCATTCTCGGACATGCCCCATGTCAAAGGCTCCTCCCATAATGTTGTCATCTCCTCCCATTGCAACATCATGAAAAATGTGAGAGCAACTCTACCCTTGCTCTCTATCAATCCTCAAAAGAAACAAATGACTTTGTTGCCTCATCATACCTCCATCATACAACTGATGTAGTGAAAACAAAATGACCATATCATCATAATGCATCCACACTCCTTGCTGCCCCATGATGAAAGTATCCTCCCAATCTTCATTCCTCTTCTCACCCCATGGAAAAGGACATGTCATAGGTTGACCAAACTCTCTCAAGAGTAGCCAACGCAACATTGCCTCTTGCTGCCCAGTGTCATAGACTTGCAAGTGGTTTACAAGCCTCTTGACTCCCATCCACATCCACTCAACTCCTTGTGGATGCTTCTCATCATTCTGCATCTTGGTATTTCTCCAATGAGATCTACCATTCTCCACAAATAGTTTCTTTTCTTTTCCCCTCATGAAGAGCTGAAATGCATCTCCTTGGAGATCTCTTAGAGAAGATATCATGTCTATAATCATCTTGAATCCATAAGGATCCAAATGTGAAGAAGGCAAAACCCTCTTATTGCTATCTCTTGATAGCGCTGTATAACTCCTCCATGGTCTACAAACTGTCTCATACTCCATCTAAAGGTTCATGAATCCCTCCAAAAGATCACACTTCAACCTCAAGGGTTGTGTGTGACTCATCAATGATACATGAGGTTGAGGGTTCAAATCTCCCTTGAGCCTCTCAAGCTTGCATAGCGTAGTGAAATCCTGCTGCTCTATCTCAGCAATACCATTTGATCCTGGGCCATATGGAAACAAATCTCCAAACCCTTCCATAAAATTTTCTAAAATGTTAAGACATGGAAAATTATGCATACCTTTGTGGGCCCTTGGGACATCTTCTATGGCTGCAAGAGGTCCTCTCTTCAATGTATTGGCTGATCCAACTGCTGGTGTAGAACGTTGCTCTCTCAAGGCCATGGCAGCGCTGGTACTTGCCTCCTCCCATGGTGGTGTGGGTATTATCTCCTTTGATATTTCCTCATCAAAGGTTCTGATCCAATCTTGAGTGAACTCAGAAAAAGAAGTCACCCTTGTGTGGTTTAAGTGACTGCACCACCAAGCATTGGCTTCACCCGCCAAGTGCAGCACTGCAACTGTTGTTGCCTCCCTCTCTTCCATTGGATGAAGTATGAAGAATGCCTCAAGCTTTCTTTCCCAAGCTCTTGATGTAGTAGACCCATCAAATTTAGACAATAGGAATCTATTTCCTTCGATCCCTCCTTTGCTGCAAAATCTTTTCTCTTCTCTTAGTTGAATAAATTGAGGAAAATCTAGGGTCTCTTTGAAAGCCCTAGGTTGGCACTTGTATTCTGCCAAAGATCCACTCAGGATTTCATGCTCTAAAGTATCTCCTTGATCTTCACTTCCTCTACAAGAATAGGAAGTGCATGCATCTGTTTCTGCTTCTTGAAATCCCCTAGGGGTTTCTCTGCAAATCTCTCCTCCTTGAAACCCCTTTGGAGTTTCAGTGCATTTCTCTTCTTCTCTCTTCTTGGATCTGAAAATGGATGAGAGTAATATCATCCTCTTCATATTCTCCTTCTGAAATCGAACTCACAAGCTGAGCACTGGAAAGTTCCCTTCTCAGGAATATCAAAATTCTATTCCAGAGATTGACTATAGGGGCATTTACTGGATATGTCGCCTTTAAAAAAGGATGAGATCCAGAGGCTACCTAGACATCTACAGAATCTATCTATAGAGCTTGAAATATTTCTTCTTCATGGATTCATCCCTTTGGCTTGAAGCCACAGGCTGAGCCAAAGATCATGCTTTGATATCACTGTAATGTTCCCAATTGGGGAAATAAGAAATATTTGACAAAAAAATGGTTATTCAGCATCAAATAATGTCAAAAAAAATTTTCAATAACAAGTCCTTCAGTTTATACAACAAAAAAAACCTTATACAACATTTTATGGGTAAAAAGGTGGGGAAAAGTGATGATTTTGGACCTAAAATGTGTATATTCAGATATCTGCGTGAAACTAAGGGTGGGAAGTGGTTTTATCTGATATATTAGGTCAAGAGGGACCTATTATCTGAATTTCAGCTTAAAACAATGATTATAGCTTAGTTAAACAACTCCTCCTTCCCAAACTAGGCTTTAAAACCCTGATTTCCCAAGACTTGGAGTATGCAGAATTTTCTGAAGCATAGAGAGCGTATTTTCTGAAAGGGTTTCTACAAAAAATTATGAGATAATTCTGATATAGAGTTTACATGAGTCATACAGCAAATAAATGGAGATTTAATCACTTATACACAAGGAGAAAGATACCCGACAAGGGTTTCCGGCAAAATACATGAATAACAAAAGAACTACAGAAATAACACAGTTACTATATCTATGTATTAAAAATGGATTTACATGACATTAAATATCAGAATAATACAAAGAAATGGCACTAGGCCTCTTATTAAAACTCCCGGAGGGAAATGAACACCTCCTCCTCAAGGATTTGCATTAAATCAAAGGGTGCAGCTGTGTTGTTGCTGCTGCTACACAAGGACGTAGTTTTCTGGAGATGATTGTGCTGCAGCTGAATGTAGATGAATGGCCTCAAGCCAAATACAGAAATTAAGCTCTAATCCTTCCCTCTTGATACCTTAAGCAAGCTGATCTAAAGAGAGGATGGAATTCCCGCACGAGAATTCTTTGCACTAAGCAGTGCAGCAACTCCGGCTAAATAGTTGATGTATGAAAATGGTCTCTAGACCAAAATATCTGAATACATGAATGATTCTCCTTTGATTATATGCCTTCCTTTTATCTTTGGTGAGCCTTCTCACCCCGGACCCCACATAATGTTGAGGTGACTTCTTCATGAAGCTTCCTCTTTCAAAACTACGCTGCCCTAGCTAGCTTCCCTCCCCTTGTGGCTACGCTGTTGAATTTGGTCAACTAAAACTAATCCACCTCCAATGCCTCTTTTCACACTAAGGATCTTCAATCTAGTTTACATATGTGTGTCTTAGGCTGATCCTTGTTCACATTGAAATGGTTTACTTAGGTGATCTCTTCCTCCTCAAGAATGCATGTTGACTTAGTCAAAGTTGACTATGTCCTCATCTATTTTACCTCTGTTCACACTTCTAAGTGTAAATTTCAGCTCCTGAAGTGATCCCCTTCCTTATTAAGGTGGAAATTATTCATATTTTTATTATTCATGGGCTCCCTTACCCATTTATTCCTCTCCTAGGTGAAAGTAGAAAAATATAATGTTCCAAATCGCTTGTTTCAAAATTGGGAACATTATAGTCCTCCCCTCACAAATGTTGCTTGTCCCCAAGCAACTCCAAGGATAATACTGAAGAGTATAGTCTCCTCCCATGTAGCAACCTCATATGATGCAATCCCGCAAGGATCAAGGTGATGTATCATCAATATATCTTCAAGTTGCCTCTCCCGAGTGTGTGAGATATCTAAATAACTGACATTATGTAACTATAGAACTTCCATGGAAGAAAAAATGGGTTGTTTGAATATTATCTTGAAACATGGGGGCTGATATATATTGGGACTCATCATCCCCATTTGAATCTATCCTTCCCAAGCTATCAACCAAAAAAAATGAGTCACCCTCCAAAATGTTAACTCATGCAAATCATCCTCCACTTGAAGCTCCGACAAAGTAAGTGGGCTGAAATTTTGGTCATGGTAGACATAGTAGCCTACCCCATGCTGCTTTCCTCTCCACTTAAGATAAGTGTAAAGATTTTTTTTTATCTTGGACTACCATAATATTTCCCTCCAATGGCAAGAAAGAAGCTAGACCTCCAAAATTATCTCTCCTAGCGCTATTAATCAAGCTGGCCCAACCCATCTCATATATGAGGGGTAAGAAATCACCATCATGTGGTACCCCATCCATCTCATGGTCCTGCTCATTAAGAAACAAATACTTTGCTGTAGAGGCCATGTCTCTTCCCATGCTCCCCTTAGAGCATGTAATGCAGAAAGTGTGGGGATGCTCCTCCCCCAAGAACACACCCACTCCATGTGTTCCTCTTCCAATCATGCTCCTCATATAGGTCAAAATAATATCAGCAAATAGGATCATGATCAGTAGCATGATGAAAGAAATACTGAAGGTCATATGTGGTGCTGGAAGGTACCAACAGTCTCTCAAGTGGTCACAGCGTAGTCTTCCCCACTGCAACTTTAGACAATGGTATGGCAAGTTGTCTCTTGACAAATGGCTTGCTGTATAAGTCATCACACCTACTAGCAAATAGTAGATGTTTGAATATGTCAATTGAGCACACAAGAAGCAACCATATACTTGCCCCGGATCATACATTAGATGGTTGTCTCCATCATAATAGTTGGCCAAAGATGGGCCATGGAGCCCAAAGAAAAACTCGCCCCTTTGTAGAGAAATTCACTACAAGGAAATGGTAAGAGTATACAAATATTGTGCTGAACAATCAATTAATGCCAAAACAGAAATCTTACCATTTAAGGAAGACAAGATGGTGACAAGATCCATAGATGAGTCCTTCATAGTGGCATGACATACCCATATGAAGAGGAATGAACCACATGCTGCATGAAAATCCTCCTTCTCATGCTTTTAAATCCAAGTCAAGGAGAACATACCACCATAATCAATGAGTTCATCCACTACTCTACCACTCTCACCTCCTCCATGCCCATTAGGTGCATCAAATATGAAGCGATCATGGAATCACTCCATCAACAAGCTCATGCTCCACATTGACAACGCTGTTGGCCCATGCAAATAATCTCCTGCCAACTCATAAATCCATTCTCTGACATGCCCCATGTCAAAGGCTCCTCCCATAATGTTTCCATCTCCTCCCATTGCAACATCATGCAAAATGTGAGAGCAACTCTGCTCTTTCTCTCTCTCAATCCTCCAAAGCAAAAAATGACTTTGTTGCCTCATCATACCTCCATCATACAACTGATGCAGTGAAAAAAAAATGACCATATCATCATAATGCATCCACACTCCTTGCTGCCCCATGATGAAAGTATCCTGCCAATCTTCCTTCCTCTTCTCACCCCATGGAAAAGGACATGTCATAGGTTGACCAAACTCTCTCAAGAGTAGCCAACGCAGCATTGCCTCTTGCTACCCACTGTCATAGACTTGCAAGTGGTTTACAAGCCTCTTGCCTCCCATCCACATCCACTCAAATCCTTGTGGATGCTTCTCATCATTCTGCATCTTGGTATTTCTCCAATGAGATCTACCATCCTCCAAAAATAGTTTCTTTTCTTTGCCCCTCATGAAGAGTTGAAAGGCATCTCCTTGGAGATCTCTTAGAGAAGATCTCATGTCTACAATCATCTTGAATCCATAAGGATCCAAATGTGAAGAAGGAAAAACCCTCTTACTGCTATCTCTTGACAGCGTTGTATAACTCCTCCATGGTGTACAAACTGTCTCATACTCCATCTCAAGGTTCATGAATCCCTCCAAAAGATCACACTTCAACCTCAAGGGTTTTGTGTGACTCATCAATGATACATGACGTTGAGGGTTCAAATCTCCCTTGAGCCTCTCAAGCTTGCATAGCACAGTGCAATCCTGCTGCTCTATCTCAGCAATACCATTTTATCCTGGGCCATATGCAAACAAATATCCAAACCCTTCCATAAAATTTTCTAAAATGTTAAGACATGGAAACTTATGCATACCTTTGTGAGCCCTTGGGACATCTTCTATGGCTGCAAGAGGTCCTCTCTTCAATGTGTTGGCTGATCCAACTGCTGGTGTAGAACGTTTCTCTATCAAGGCCATGGCAGTAATGGTACTTGCCTCCTCCCATGGTGGTGTGGGTCTTCTCTCCTCTGATATTTCCTCATCAAAGGTTTTTATCAGCTCTTGAGTGAACTCAGAAAAAGAAGTCACCCTTGTGTGGTTTAAGTGACTGCACCACCAAGCATTGGCTTCACTCTCCAAGTGCAGCACTGCAACTGTTGTTGCCTCCCTCTCTTCCACTGGATGAAGTATGAAGAATGCATCAATCTTTCTTGCCCAAGATCTTGCTATAGTAGACCCATCAAATTTAGACAATAGGAATCTATTGCCTTCGATCCCTCCTTTGCTGCAAAATCTTTTCTCTTCTCTTAGTTGAATAAACTGAGGAAAATCTAGGGTCTCTTTGAAAGCCCTAGGTTGGAACTTTTATTCTTCCAAATATCCACTCAGGATTTCATGATCTAAATGATCTCCTTGCTCTTCACTTCCTCTACAAGAATAGGAAGTGCATGCATCTGTTTCTGCTTCTTGAAATCCCCTAGGGGTTTCTCTGCAAATCTCTCCTCCTTGAAACCCCTTTGGAGTTTCAGTGCATTTCTATTCTTCTCTCTTCTTGGATCTGAAAATGGATGAGAGTAATCTCATCCTATTCATATTCTCCTTTTGAAATCGAACTCACAAGCTAAGCACTGGAAAGTTCCCTTCTCAGGAATATCAAAATTATATTCCAGAGATTGACTACAGGGGAATTTACTGGATATGTCACCTTTGAAAAAGGATGAGATCCAGAGGCTACCTGGCCATTTGAATAATCTATCTATAGAGCTTGAAATATTCCTACTTCAGGGATTTAGCACTTTGGCTTGAAGCCACAGGCTAAGCCAAAGATCATGCTCTGATACCACTGTAATGTTCCCAATTGCGGAAATAAGAAATATTTGACAAAACAATGGTTATGTAGCATCCAATAATGTCATAAAAAATTTTCAATAACAAATCCTTCAGTTGATACAACAACAACAACCTTATACAACGTTTTATGGGCAAAAAGGTGGGGAAAAGTGATGATTTTGGCCCTAAAATGTGTATATTCAGATATCTGCGTGAAAATAAGGGTGGGAAGTGGTTGGATCCGATATATTAGGCAAAAGGGACATATGCTCTGACTTTTAGCTTAAACAAATGATTATAGCTTAGTTAAACAACTCCTCCTTCCCAAACTAGGCTTTAAAACCCTGATTTCCCAAGACTTGGAGTATGCAAAATTTTCTGAAGCATAGAGAGCGTATTTTCTGAAAGGTTTTCTACAAAAAATGATGAGATCATTCTGATATAGAGTTTACATGAGTCATACAGTAAATAAATGGAGATTTAAGCACTTATACACAAGGAGAAAGATACCCGGCAAAGGTTTTCGGCAAAATACATGAATAACAAAAGAACTGCAAAAATAATGCAGTTAATGAATCTCTTTATTAAACATGGCTATACATGAAATGAAATATCAGAATAATACAAAGAAATTTCCCTAGGCCTCTTATTAAAACTCCCAGAGGGAAATGAACACCTCCTCAAGGATTTGCATTAAATCAAAGGGTGCAGCTGTGTTGTTGCTGCTGCTACACAAGGATGCAGTTTTCTTGAGATGATTGTGCTGCAGCTGAATGTATATGAATGGCCTCAATCCAAATACAGAAATTAAGCTCTAATCCTTCCCTGTTGATCCCTTAAGCAAGCTGATCTAAAGAGAGGATGGAATTCCCGCACGAGAATTCTTTGCACTAAGCAGTGCAGCAACTCCGGCTAAATAGATGAAGTTTTCAAATGGTCTCTAGACCAAAATATCTGAATACATGAATGATTCTCCTTTGATGCTATGCCTTCATTTTACCTTTGGTGAGCCTTCTCACCCCGGACCCCACATAATGTTGAGGTGACTTCTTCATGAAGCTTCCTCTTTCAAAACTGTGCTGCCCTCGCTAGCTTCCCTCCCCTTGTGGTTGCACTGTTGACTTTGGTAAACTAAAACTAATCCACCTCCAATGCCTCTTTTCACGCTAAGGATCTTCAATATAGTTTACATATGTGTGTCTTAGGCTAATCCTTGTTCACATTGAACTAGTTTACTTAGGTGATCTCTTCCTCCTCAAGAATGCATGTTGACTTAGTCAAACTTGACTATGTCCTCATCTATTTTACCTTTGTTCACACTTGTAAGTATAAAGTTCAGCTCCTGAAGTGATCCCCGTCCTTATTAAGGTGGAAATTATTCATATTTTTATTATTCATGGGCTCCCTTACCCATTTATTCCTCTCCTAGGTGAAAGTAGCAAAATCTAATGTTCCAAATTGCTTGTTGCAAAATTGGGAACATTACATATTATCGTAGCTGTTGACTGCTTCACTAAATGGGCCGAAGAAATTCCTACACTCACAGCTGATGGTAAGATGGCTGCACAATTTGTGTTCAATCATGTGATTACCAGGTTTGGTGTCCCTCAAGCTATTGTCACCGATCATGGCTCTCATTTTTGCTATTATATGATAGCTGAGTTGAGTTCTACGTTTAGTCTGCATCATGATAGCTCAACGCCGTACTACCCTCAGGCCAATGGACAGGTTGAAGCCATGAAAAAGTTTCTAGTCACTATGCTTCAACGTATGATTGGGATGCACAAGTCCAACTGTAATCTCATGTTGTTTTTAGCTCTCTGGGCTTACCGAACCTCGATGAAGAATGTGACCAGATTCACTCCATTCCAACTTGTTTATGGTCTAGAAGCTACCCTTCCGGTTGGATGCGAAATCCCTTTTGTCAAGATAGCTGTTGAATTACTGCCTAATAATTTGTTGAAGAAGAGCATATTCTATATTTGGAGAGGCTTGATGAAACTCACATCTTTTCTGCTCTAGTCATAGAAGCATAGAAAAAGAGGGTCAAAGCTCATTTTGATAAGATAGTTTCCCCTCATACCTTTTTAGAAGGAGACCTAGTCCTCTTGTATGACCAAGCTCATCATAAGCTAGGGGTAGGAAAATTCAAACCCATGTGGCATGGGCCTTATATCATTAAGCGCATTTTGTAGAATGGGGCATATGAGCTAATTGAATATGAAGGCTATCCTTTGAATCAACCCAGAAATGGGTTGTACCTCAAAAAATACTATGCATGAGTTTTCATGCACGTCCTTTTGTACATAAATGTGTTTTTCATTTTTGTAAATTTTTTGGCTTAGTGTGTTTTGCGAGCAGTTTGTTCCTGCATATTATGTCGTTTCTTACTGTGCAAATGTCTGTCACTCCTTATGTTGGTTTCGTGGATGGTGCCTCCTGCAGTACCCAGAATTTTCCTTCTGCAGCCTGGGTGATTTATAATATGAATTGTGAGTTGATATACCTTTAAGGTATTTTACTCGGATGAACCAACAATGTCGTTGAATACAGTGTCTTCATTGAACTCTTAATCGATCCCATTTCTCTTGACATTCATGCATTAATTGTGAACCTAGACTCTCAGCTTGTTGTTCTCCAAATGGGCATTACTCTGTTAGAAATCCTCAAATCTTAAGGTTCTATTTACCTATTTGTTTATTATAAAGTAATTTTGACTATATCATATATCAACATATTCCTAGAAGAATGAATGCATTAACTGATGCAATATCCAATATTGTATTAGATATATATTTGCGTAATTTGTAAAAGCGTCATCATCACATAATAAGATTTTAGACAGGAAAATAAGCATATATATATATATATATATATATATATATATATATATATATCGATTGTTTGCATCCACGTGCATCATAAAGTTCAAGAAATATGCGTGTTTTGGTTACATCCCGAGACATCATGTCTCTTAAAAAATATGCAAAAATAAAGCCTAGGTGTCTAATCAGCATGATGCTCATGATAGCATGTCACTGCATGCACAAGCTGCCTAAAGTAAACAGTGGATGCGGTTAGACACCCCTGCAGTATGCCTTTGATATGCATGAGGAACATCCTCGAATCTCACGTAATCTGGGATCCCACTTGTTAGTCCTTCCAAGTTGCACACGATCTCCTCTTCCTTGCTTCCTTCACCTTAAGGAGCCACCTTGAAATCGCTTGGGACCCTCCGTGCTATGGGCGACATCCTTGCAGGTCTCTCTGGGCCAACATCTGCAATACATGGATAGATATCACAACACATATAAACAAAAAAACCATAATACTCATCCAAATAAAAAAATGAGTTTTTATCCAAAGCTTCATGTGAATCCCCTCCTAGGAGTGGAAGGTCTGGATCACCCATGAAATTGGTGTCGGTATAGGGCCATTCATCTACGACAATGATTTTTCGGCGGAGCCAGTCGAAGAATTTCGACGTCCATGACATATGTTGACCACCTCTCGAGCGAGGCATCAACTCCGCCTAACGGACCATTCGTGGCTCTCGTGTTGGTGGTGAAGGTACTATTACCTTCTGCTGTTGAAATATCGGTAATCATTCTAGGATGAACAATATCAAAATGAATCCGTATCCAAATTGTTTTAGCTTGTTTTTTTTGCACTTTGTTAACTAGCACTTCAAGTTGATTATTACGGCTTCCGCCCAGTTGAAAATGGTTGGAGTCATACAATCCATAGAAAGTTGAAGTTGTGTTTTTATATCTTCGTGAGGGGCTTGAGATCCAGCAGCTCGTGTTATAGTGTGCAACACTAATTTTAGTGCCAAATCAGGAATTTTCTGGATATCTATTTTCCTGCTCTTCGGTCATTTCTTTTCTCCTCGGAAAACGCTGTCTATTAGCATACCCATGCGCTCCCCCATGGGTAGAGAACTTATCATGATTGGTTTTGTCCCCCTCCATGAAAATAGAGTAATGAAATATATGTCAGAGACTTATATCTCAAACTCTTGATTGTGAATCATAAACCTCTCTCGATCAGTATCCCACACACTGATCAGATACTGTAGTAATTCTAGCTGAGCTCGTAGACACAGTGCTAGGAATAATTTCAAGAGCCCAAAGTTTCTCAGGGCATCCATGCATCTCCCATTTCCCATGGATTTTTAATCTTCCTCCCCGTGCTCTATTTCCTTCCATTTAATGACAATTTTGACTTTAAATTACCTCCAAAGCCATTATTGGGACTTTCATTAGTCATATAATTAAGATTTGAACTGTTTTAATTTGAATATTCATAGGAATTTTTCCCCATTATTGAGTGCGGCGATTGGCGCGGCTATTTTAGAAACATCAGCGCTAATTGGTGCCTCCCCTTTAGAATTATAGGTGGGTTGGCGTGAATCTGTGCTCAGAACCCACGCCAACCGCCACGCCCAAATTGAACAAAATTCCCCAAAAACATAAAAAACTAAGAATGCAGGCAATAAAATATAGTTTAAAATCCAGGAAAAGATGAAAGCGCTAACCTGGAGAAAACAAATTTGTGAGTGGTCTCCTGGATTGTCCACTGCCGTCTCCACAAGATCATAATTAAAAATGGTAAAATGCTCACACGTAAGTGAAAAGGTGAAAAGTAATTTATTTTTACTATGATGATGATGTGACGAGTGGTATTTTTTTACTTTTTCGGGCTCGGTAAAAACATGAACAAGTCACCCCCTAGAGTCATCTTTCAACTCTTTTCTGACTCTCAAAAATTGAAAAGATTTTCTAGACTCTTGTCATTTTGAACTCGTTAAAGGCTGCAAAACATCATCTTCCCAGTATAGGTTTACCCCTTTTTCGGGCTGGGACAGATTATTTATGAAAAAGGAATACCTTAGCCAATCACGACTAAGAGGTTCTCCCGAATATTTTTTTTTCTACCTTTTCCGATATGTGAGACTACCTACGAAAAGGGACCTACTGGAGTTTTCTTTTCTGTTTTTTTTCAAACTCTCTCTACATGAAAATATGTCGAGTTCTTCCTTTGTCAGACTTGTTAAAATCTAAATGACATCGTCGATCGTCACCATGACGTTATCAAGTTCGCCCTTCCTAGGGATCATAAAATTTACTAGGATGGATTTTTCTGAAGGAAAATATTGCATGACAAGATTATGCTATCCCCTTCAAGCTTGTTTCCAAAAATAATTGGGGTACTCACCAGAAATGGTGGGGGAAAATGTAACCAATTCTTAGTCGTGTTAGCAGTATGTCGCTCTTGTACATGACACTTATCTGCAATTCATGTCAGGTTGGGGAAATCTCATTCATGATTTTTCCTCCATGGGTTTGGATTATTTGGTTTGACCTCTCATCTTCTCTTTGCCACGTCACAATGACCTCAAAATCCATTGATGTCAAATACTGCAAAATTCTAGAGTCATGTCACCAATATGTTCAAGAGAATTTTATTTTTCATTTTTCAACCCATGATCCTCTGGTTAGTCTTGATTCACTATCATCTTGTTCCTCTATATCGCATTGATGATGTGGGAAACATTATGGCCCTCCTTTGATCAGTCACTTCCTATCGACTTTAGCTCATTATCCAGGAAGTTGATCTAGAGACTCCCTTCTGGTACCTTGGAGCTTGCATGCCTCAATGGAAATTTCTTCGCATTCGACGACAGGTCTTCATCATTGGCCTTCGCTCGAGTGATTTCACGAGTGTTCAAATCCAACTCACTCTTCACATCTTGCAGATTGTACTAGCTCTACCTTGACAGCCATTGTCATTATTGGTGGTTTCTTTCGTGCCTGTTAAAAAATTTCATCATTGGCTGGTACTCAGGAAATTTTCTTGCATGTTTGACTTCAGCTCACTCATTCACATGATTGAACTTGTACTTGTTCAGGTCAAGATGGAGCGCAGGACCCTGGGTTTTTTCTGATGAAATCCAGGCTGCGAGACAATTTTGTTTATCATGATTATATGCATAAAACTTCTGATTGGATGGTTGGGACCATATCTGAGTCTATTTTATGATCCTTCCTACTGGATGGCTGCGTCCATACCTTAGATATTACTATTGGATGCACTCTATTATGGATGGTTGCGCCCATACCACATATTCATGTATCAGAGATGTCAGTTGTACTTGTTTTTGTAGGTCTTCCAACGATGAAGTTTTTGTTTGGGCATGTTCCCATAAAGCATTTCACCCCTCCCTCTCTCTCGGACCTCATGCTTTAGGGAGCATATGTTACATAGTATTTTGTCACCGTCTCTGTGATCCCCATCCCAAACATTGGAGGACCATTTTAGTGACTTCTGTGTACTGCCATACTTTGTTATAGGAGTCATTGCATCCCTTTGCATGTCAAGAACAGTTTCTCTTCTAATCATTCCTCAAGAAGACATCCAAAAAAATGTGATTTTGGATTAGCGCTGGAAGGAAGTTTTGGCCTCACGCCCATGGAGAAATTAACACTGGGCCCTGCACCCCTTAGCACTTTGTCTCAGAAGGGCACCCGTGCCGAGCTATTTTTGGAATTTTTTTTAAAATAGAAACGAAGTTTCCATGCTTAAAAACTTCATAAGCGGAGTCCTCATGGCTTTTTCGACTGAATAACGTCGAAATCCTCACTTTGGCTTCTTGTTTCCTATATTTGTGCAACTTCGCAAAGGAATAGAACTCTCCTCCACCTTATGAGGGATCCCAAACCACTTCTTCCTCTTCTATAAATAATTCCTTCTCACATTGTTTGAGCTAGCTGAACAATCATTACTATAGCTGGTGTGTAGATTAAGGCAGAGAGGAATCCATTGTTGAGAGAGAGTTTAGGCCCATTGCCTCATCAAATCCGATCCCAAACAAATGCCTAAGACACGCCTGAATGAACCCATTGAAGGAGGCCTGCAACATCAAGGCATTAAGGTTGTAAAATTATTTTATCTATCATGAATACATGACTCATTTTTTGGTTCCAATTTTGTGTTCAATTATATGAATTTTTTAATATTTTATTTGACCAATCAAATAGTTGTAAATGAAAGTATAGTCTCATATGCTGTCATAGTTCACTTGATATTTTTGTAGGAACATGAACATTATCACTGACAGACCGTGACGTGTGAAGATCAAAGATCGGGTGATCGCTGCTGAAAATCATGACAAAAGCGTTGGACCGAGGTAGGGTATCTATCTCAGTTCATCTTTCATTTATGAGCTAGGAGTTTTAAATTCCAACATGTTCCCTTGTTGCTAGACCCACACTAGGGCTAGAGGGATCGCCTCTGTCTACAGAGGGGATTTTACTTGTCAACAAGTTTATTCTTATATTATTGTAGCCGTGGAATACTTCACTAAATGGGCCAAAGAAATGCCTACACTCATAATTACAAGGTTTGGTGTCCCTCAAGCCATTTTCACCGATCATGGCTCTCATTTTCACCATTATGTGATGGTTAAGTTGACTTATAGGTTGGGTCTGCATTAGGAAAACTCAATGCTATACTACCAACAATCCAATGGCCAGTTTGAAGCCATGAACAAGGTTCTAGTCACTATGCTTCAGCGTATGATTGGGATGCACAAGTCCAATTGACATCTCATGTTTTTTTCAGCTCTCTGGGCTAACCAAAACTCGATGAAGGATGTGACCAGATTCACTCCATTCCAACTTTTTTATGGTCTGGAAGCTACCCTTCCAATAGAATGCAAAATCTCTTCTCTCAAGATAGCTGTTGAATTACTACCTAATACCTCGCCAGAGGAAGATCGTCTTCCGTATTTGGAGAGGCTTGATGAAACTCCCCGCTTTGCTGCTCTAGTCATAGAAGCACAGAAAAAGCGGGTCAAATCTCATTTTGATCAGACAGTTTCCCCTCGTACCTTTGTAGAAGGAGACCTAGTCCTCTTGTATGACCGAGCTCATGATAAGCCAGGGGCAGGCAAATTCGAACCCATGTTGCATGGGCCCTATATCGTTAAGCAATTTTTGCAGAATGGGGCCTATGAGCTAATTGAATATGAAGGCTATCATTTGAAAAAGCCCAGAAATGGGTCAAAAAATACTATGCATGAGTTTTTTTGCATGTCATTTTGTAAATAAATGTGTTTTTCATTTTTGTACATTTTTTGGCTTGCTGTGATTTGCGAGCTATTTTTTCCTGCTTATTATGTCGTTTCTTACTATGCAAAAGTCTATGTCTCCTTGTGTTGGTTTCAAGGATGGTGCCTCCCGCAGTACTCAAAATTTGTAATATTCCCAATTAGCCATGAGCTAGTTGGAATATTAAATTTTGTTTTGCTGCTTTGTTTTATGAATAAGAGGACAATGGAGGTCCATAATTTTCCTTAATAATGAATAAATCAATGCCAATGTGAAAGAGATATATATTGGAAGCTTAACTGAGCACCCTTAGGTGTGAAAAGGAGCTAGAACACCTTGACTGGGTCAACTTTGACCAAATCAACAACGCTGTCATGGAGGAGTGGTCATCAATGAGAAACAACGTAGTTTTAGATGGAGATGATTTGCATGGAAGTAGTTCTATTATTGGATGGGGCTTAGGGTTTTAAAGCTCATATCTTATAAAAGGAAGAGTATGGCAACCATATTGCAAAATTTTGATGTATATGATATTTCTGAATATATGGTCTGTTTAGACATATAAATTTCTCTTGTTGTTTAGCTGAGATTGAGTGTTGTTTAGCACTGGGTGTTCCTGATCGGGAATCCCACTTCTTCCATTAAGAAGCTCTTGGAGGATTCTTGTACTATGTTTTCCACTATTAGGCTTAAGGCCAAGCTTCATTTTTCATTTACACCTCAGGTCCTATTGAGGGTTGAGCTGTTTTGCAGGTTGCAGCAGTGGAGACCATCTTTGGGTCATTTCATTGCTTATTTTCAATGGAGAAGGTTTCCTTTCCATTGGGAAGAAATTAAGGAAGAACCTTGTGCATATTTTTAGATCTTGGAATCATGCCAACTATTTATTTGACCCCACAACACAAATTATTTCCAGATATGCGTTATTTCTGTAGGAGGAGTTGCAGGGTGGTTTGGCACACCATTTGGAGAGAAGGTTTGCTGGTGAAAGGGATCTTTATTTCATCTAGGAGATCTATTGGAGGAGGTTGCATTATTTCTTATATTAGATCAGCCATAATTTCCAGATCTGTATTTTGCAGTGGATCTTCAGCCCTAGGGCTTAGATCCCCATCTTGTACATGGTGTTTTGCGGAAAACCCTTAAGGGATTCTTCAAAGGAGGTTATATAGTGCTCATATCTGTAGCAGATCTATATTTTGAGGCACATATCAGCCTTAGATCTGCTATATAACTATTTTCTATATCATTCCCTTTAAAACAACGTTGTACCAGTCTTCCAGTCTTTTTATAAAGTAGCAGCACCTCTTTTTAAGGGATTTTGTCCATTGAAGGCTTGTTATTTCTTATTGTACATCTTATGTCCCATTTCTTATGCATATTTTTTTGCTATTATAACATATTAAAGGTATCCATATTGGCCTCTTACTTTTATATGATGTTTTACACTATTGTTCCAACATTCTGCACTATATTCCTGCTTTTCCCATTTGGGAATATTACAGTGGTATTAGAGCATAATCTTGGCACAAACTATGCATCTTGAAAAGCCAATATGTCATCTGAAGAAGATGATCCTCTTATTTATAGAGAGAAGATGTATCAAAGAAGAAGACACCAGAAGTATGATTATACAGATGAAAAACAAGACAAGGGTAAAACCTCTTTTTCAGGAGGAATGAAAAGGAAGGAGTTTTCAAGACTTATTTTCCATACTATTCAGGGCATTAACAAAGACACGATAGAAATAAGGATGGAGAGATGTAGAAATTATCCAAAAGAGCTTGTGCATACAGAAAGCTCCAGATTTTCATATTATGGGTGTGAGCATTCAGCCACACAATCAGATACACAATTCTCTACCATGCCTATGTTCATAGCGAGAGACATGGAGGAAGGAGATGCACCAAAGGAGGAGACTCTTGTTGACTATCTTCAAGAGTATGAATCTCAATCTCAGAGGTTCAAAGATCATATAAACTTCCAAGGGTTTTTCAAGATCAAGGAGAATAATTTGGGTAGATTATTTCTATCTAATTTTTATGGGTCACCTAAATGTACAACAAGGATTGGGTGAAGGAGATAGACACCTATTTGCAGCAACACCAATTTTTAGAAGATGAATTCCTTAGAGTGGCAGCACTACATATTGAAGGTAAGGCTTATGATTGGTGTTTTTATGAAACTTCTTCCTTGAATCATGTAAATGTATCTACTTATGCAAATTTAACTAGGAGGTTAGTGAAAAGATTTGATGTAAAACATTCTGAAACTTCCTTGGTTGAGCTAACCAAGCCTAAACAAACAAAACCTTTGCATGAGTTGGAAGGATCTATAATCCCAACTCCATTTCAGAATACTATTGAGGGGGTTAAAAATTTGCAGAATACCTTGCAAGAGAAAATATCCCCACTTCAAGAAGAGCTCTCTTCTCAAAATGAAGACATGGAAATATCTTTTTCAAAAGAGGAACTAAACAAAGAGCCTCTTAATGATGATGAGGTAACCTCCATTCATGATGAAGGGGAAGAGTAGGCTGGAGGTAACAACTCTGTCACATTAGGAGAAGATCTAGTACCTCATGGAGAGGTGTATGGAGCAATTGTTTCAATGAGAGGATTTCTTGTATCATTGCAAGAAGTTCCAAGGGATCTCATATGTGGAAATCAAGGCACAATCCATGAACAACATGTGCCATTATTGATAGATTGTGAGACCTTGCAGATGAAAGGAGAAGGTAGGGAGGATGGCCAACATCATATGATTAGGAGCACACACCCTTATCTATTTCATAAGGTTGATGCACAAAAGAGACAAGCTTATTTGCACAGTGACAACAAGGACCTAATAGTCCCATCTATTATTACTATGAGATTGGTTCACGAGACATTATTATTTTGTGGAAAAACACCTGGGAGGCCACCTGATCTAGATTTGGTGAGCGATTTCTCACAAAATTATTATCCATGCATAGATATAGGAGGGAGGGGAGCATTAGAAGACCATGATACACTGTTGAGAGTCTTGGGTAGACTCAAGGATATTCTCCCAACATCATCATTACCCACTCTCATTTCAGATTCTGCAATGTGGGAGGAGAAGCATGGGAAGAATAGCAACCTTAAAACAAATAACTTTGGCATGGGAGATGTCAAGGAGAAGAGCAGCCATATGACATATGTTATTTGTGATAGATCATCAACGCTATCACTATGGAATATTGATCCATATTGGAAATCCCAATTTTTGGTGGATTATTCCAAGGATCTTTTCACATGTATGATACTTGATGACCAACTACATGAAGAGGGCTATTCAGTCCAAGATGAATTCATCTACATCATGGTAGGATCTTCTTATCTAGAGCCTCCAAGCTCAAGGAGAAGTTTCTACAAAGGGCATATGAGGAATTCCTTTTCAGCCATACTTATTCCATGAAGGCCTACAACACTATCATGGAGAGCTACACTTGGGAAGGCTTTGAAGAGAAACTATATCAACATTTTAAAATATGCATGAACCATGTGGAGTTGGAAGAGAGACATGACTCAATGAAGGAGTTATTACAACCACCTCTTTCCACTTTTGTAATGAGAGGGGATATATCTATGGACCACTACATTTGTATGAGGAGAATTTTTGTAAGGAACATGCTTATGTACATAGTGTTTCATTTTATGATTACTTGCATTCCCTTACCATGTATATGCAGGCCATAGCTCCAAGGGGGATCATTATTCCATATAAAATTCATGGCGAACTTTGGGCCATAAACATTTTTGAACATGGCCACTCCCTTAGAGGACATAGAGAGATATTGTATCACTATGGGTGCATTCCAAAAGCACCAAACATATCTGACACTTTCAGCAATTGTGAGAAGACTTGGGAAGCAAGAAAGTGGTGGGAAAACCACTTACCATATTGTTATCTGATGCAATCAAGAGATTTACTGCACTGGTTCCACATGTGGGACTATGACCCACCTCCATTTATACAAATTTCTGTTTGCATGCACTTAGTTTTGATCCCATACATTGATGATGTACTTATTCTTTATATGGGAATGTTTGGAGGGAGGATGGGAGGAATGTATGTGTCCTATTGGAGAGAGATTCTCCATGTTCATTATGCTACATGTTTCGGGGATAGCATTGGGAAAACCATGTTTGTTTCATTGGAACTATTGTCTCCTTGTGGGATGAATTACTTGCATCTCATAAGAAATTTGGAGGAGAAATTCATGGAGGGATGGATTGGTAGAAACTTAGCTTATGAGGGAAGCTTATCACATGATGGTGTCACCAATAATGGAGAGTTGCAACACTCAAATTTCCAGTTTCTTGAGGACAAGCAACATTTGCGAAGGGAGGACTGTAATATTCCCAATTAGCCATGACCTAGTTGGAATATTAAATTTTGTGTTGCTGCTTTGTTTTATGAATAAGAGGACAATGGAGGACCATAGTTCTCCTTAATAATGAATAAATCAATTCCAATGTTTAAGAGATAGATATTGGCAGCTTAATTGAGAACCCTTAGGTGTGAAAAGGTGCTGGAACACCTTAACTGGGTCAACTTTGACCAAATCAACAATGCTGTCATGGAGGAGTGGTCATCAATGAGAGACAACGCAGTTTTATATGGAGATTATTTCCATGGAAGTAGTGCTATTATTGGATGTGGCTTAGGGTTTGCAAGCTCATATCTTATAAAAGGAAAAGGATGGCATCCGTATTGAAAAAGGTTGATGTATATGATATTTATGAATATATGGTCTGTTTAGACATATATATTTCTCTTGTTGTTTAGCTGAGATTGAGTGTTGTTTAGCACTGGGTGTTCCTGATCGAGAATCCCACCTCTTCCATTGAGAAGCTCTTGGAGGAGTCTTGTACTACATTGTCCACTATGAGGCTTAAGGTCAAGCTTCATCTTTCATTTACAGCGAAAATCATGTTGAGGGTTGTGTTGTTTTGTAGGTTGCAGTAGTGGAGACCATCTTTGGGTCATTTCATTACTTATTTTCAGTGGAGAAGGATCTTATGCATATTTTCAGATCTTAGCATCAGGACAACTATTTAATTGACCCTATAGTGCAATTTATTTCCAAATTTGCTTTATTTCTGTAGGAGGAGTTGCAGGGTGGTTTGGCACACCATTTGTAGAGAAGGTTTGTTGGTGAAAGGGATATTCCTTTCATCTAGGAGATCTATTGGAGGAGGCTGCATTATTTCTTATATCAGATCAGCCACACTTTCCAGATCTGTATTTTTTAGTGGATCTTCAGCCCTAGGGCTTAGATCCCCATCTTGTACATGGTCTTTTGCTGAAAACCCTTAAGGGGTTCTTCAAAGGAGGTTGTATAGTGCTCAGATCTATATTAGATCTATCTTTTGATGCACATATCAGCCTTAGATCTATTATATAACCATTTTTTGTAGCAGTGCCTTTAGAATAGCTCTGTAGCAATCTTCCAGTCTTTATATATAGTAGAAGCACCTCTTTTTGAGGGATTTTGTCCATTGGAGGCTTGTTCTTTCTTATCGTTCATCTTATGGCCCATTTCTTATGCATATTTTGTTTTTGTTATAACATATGAAAGGTATTCATATTAGCCTCTTGATTTTATATTATGTTTTACACTATTGTTCAAACATTCTGCACTATATTCCTACTTTTCCCATTTGTGAATATTACAGTGGTATCATAGCATAATCTTGGCACATCTTGTGCATCTTGAAAATTCAAAATGTCATCTGAAGAAGGCGATCCTCTTATTGATAGAGAGAAGAGGTATCAAAGAAGAATACACCAGAAGTATGATTATATAGATGTAGAAGAAGACAAGGGTAAAACCCCTTTTTCAGGGGGAATGAAAAGGAAGGAGTTCTCAAGACTTTTTTTCCAAACTATTCAGGGAATTAACAAAGATATCATAGAAATAAGGATAGAGAGATGTATAAATTATCCAAAAGATATTTTTCATAGAGAAAGCTTGAGATTTTCATATTATGGGTGTGAGCATTTAGCCACATAATCAAATCAACAACACTCTACCATGCCTATGTTCATAGCAAGAGAGATGGAGGAAGGAAGTGTACCAAAGGAGGAGACTCTTGGTGACTATCTTTAAGAGTATGAATCTCAATCTCAAATGTTCAAATATCATCTAAAATTCCAAGGGTTTTGCAAGATCAAGGAGAATAAAAGACATAGAAATCACAATAGAAGCAAGTGGTTCAAGCAACATGATTTGGGTAGATTATTTCTATCTACTTTTGATGGGTCACCTAAATGTACAACAAGGGATTGGGTGAAGGAGCTAGACACCTATTTGCAGCAACACCAAGTTTCAGAAGATGAAGCCCTTAGAGTAGCAGTGCTGCATCTTGAAGGTAAGGCTTATGATTGGTGGTTTTATGAAACTTCTTCCTTGAATCATGAAAATGTATCTATTTATGCAAAGCTCACTAGGAGGTTAGTGAAAATATTTGATGTAAAACATTCTAAAACTTCCTTACCAAGCCTAAACAAACAAAACATTTGCATGATTTGGAAGGATCTATAATCCCAAGTCCATTTCAGAATACTATTAAGGGGGTTAAAAATTTGCAGAATACCTTGTTAGAGGCAAGATTTCCACTCCAGGAAGAGCTCTCTTCTTAAAAGGAAGGCATGGAAATATCTTTTTCAAAAGAGGAACTAAACAAAAAGCCTCTTAATAATGATGAGGTAACCTCCATTCATGATGAAGGGGAAGAACAGGCTGGAGGTAACAACGATGTCACATCACGAGCACATCTAGTACTTCATGGAGAGATAGATGGAGAAATTTCTCTAGTGAGAGGATTTCTTGTATCATTGCAAGGAATTCCAAGGGATCTCATATGTAGATATCAATGCATAATCCATGAAAAACATGTGCCATTATTGATAAATTGTGATACCTTGCAGATGAAAGGAGAAGGTAGGGAGGATGGCCAACATCATATGATTAGGACCACACATCCCTATCTATTTTAGAAGGTTGATGCAAAAAAGAGACAGACCGATTTTCACAGTTAGAACAAGGACCTAACAATCCCATCTATTATGACTATGAGATTTGTTTATGGGACATTATTATTTTGTGGCAATCCACCTTGGAGACCACCTGATCTAGATTTGGTGAGATATGTCTCAAAACATGATGCTACATGCATAGATATAGGAGGGAGGGGAGCATTGGAAGACCATTATATAGCACTGAGAGTATTGGGTAGACTCAAGGAGGAAGGAGGGATTCTCCCAATGTAATATTCCTTTTTTGGGATTCTCAAGATTCTATTTCAGAGATGGACTACAGAGGAATTTAAGGGTTATGTCTCCTTCCAAAGAAGGGAGAGAACCAGAGACTACCTGGCCAACTGTAGACTCTTCCTATAGAACTTGGAATAATCCCTTTGAGGAATCTCAACAAGGTCTTCAATGAAAACGCTTCATAAGTAAATATGAGCAAGAATAACGCTGATCATGGATGGGATCCCCTCAATTATGTGGTATGTGACTTACATATGCAATTTAATCAGAAAAAAATAAGTTTAGGCACATTAAACAGATCTCCCAAAATCAAGACTAGCTATAAATTAGCCAAAGAGGGAGGCTGCTGCAACATGAAAGCCCCAGCTACTAGAATTGCGCAGTTTTGACTAAAACTCAGAGGAGGACAGAAAAATATCTGATACTTCAGAGATATAACAATAAATCATATTTATACTTGAGCTTATTACCTTTACAACTGATTACAAAGAGAACTAGGGAAAAAACCCTTTAGAAATTAGAGCTGCAACTAGGAATAAATTGCAGAAATACATAGATAGCGCTATTTTTTAGATGGTTTAGCTGCTGTATATTAAATTTCAGATCTCTGAAATATGTATGGATGAAAAATTAGATCTAATACAGATATGGAAACTATAAGACTTTAAGAACAATATCCAATTGGAATTACATCAAAATATTGCATAATAAGCTGTAGATCTGAATTACAAATTGCAGTGCTGCAGAAAACCCGGAAATTTCCGAAGATAACTTTTATTGTTGAAATAGATCAGATCTATAGAGACATGGATCAGCAACCCAATCCATGGATCACCAAGGGAAGGAAAGCCTAACACGAAGAGATCTTCCTCCAAACTGATAGCAAACTGAAACAAGAAAGCCCTCTCACAAAATAACGCAGTATTGAGCAGAAACTGCGTAGAGGGTGAAGGAGACTGAATAAATTGAATGAAATTACAGATCTAATACAAAATATGGATCATCTAGCTCTTTGGAGGCTGAAGAACACACTCCAATAGAGAAAGCCTCTTAAAACAAGCTAGATCTAAGCAGATCTAGAACACCACTTGCTACAAAAGATAACAGCTGCAAAAACCTCAATGGGCCAGCACTGCACATGAAATATAGAGCTTGGTCTCAAACCAGATAGTGGCTCACTTCAGCAAAGAACTCCTCCAATGATCCTCAATGGAAGAGATGAAACCCCTAAACAGGAATTCCAATCACAATCCTCCACTAAACAGTAGAGAATGGTATTTGTCTAAGCAGACAAATACTTCAGAAATATAATTCATCAACAACCTCTTCATGTGCCTTCTCCTCCTTCTTATAACATGAGATAGCTCTTCCAAACCCTAAATCACTTTGATGAGTTGGCCCTTTTCACATTAGAGGCTCCCTTCTAGGACTGAGCAATCCCTTTTGGAGATGCAATGAACCTAGACAACGTAGTTGACTTGGTCAAGGTGGACCCAATCTTGGCTCAAAACCTCTTTCACACCTGCAAGTGATTATTTACATAGCCCTGATTTGTCTTTGTTCACATGGGAATTGATTTATTTAGACTTCTTAGGAGTTTTACATGTCCTCATTTATTCATTTATTCATAAAACATAAATGAAATCAAAATTTAATGTCTCCTCTTAGCTAAGGCTAAGTAGGAACATTACAGTCCTCCCCCTCAAAATGTTGCTTGTCCTCAAGCAACTGGTAGGGTAAGAGCTGTATTTCTTCTCTTTCTCCATTGATGGAAACATCAAGAATCAAGATTTCATCATGGAGTAAGTGCTCACCAAGACAATACATCAAAAACTGCTCCTCCAATGTTAACATGATAGGTACATAGTCTGCTCCTTCAGGAGTGTAAAACTCAACAGAAATAAACATGGGTGAGCCAATCTCACATCTGAAACATGTATCACGAAGTACAGGATAAAGTTCCATCCCATGTGGTAAATGTACACTACTTATTTTTTTCCCATACATACCCATAAACAATATCAATATGTCATCTATGTATGGAAGCAAAATCACATATAGGCAAACTGAAATTTGCACTTGAGGAGGTGGGTCACAATCCCACATGAGGTACCAGCGCAATGCACTCTTTGTTTTGAGTAGATATGAATGTGATAGTTGGTAATCCCACCACATCTTTGACACATAGGCCACTTTGACATGGCTAAAAGTGAAACCCTCATTAGGTGATTTTGGGAAGAACCCATCATGATAAGCAATATCCCCTTGCACCTCAAGGGAGTGGCCAGCTTTGGAATTTTTCTTGGCCTCATCATTGCCATGAGATCTGCATGTAATATTATTCCTTGTAGGAGCCATGGCCTGCATACATATGGTAAGAGAATGTGCCAAATCAGAAAAATAAACTTGCTCCATAAGATCATATTTATTACCATACAATCCTCCCACACACATAGAGTTAGGCATGGGCTTTTCCCCTCTTTTGAGAGAAGAAAGAGATGGCTAAAATGTCTCCTGCATAGGATCCCTTGGCTACCCCATCTCCACATAACTATTGCACTCTTGTAAGTGCTGATTTAGTTCCTCCAAATCATAATGCTGATGTTGTTGTTCCTCCATACCCTCCCAATCAAAACTCTTCAAGGTTAGGGAGTAGATTTTTGATGACTGCATGTAGCTGGAAAGGAACTCCTTGTGTGCCCTTTGTAGTATTTCTTGCTTAAGCTTGGAGGATTGAGACAAGAACACTTTAAAACGATGATAGATGACCCCTTCATGGACAAAATAGCCTCCTCCTTGCTTTATGCCATCTAAGATCATCCCGGTGTGCAGATATTTGGAGTACTCCACAAGGAGTTGAGATATCCAATATGGATCTACACTTCTCAACAAAGACAATGCTGTTGATGTATCTAAGGTGGTGTTTTCCTTGTTTCTGCTTGTTTCTTTGGCACTATGCATGCCAAAATTGTTTGTGGGAAGGTTTTTCCTCCCCCTTGCTTCCTCCCACAGTGCTATGACTCTTTCTTCCATTGTTTCAGCACTTTTTGAAGCTTTCCCCATAGAATCTAATGGCACCCCAAGTGTCTTTCCATGATGTAGGAATGTCCCTTGCATCATTCTCATAAACATGAGAGAAGGAACTGTAAGGTCCTTGCCCCCACTGCGCAATTCAATCTTTATTGTGTGGGTAGAGACATCAAGTGAAGGGTAGCTGTGCATGCCTTGAATAACTTGTTGTTTCCCACTCTTCAAATCCACCCATTCCATCTGCAAGGCCTTCCAATCAGTGGTGACTTTTCCCAAAGTAATCAACCACTGGACACCCAAGATGATGTTGGTGTCTAGTATGTCCACTACAAAGAAGTGATCCTCCAAAGTGTAGGTCCCCATAGTCACAGAAAGTGATGGAACATACTGCATGCACTGCATAGTTCTATCTCCCGGAACCAAAACAAAGAACCCATAAAAAGTATCAGTAGGGATCCCTCTCCTCTACAAAAAATGAGCATCAATAAAGTTGTGGGTTTCCCCACTGTCAATCAGAATAGATACTCTTTCGTTCATAACTGAACCTTGCACTCTAAGAGTCAAATACTTGGGCACTCCCCTCAAAGAAGAGTGAGTCCCACTGGTTGGAGCAAATGCTCCTTCTTCTTCTCTGGATGATGATGGATCCTCCTCCTCATCCTCACCAGCGCTGTGACCTCTCCTAGGTCCATTATTTCCCTCTTCCTCCTCACAATCAGAGAAGACTTCAATATAGTGTGCTCTTCCAACAACACATCTATGTCCCGCCACCCATGGCTCTTAACATGTGAAATATAATTTCTTTTTCCTCAACTCCCTCCGGAGATCATTGTCAAGAAGCTTCTTCAGTGATCTCTCCTTGAGTGGAGAAGATTTCACCTCCTTCCCCTTGGAAGAGTGAGTGGCTTTTCTTGACGGTTGCCTTTGCCCTTGGCAAGGAATCTTGGAGATCTCTAGTTCTCTTAATGACATCATGCAAAGTGATGGGCTTGGTAGACTTAACCAACCCATGCAGAGGTTCTTCTAGGCCATCAATGAACATATAGACTCTCCTTGCTACTGAAAGATCAGGAACCATGAAAGAGAACCTCAAGAAGTCAGAGATATAGGCCTCAGCATCTCCCATTTGTTTAAGCTTTTCCAAGCTTATGAAGGGGGCCTTTGGATCCTTCCGATCAAATCTCTCCACTAGTCTCCTAGTGAAATCAGCATAAGTGGAAACATTTCTATGTCCCAATGTAGAAAGTCCATGAAACCACGAGTTGTGGGCTTCTCCCCCAAAATGCAGCGCAACAATCGTAATGGATTCTTCTTCAGGCACTTTATTTAGCTGGAAATAGTTGTATAGCTTCTCCACCCATGCTTTAGTAGAAAAAGAGGGTGATTCATCGAAATTAGGCAAGAATAACCTGCCCATGGTGTGGTTCCTCCCATGAAGGAACCCTCCATCTCTATACTACTGCAATGGCCTCCTCCGGTCCTTCAGATGGCAGAAGTCTTGAAAGCTTAAGTTATCCTTGAACCTTTGACTTTGTGCATCATTTTATGCAAAGTAGCCTTCCAAAGAGGTTGGCTCTTGAAGCCCTTCATTCTCTACAGCCAATAAGGTAGGCATTGTAGAGCGTTGTGAGATCTGTGGTACTTGTGGTAAGCTCACAGGTTGACTAGTCCCAAACTGAGACATTTCAGAACTTTCTCCTTGATGGAGTCTTCCAAGGGACTCCCTCATTCTATCTATCCTCATCTCCTTTATCTCCTTGGATAGATCTTGCATGTTTTCCAAGAGATTTTTTGCAAACTCTTCTACCTCCTTATCTTTATCATTCAATTAAGGGAATTTTCCCTCGTCTTGACCCTTGTCAAGGTCAACAGTAGTATAGTCATAATTTTTATGACTTCTATTCTAGTATCTCCTCTCCCTCTCAGAAATAGGATCTTCATCTTCGGAATGCAGCATGACTGTGGCTCCAATGCTAACACAGGCTGTGCCAAGAGTGGAGCTCTGATACCACTGTAATATTCCTTTTTGGGGATTCTCAAGATTCTATTTAGAGATGGAATACAAAGGAATTTACTGGTTATGTGTCCTTCCAAAGAAGGGAGAGAACCAGAGGCTACCTGGCCAACTGTAGACTCTGCCTATAGAACTTGGAATAATCCCTTTGAGGAATCTCAACAAGGTCTTCAATGAAAACGCTATATAAGAAAATCTGAGAAATAATAATGTTGATCAAGGATGGGATCCCCTCACTTATGTTGTATGTGACTTACATATGCAATTTAATCAGAAAAAAATAATTTTAGGCACATTAAACAGATCTCCCAAAATCAAGACTAGCTATAAATCAGCCAAAGAGGGAGGCTGCAACAACATGAAAACCCCAGCTACTAGAATTGCGCAGTTTTGACTGAAACTCAGAGGAGGAAAGAAAAAGATCTGATAATTCAGAGATATAATAGTAAATCAGATTTATACTTGAGCTTATTTCCTTTACAACAGATTACAAATAGAACTAGGGAAAAATCCCTTCAGAAATTAGAGCTGCAACTAGGAATAAACTACAGAAACACATAGACAACGTTATTTTTTAGATGGTTCAGCTACTGTATATTACAAGTCATATCTCTGAAATATATATGGATGAAACATCAGATATAATACATATTTGGAAACTATAAGACTTTAAGAACAAGATCCAATTGGATTTACATCAAAATATTGCATAATAAGCTGTAGATCTGAATTACAAATTGCAGTGCTACAGAAAACCCAGAAATTTCTGAAGATAAATTTTATTGCTGAAATAGATAAGATATATAGAGATATGGATCAGCAACTCAATCCATAGATCACCAAGGGAAGGCAAGCCTAACACCAAGAGATCTTCCTCCAAATTGATAGCAAACTGAAACAAGAAAGCCCTCTCACAAAACAACGCAATATTGAGAAGAAACTGCGCAGAGGGTGAAGGAGACTGAATAACTTGAATGAAATTACAGATCTGATACAAAATATGGATCAGCTAGCTCTTTGGAGGCTGAAGAACACACTCCAATAGAGAAATCCTCTTAAAACAAGCTAGATCTAAGCAGATCTAGAACACCACTTGCTACAAAAGATAGCAGCTGCAAAACCCTCAATGGGCCAGCGCTGCTCATGAAAGATAGAGCTTGGTCTCAAACGAGATAGTGGCTCACTTCAGCAAAGGAATCCTCCAATTATCCTCAAGGGAAGAGATGAAACCCCTAAATAGGAATTCCAATCACAATCCTCCACTAAACAACAGAGAATGGTATTTTTCTAAGCAGACAAATACTTTAGAAATATAATTCATCAACAACCTCTTCATGTGCCTTCTCCTCCTTCTTATAACATGAGATAGCTCTTGCAAACCCTAAACCACTTTGATGAGTTGGCCCTTTTCACATTAGAGGCTCCCTTCTAGGACTACGTAGTCCCTTTTGGAGATGCAATGAACCTAGATAGCGCAGTTGACTTGGTCAAGGTGGACCCAATCTTGGCTCAAAACCTCTTTCACACCTGCAAGTGATTATTTACATAGCCCTGATTTGTCTTTGTTCACACGGGCATTGATTTTTTAGAATTCTTAGGAGTTTTACATGTCCTTATTTATTCATTTATTCATAAAACATAAATTAAATCAAAATTGAATATCTCCTCTTAGCTAAGGCTAAGTAGGAACATTACACTCAACATCATCATTACCAAATCTCATTTCAGATTTTGCGCTGTGGGAGGAGAAGAATGGGAGGAATGGAAACCTTCCAACATATACCTTTGGCATGGGAGATGTCAAGGAGAAGAGTAGCCATATGACAGATGTTCTTTGTGACAGATCATTAGCACTGTCACTATGGAAGATTGATCCATATTGGAAATCTCAACTGTTGGTGGATATTCCAAGGATCTTTTCACATGCATGATACTTGATGACCAACTACATGAAGAGGGCTATTCAGTCCAAGATGAAGTCATCTATCATCATGGTAGGATATTTTTATCTAGAGCCTCCAAGATCAAGGAGAATTTTATACAAAGGCCATATGAGGAATTCCTTTTCAGCCATACTTATTCCATGAAGGCCCACAACACTATCATGGAGAGCTACACCTGGGAAGGCTTTGAATAGGAACTATATCATCATTTTCAAATATGCATGAACCATGTGGAGTTGGAAGAGAGACATGAATCAATGAAAGAGTTATTACAACCACCTCTTTCCTCTTTTGGAATGAGAGGGGATATATCTATGGACCACTCCATTTCTATGAGGAGATTTTTTGCTAAGGAACATGCTTATGTACATAATGTTTCATTTGATGATTACTTGCATTCCTTTACAATGTATATGTAGGCCATAGCTTCAAGGAGGAGAATTATTCCATATAAAATTCATGGCAAACTTTGGGCCATAAACATTTATGAACATGGCCACTCCCTTGCAGGACATAGGGAGATATTGTATCACTGTGGGTGCACTCCAAAAGCACCAAACATATCTCACACTTTCAGCCATTGTGAGAAGTCTTGGGAAGAAAGTAAGTGGTGGGGAAAACACTTACCATATCATTATCTAATGAAGTCGAGATATGTACTGAGCTGGTTCCACATGTGGAACTATGACCTACCTCCATTTGTACAAATTTATGTTTGCATGTACTTAGTTTTGATCCCATACATTGATGATGTACTTATTATTTTTATGGGAATGTTTGGAGGGAGGATAGGCCGAATGTATGTGACCTATGGGAGAGAGATTCTCCATGTTCATTATGCTACATGTTTCAGGGAGAACATTGGGAAAACCATGTTTGTTTCATTGGAACTATTGTCTCCTTGTGGGATGAATTACTTGTATCTCATAAGAACTTTGGAGGAGAAATTCATGGAGGGATAGATTGGTAAACACTTAGCTTATGAGGGAATCTTATCACATGATGGTATCACCAATTATGAAGAGTTGCAACACTCACCTTGTTAGTTGCTTGAGGACAAACAACATCTGGGAAGGGAGGACTGTAATATTCTAAATTAGCCATGAGCTAGTTGGAATATTAAATTTTGCTTTGCTGCTTTGTTTTATGAATAAGAGGACAATGGAGCTCCATAATTCTCCTAATAATGAATAAATAAATGCCAATGCTAAAGAGATATATCTTGGAACCTTAATTGAGCACCTTTAGGTGTGAAAAGGGGCTCGAACACCTTGACTGGGTAAACTTTGACCAAATCAACAACACTATCATGGAGGAGTGGTCATCAATGAGAGACAACACAGTTTTAGATGGAGATGCTTTGCATGGAAGTAGTGCTATTATTGATGTTATGCGGAATTATGGATTACGTATAAAACATTCTTCCCTAGATGTAGTGCTCATCTAGAACAACAAGTTAAAGACTTTGCAACTACATTTCCTAACTGTAAATAAACACACAAAATAGGTCAAAGAAATTACTTGGAGTCCAAGCGCTTCCTATTCTCCTTCTATCGTTCTTGTTGTAGCTTCAAATCTGAGCTAATTCGCCAAAATATTCTCTGCAAAGATGAACACTAAACAAAAAAATATAGCAATAATACAGATGTTTATTCAAGTTATTCAGTTAAATCAATAAAACATGAGCCATATGCATCAAATAAGAATTCATAATATGAAATACATGAGTTTATACAGATACATATGTGGGAAAGTAAGCAACAATCTTTATTAATGGATAGAAGGGGAGGTTACAACCCAGTGATTGATTTAGTGTCACCCTCTCCAGCACCATCCCAAACTCATGACAATGCACATCGCTCTAGTAGCATGTGACTCAAATAAATTCCTCAATTGAAATTCCACCAGAATTTCTCTACTCAAATTATTCCTTCTCAAACACTAAGATCTGTGCTCAATTTATAAAGGATCTGAAGGTAGTTTTACAATCAATGACTTTCCAACAATAGGCAAGACATGTTTCCAATATTGTAGATGTCAAATGGACACATGGATTCAAAGTTTGACACATGTGAACTCTTCTAAAAGGCACTGGCCAAGTGGAGATTTCAGAAAAATAGAATTTTTCTCCAAATGTGACCAATTCACCCTTGAATGGGGTTACTTGCATATGCAACACACTTAGTCCCTTAAGAGGCAGCGTTGGTGAGCTCTCATATGATATTTTATAAACTTGAAATCTTGGAAACCTTTGCAGATGAAATTCATGGATGATTTGTCTTGTTCTTTGTCTTAGGGAATATAACAACTGAAATGATAGGGGATGATATAACCTATTCATTGGTCTTGGATATGATTTCTAGTTAACCCAGGTCATTGGGAATGGTGCCCAAATTGACCTATAACAATTTCTCCCTAATTCGTGAAGTCATAATAATAATAACAATATTTTGATTAAGATTATTTACACTGTGATGGGCTGGAGATGAAGTAGAGTGTCGACCTGCATCAATCTTACAATACATTACATCATGATATATCCTCTTGATCATAATTTCTGAGGGGAGGCATTCCCATGTTCAACACATAAACAATCTAATAACATGTACATAATTCAGAAAGTTGTCTACATTGAAATGTTGCCCAATACATACATGTCTACAGATATAAGCCCATGTTTGGATGATGATCTGTATGTAAGGTCACCATACATATGATGTGTACAACAATCCCAAAATCGTAGCCCAGATGGCTGAAACTAGATTCAGGGTATTATTATCTTGTTCACTCGATCATTCAGGTATAATTCTAGCCATGCGAATATATGATTTGTATTCGAACATGGAAATACATCGTTTGATTACCAACCAATGTTGTGAGCTTTTAACAAATGCGAGAGAACCACCATTGATGTGAATGGCCCTCAGGGTACTGCAGCACATTTCATAAGGCGTGAATAAATGATTTGATGTCGAACGACAAACAAAATATTTTGGTCAAAAATATGGAAGCGAGGATCTTGTCGATGCTATAAAAAGCCTCATGGTACTAGAATATAATGTTTCTAAGTGAACTTCCTGGATAATTATTTGTCATCGAAAGGAAGCCACCTTATTGCGAAACAAGAGTTCTTGATTTTAGAGACAAAGGTATGAATTGACATAGCAATTTTCAGGGATGACATTCATGAGAATGAAGGTTTATGAGTATTGCACAAGGATGAGTATTCACTGGATGACTTCTCTTGAACATATCGGTGACACTGAGATGATTTGACAGCATTGACCCAAAACCGAAGTGAAGGTATGATGAACCATAGGTATGAATTAACCGTCAAGAATATTACCCAACCCAAACAGCCACGGTGATGGAGTGAAGTGTCATGTTCAAGAGCGACCTGCTACCGTAAAATGTTTTGTTCACTTTCCCAAATTTTTCCCAATCATTTGTCGACTAGTATCTCTTTATTTTTTTAACAAGATTGAGGAGGATAACATTTGCTTGATCTATAATTCAATCCTTCGGGCAAATAATGTATCACTATTTAATAATTTAATGAGTCTAGCGATGAACGAAACTCGATTCTTGCCATGATCAACAAGCCCGTCACTATTTTATGTTTTAACGATCTTAACGACAATGATAGCGCGATGCTTTTTCATGTTTAGAGAGTTTGAGAAAGAGGATGAAAGAAAACTCCATAAGTACTTTTTCGTAAAGTTGTCACTCAGATCCGAAAAAGTGTAAAATAATATCTGAGAGAACCTCTTTAGTCATGTTCGACCAACGTATTCCTTTTTCGTAAATAATCTATCTCAGTCTGTAAAAGGGTTAAACTTATACAGAGTAGATATCAATTAATTTATTTTTACGAGCTCGAAAAGACAAGTGCTCGACAATATTTTCACATTATTGGAATCTGAAAAGAGTTGAAAGAAAACTCCAGGGGTTCCTTTTTCGTTGTTATCGAAGCTCAAAAAAGAGATAAAAGTGCACTCCAAATCCTTTTTCGTTTTTAACAAAGCTCGAAAAATAAGGAGAAAAAGTATGCTTTGTGGTCAAATCATTCTTGAAATAAATCTGCACGGCTAATTTTTTCATCAGTTGTAAGACCTATTCAAAACAACATTAAATGGATTAAAAATACCCATTTCAAGATAAAAAATATAATAAAGCCATATTCATAGCAATAAATATAATTTGAAAACAATTAAATGACTATTAATAAGAGTTTTTACTATTCATTTTTACCATTCCATAATTACCATTTTCATTTTGAAGCTCTGAACCTAATTTTGCCCCCGAACTTTAGTTGTTGATTGCGATTTTTTCTGTGGACGGATTTCATTTCCGTTTGATCCAAGTTAGTGCCATGAACCTCCTCTTTCCTTCAGTAATCATTTCATTTCCAATTTTTGCAAATTTTTAGGGTTTTTGGGTCCCTAGGGTAAATTCTACTCCAAAAGAGAGCAACGCACCCTTAGAAATCGAAAAGTTCATTGCATAGTAGCTAAATTGAATGCTACCTACACACAAAATGCACTCTTTTTCTAGAGTCTGCGTTGGGTGCAATCTACATTTTTGTTTTTTGCATTCTGCCCAAAATTTGCCCAATTTTTTTCATTGAATGGAATCTAATGGTTATTATGGTTATATTTCAGGTTTGCATTGGATTACAATGATGATTAAATGGAGGGAAAGAGAACATGAAGAACAGGATATGATTTCCTTAAATGATCCAGGCACAGTAAGAGCCCTAAGAAATTGTGGACTGTTAAAGTACTTCCAGTTGTCAGGGATGAGGCAAAAAATATAACTCTTGGAGTTCTTAGTTCCAGCATGGGATCCAGCTATCGAGGCATTTCATATTGAGAACCAATTGGTTCCCATAATAGTTGAGGATGTATAATTTCTTATAGGTTTGTCGAGGAGAGGCTTTCCTATTTCGCTCTCAGGGTCTATTATTGGAGGAGAGATTGTGAAAGATTATGTTTTGAAACATTGTCATCCAGGGGCAGAGCCAAGAAAATATGGAAATATAAACATCCTAGATGTTAGATATTTTTCTTTGAGAACTATCCTTTTCACGATCGCAAAACTTGCTGGCACCGTTACACTACATGTAGCGAATAGATCGTATATGTAGTATGCGCTAAAGTGTATGGAGCCAACAGTCAACTGGTCTGAAGATGTTATTTCTCAGATAAAGGAATAACTGAACAAAGCAAAGGGAGGAAGGAAGAAGAATTTCAGTTATGGTTAGAACGGATTCCACTGATGCAACCATAGCATGTGAAACTAAATGTGTCTAATCCTAGAGATCCATGGATGTAGATATGGGTAGAACTAATGGGTAGGCATGCAGGCCAATCGACCATTGTTTTCTCGACTACATTTTTTTCCTGGTTTTAGCGACAGATTGTCACCATCGATGAGTATGCATATGAAGGCATTGTTTTCCGAGGAGATCCATATTTAGCTTTACCAGAAGGTGCTCAGTGGTGTGCAATGGGTAAGAATGTTTTGACCATGTTTTTGATTTTCCTAAGGTTTGTACAATGTTTTTGTATTTTTTATGTTTTCCCAAGACTAAAATAAATGTTTGATGTAATGCAGATGTTGGTCAAGTTCAATGGGTGGAGGAACCAGAGTGTGTAGCAGATGAGCCAACAGAGAGGGTTGTCGGGAGAGCAGTCCTTCGGGATCTTGTTATGGCTGAGACTCTAGCTGAGCTTTGGCAACACATAGAGGGGTTGACCTTCTGGATTCTAGATTTCCAGATAGAAGAGTTACCCATGCGACTGCAACGTCACACTATAGGTGTTCCTAACCATTGGATGCGGTTACTACACAGGATAGATAGATTTATAACATGTTACCACGAGAAGCACTAGTTTACTTTTGACATTTTTCATACATTTTGAGGTCAAATGACCAATGTTTCTTGGGCACAAATTTTTGTAAAAACCTATAACTATATATCTATTTTATTTTAGTGTTTTTCTTATGTTTATTATGCAATCCTATTCAATGATGTGAATGTTTTCTTTACATGTGTTGCAAATGTTTGTCTAAAACTTGATTAACTAAAGAATCAATCAATGTGTTCAAATTTCTGGAAATGTGTTGATATTGGATAAAATCAAAGTGTCTTTCCAAAATTTGAACTCTTAGGAACAATCTATGAAGTGTCGGATTTATAACAGTATAAACACTAGTTAGTTATAATACGACAAGTTGTGAGTCTGACCTTATTATAATGTGGTTAATACCAAATGAAATGGAATCAGAGAGAAGTTCGATTAGCGTGATATACTCAATGATATTGTTCGTCGATCTACCAATAAAAATCCCTTGAAAAATCACTAACTCGTTGTTCAGAGCGAAAATGGCCCACGCTGCAGAGGATATATTCCGCTTACTACGACTAGCACCATCAACATACCCAATAAATGGTTCTGAAGATTCAGACATCAGTGATGAAATGTAAATTGGATTACTACCATAAAGAAAACTCTAAAAACAAAATAAGACAGTGAATGAAAATTAATAGAATATATATACAATATAATACAAAAAATTACTACGCTTATGATTAAGCATAGTAACATTTCAGATACAACCCATTTCTGGGTTGCGCCAACGGAATTCTATCATAATCAACTAACTCACAGGCACCCTTAGCAAGAACTCTTTTGAAAATATAGGGACCATGCCATAATGGCTCAAATTTTCCTATACTTATTACATCAACTTCTTGATCATAAAGCAAGACCAAGTCACCCTCTGAGAAAATGTGAAGCTGGACATTTTTGTCGTATTGGGCCTTTATATGTCTCTTATGCGCTTCGTTGGAAAATTGGGCTTCACGACATGTTTCATCAATATGGATGAGGTTAAAAAGACACACTTCTTCTTCTGAGGTGTCAAGTAACAAATTGATTGCGAGTTTTAATGATGGTATTTCACATTGGATTGGTAAGATAGCTTCTAGACCATACAACAATTGAAAGGGAGTAAATCCGGTTGCATTTATCATCGAGGTTCGGTAAGCCCACAAGGCTGAGTACAGGATCAAATGTTAGTTTCTTTTACAAATTCCTATCATTCATTGAAGCATACATTTAAGAATATTGCTGGTAGCCTCACCTTGTCCATTTGATTGTGCATAATAAGGAGTAGAATTATCATGTGACAATCCTAACTTGGTAGTTAATTCATTCATCATGTGGTTGCAAAAATGATTCCCATGATCTATAACTATAGCTTGCGAGACCCCAAACCATGCAATAACATAATTAAAGAAAAACAATGCAGTTTTATATCCTGTGCTGTTGAATGTAGGCATCGCTTCGGCCCATTTGGTAAATTAGTTGATTGTGACAATAAATTAACCGAAGGATTTGGAGTCTGTGGATCCAATATTTGAGGGTATTGAGTTGAAGGACCCACTTGATAAGGTTGTTGTACAATATTTTGATTCTGTAACATGGATAAATATGTATTAACAATTGGAAATGATGTGGGTGTAACAGGGTGAACTGGTTGATACGAGTGTACAACCATTTGTGGTTGGATAGGCGGAGTGGGCTGCTATTGGAAAACATTCATTTCGACATTAGGTTGACCAAAAAGTGACAAATCTA
The DNA here is from genome assembly GCA_034641835.2 of Pinus albicaulis. Taxonomy (NCBI): domain Eukaryota; kingdom Viridiplantae; phylum Streptophyta; class Pinopsida; order Pinales; family Pinaceae; genus Pinus; species Pinus albicaulis. The sequence goes on along the minus strand of CM076570.1, from coordinate 498,540,291 downwards.
TTAACAAGAGTGTGAATATGAACATGATCAACAAAATAAGATGGTAGTGATTGAGGAAAAGACTCGTATGGGTAAAGGTACTCCCCAAAATGGGTTGGACTTAAAGGTGTCTCATCTTGTGGGATTTATTCAATCGCAATTAAACCAGGTGGAAGTATTTCACCATCATGCCCAAAGTATATTTTAGGTGGTTGATTGTGTGATATGTGAGATTCAATTTCTATAGAAATTTGTGGGATGACCAAAGCAGGAGCAACTTCCGGTTGTTTAACTTAGGGATTCAGATGTTATGGCAAATAATAGACAGGATTTGGATCAACTTCTGGTTGAACAATGTCGGGTGCAGAAGGTATGGTCTCAGTGATTGGATGGATCGTGACCACAGGTAGCTGTGAGGAATCCATTTTGAAAATAGTATATGAAATGGGATGTGTAGAAACAACTTGAGCTAACTCTGGTAGATGGGAAGATGATGTTTCACCAGAGGTATGAATATTACTTGATTCGGTAGAGTGTTGTTGCATTCGCCAACCAGGAGTAACTTCTGGTGGTAAAGGTGGTTTTAATTATAATCTACACGAATGACGGGGGAAAAGATTTTGTTCTTCCATGATTACTAATTTATTTTAACCAAAAACAAATAAACAAAATAAAAGGGTATTTCTAGGCAAAAGGGTTTACAAGAAACTATGAACTGCAGAATACCTCCTGGCAAACCAAGAAGTATGGGTAGGCAATCTCCCTGAATGTTGTGTTTGGTGTATCATGATTTACAAGGTGGCCAAATTGGTTCACTATGGATGGATAGCAACCTAAAGTTTTCCTCCCAAATATACTCGAAGGTACGTGGAGGCCCAAGTCCATATTACGTTGTCTAATGTGAAACCGCACAGTGAGAGCACCCCTTTATACTTTTCGTACTGTAACATCGCCCGATATACCTGTTGGGACTCCGTAGTTTTCAAGATTGGCAAGTACAAATGCTGTAGAGCCTAGATCAAAAACGCTTTGGAATCTGAGGACCTAGCCATCCTAGATTCAGAGAGGGATCTCTCTATGTATGTGTTTAAAGATATGATTTTTAAGGCTTAAAGTGTGATTTTAGGCTAGTTATGAAGAACATAGTTTTTGCTTGTTTTGGTTGGGCAAGGATATTATGAAGATGAAGGAAGTCTGTATCAAGGGTGAAGGTGTGAGTAGGTGAAGGAATGGTTCAAATGATAAGATAGGCGAGGAGCAACATCAATCCATTGGGCTATGGAGTCATAAGAGGATTTAATTGCACAACAATGTTCAAGAGTGGTCCATGGGGCAAGTCATCTAGGTCAAAGGATCTCTTTAAGTTGATTTTATGGGATGAAACAATAAGAAATGAAGTGAAAGAAATAACACACATGAAGAAACAAAGAACAACCTAAGATCAAGTAAGTACTTTGAAACTATCCTACTTTTGGCATGCACTTAAGGAAAAACACAAAAGTAATCTAAGATCAGGTAAGTACTTTGAAACTATCCTGTTTTTGATGTACTTTCAAGAGAAAACATTTAAAACACATAGAATAGCTTAATATCAAGTAAATAATTTTAACTTAGCTTGCTTTCATCATATTCAAAGGGGAAACATTCATGATAAACACAAAAAATTAGTCTAAGATCAGGTAAATACTTTGAAACTAGCCTTCTTTCAACATACTCTTAAGGGAAATTTTCAAAGAAACTATTGGAGATAAACCAGAGGACAGGGCTAACCATAAACTTCTCTAGCTCAGCTTTAATTAGCAAACTTCTCAAAAACATTTAAAGATAAAATCTCAAGTTGTACTCAGGAAATATGGGCTTACCAATACTTCACTAGTTATACTCTATTGAATTACCTCCAATTTAACAATCAATAGAAAAAATAAAGGACAAAGATTTTCAGTGAGACTTAGGGTAATTCAGAAGTAAATCCTAATCTATGTTTGCTGTTCTTTATCAGAGAAAAGAGGACAGAATGGAAACAAAAAGAAAATAACAATTTACAATGAGGAACACATCACCATTAATATAGACCAGGATCCCATAAATCAGCTATTTGTATTTGATGTTCAAACCAGTTACAATCTTCAAGTCCAATTGGTCTCTACAGCTTCAAACTTCTCATCTCAGCTTATGTGTCTTCAATTTCAAACAGAGCTACAACAACTTCAGAAAGCTATTTACATGCAACAAAATATCCAGAGACCAACCTCTATTTTGTCTTCTACTGAAGTATTTATAGAAGAAAGAGGAGGTGGAGTGTAGGAGGGGTTCATTTGTTCAATTAATACAAAATAATGGTGTATTGAACTTTGGGAGGCCTAAGGAAGAATATTTTGAGTGCTCATCTCTATTTTAATGATTTTACATTAAATTTCATCAACCTTAGTTACTATTGTTGACTTTGGGGGCTTTGGTAGGCTGATCATAAATTCTGAGCTGCCTTTGGCAAAAGATATCTGACTGTGCATTCATTGCGTATCCTTTGCAGAAATAAACCTTTAGGTAGAATTTGAGGAATTATAGCCTCGATGATGTGGCATTCAGAGGCTCCTTTGTTGATCTGTCTTCTTCTGTGGCTTTAATCATTGATCTGCCTTTAATTTGTGCTTTATCTTTATTCATCGGGTTAAGGTCTTTGATCTTCAGTATTTATGCATTAACCCTTTAACTTTATTGGCTCACTGATATTCCTTAATCCTTCATCACTGCGTTCGCTGGTGTACAGGTGTATAGGCGCATCAAGGGTTTCATGGTATAACCAATTCTCATGAGGCACAGGTCAAATCATGATTTTGAACCCTGTGTATTCCCTTTTTTGCGTGAATTCTAGCTTGAGGATTGTCATCCTTGGTCCTTTGTCACTTTATCATGAGTATGGGATGGATTTACAGCTCATTTTCCATGAAACCTGCAACATAAAACAAATGTTTAGATAAATCCTGCGTTTAGAGGTTAAACTGCTTAGGAGGCTAACAGAGTGGAGGAGTGATGCAGAGTGGGATTACTTATGCAGGCGGAGGAGGCTTATGGGTGAAAAACGAGTGAAAATGAAGTTTAAACTATATTTGGCACGATCGCAGGCAGTAAATGGTTTTTCCCGGAGGGAGTGCGATTCCATACACTACGTGACACCTGTCTTTTGGAAAACTGCCGATATCGCATTATTTTGGAGTGTTAAACTCCAGGTGTAAAAATTATGCGATATGGAATACATGTCGTCGAATGAGGGTAGGAGATCCAACGGTGCGGGTCGAATGTGATGGAGAAACTGTGCAGGCAGAGAGCGAGTGGGAGCCATGTGGCGGCTTGTAACTGGTGAAGTTATTTTGAAATGGATGGTAGGCCCCAGTGGAGTTGGATCATGAGGTTGGATGGGGACCGTTAGATCTATAAGATCTACGATGGAGATTGCATCGGGGCGTCATTATTGGAGGTTGCGAAGTATGGGGGGACTCGAACATAGAGGATGCGATGATGGAAGGGCCATTGGATCTGGGCGAACGGACTGCCGGGATGAAATAGGGGATTGGTGAGGAGAGATGCTGGGGTATAAGGTGCGATGGAGAAACTATGATGCAATAAGTGATGGGGGTTCAGTGTTGGCCGTCTGATCATTGAGAGGGACAGCTAAGATGTGATCGGACTCATCACATCGGTGAAAAACAAACACAAGGTGAGAAAGCGGACGAAGGGAGCTTGCGATGCGATGAGGCCTTAAGCGTTTGGTTATAGCATGTGGTTTCATGAATAATGAGGGGGCTAGGGCTAAGCCAAAAGGTGCTTAAACCCTGTTTGTTTGAAGAATGGGTTTTAGCCTAAAAGTTTGGTTTTAGGCTTTTAGAGTTAGATAGGAGGAGGGGGCCTTCAAAACTAATAAAGGGGTATGGGTCTTGAAGGGAAAAGGAAGAGAGAAAGGGGATTTTTCATAGGTAAATGGAGGATAAAAAAGGGTCAAAAATGAGTGAATGAAATGATGAAAATGGGGTTATTTAGGGAACAATTTTGCAGGGGGAAGTAGGTTTAACTTGGTTTTATTTTAATGAAACAACAATGAAGATTACTTGAAAATTTCAAACAGCACAAGAAGACATCAAGAATGAGTATTTTTTCATGAAAACAATATCTTGAAGGCTTAGGACTTATTCTTAGCCATCATTTGCTCAATCAAAAATTTACTGATGGCTAATAGTGGCTCCACTTGGGGATGGTAGCTCCTTGGGAGGTGTTAAGAATTTTATTTGATCTGCTGGAGTATAGACACATGCCTTTATCCATTGACAACCTCTTTTTTCTTTGATCATGTATCTTTGAAAAATGATCGAGTGACATATCAAGCAGTTATTTCCCAAACCACTACCTACATAGCTTACTTCCTAACATTTTTTTCTTACGCAGTGCATTTGGGCTTTGAGACCTTGAACATCAACATTTTATTTTTTTTTTGAAAACGGAAAAACTAATCTAAGTCTACCCTTATTTCTTCCATGGGTTCATATTAGACTGTTGAACTTATAAATTCTCTACCTAAGCTAATATTTGCCAGGATTAGACTGTTTGGAAAATTTTATTCTCTATCTTCTTAAAACAAAAATTGAAAACGGAGCCAAATCAGGTTTAAGCAGTCTGATTTGCTGAGGTATCTATTGCTGTATGTACAAGCTGCACACAGACTTTATTTGCGGAAATTCAAAACAAAATACGAAGGCTTGAAATATGAAAATTAGAACATCCTTCATCCTTTTTGTAGCTCTGGTTTTGATCTTTTTGAGCTATTCTTTTCTTCCTTTGGTTCAGATTTTGAGCATATTAGAACCAATTTTTCATAAATATTATAGGTTCAGATTTTTCAGTTTGTTTGAACCATTGTTTTCTATCCTAATCTAATCTACTGATAAGCCAAGATTAAACAATTTGGAAAATCTTCTTTATTAACCTATCAGCAGTAAAATTAAAATCTATCTTAGTAATGATTAGGCTATATGACTAAAATAACAGAGTTTTGTTTTGGTAGTGGTATTTAAGTTTACACACTTTCAGATTTTCTCTTTTTGGTATGGGGCTGTACCTTGTTTTATTTCTGCCCTCTTTTTCTTTTTCTATTGTTTTTGTCTTTTCCCTTTCTTCAAATTGAAAAACAGTGTTATATACAATGGACAAAAATCCTTGAAAGTAAAATTTCAGTCAGCAGAAATAATGTTTGAGAACCCTTCCATTAACAAGACCTCCAAAGTATTCAGCTCCATCCAATTCTTGCAGAAAAAATGCATTGTTTCCAATAGCAGATTGGATAAGATAAGGGCCCTGCCATAAGTTATAAAATTTTCCATATTTGCCCTTATCTTCTCTTCTTGAATCCCATTTCAAAACTTTATCACAACTCTTGAAATTACTTGCCTTAGTTCTTTTGTCAAACAGATTCTTGATGTTTTCTTGTAGTTATTGTGTTTTGATGTATACTTCCTCTCTGGTTTGCTGTAAATGTATAGTCTGATTTATTATTATTGTTACATCATTATCTTCAGAATGCACTTCCTGGATCAGCTTCATGACTGACACCCCTAAACTGGTTGGAAATATTGCATCAGTTCCATAAACTAGCTGGTAGGGAGACATTCCAATGGATTTTTTAATAGTTAGTCTGTCTGCCCATAAGGCATGCACTAGCTTATTGTGCCATGATTTTTTGTTATATTCCAACAACTTCTTGATAATGTTAACCAGACTTTTATTTGATGATTCTACAAGCCCATTACCTTGAGGGTAATAAGCTGAGAAATGAACCAATATGATCTGATATTTATGACAGAACTCTACCATATTTTTAGACCCAAATGCAGCAGCATTATCAGTTATGATCTTTCTAGGACAACCAAATCTAGACAGTATATGGTTTTCAAGGAATGAGATGATGACTGATTCTGTGGCATTCCTAGAAGGGATGGCTTCTATCCATTTGGTAAAATAATCTGTTGCTGTGAGGATCCATCTATGTTGGGTAGATGAGGGAGGATGGATTTCCCCAATGAATTATAGACCCCACTGTTGAAAAGGAGCTTCAACAGTGATTGGTTGTAGGGGTAAGGGAAGAAGTTTCCTTTTTCCTTCAAAGATTTGGCATTTGTGACAAGCAATAATCATCCTATGGACATCTTGAAAGAGAGTGGGCCAGTAATAACCAGCTCTAAGGATTTTGTTGGAAGTTGATTTACAGTAAAGGTGGCCTCCACATTATCCTTCATGAAACTCATGCTTGATCTTATCTACATCATTCTCAGGCAAACATTTAAGCAATAACCCAATAGCATTTTTCCAATATAAACATTTATTCAAAATGCAGTAATTTACAGCTTTCAGCTTTAAAAATCTTGCCTTTTTTTTGGACAAACTAGGAGGAACATTGAGATTGAGAAAAACATACAAAATGTCAGCATACCAAGATGAATTTAGAAAATGGTCTTCAATAATTGGAGTTAAAAAATCCCCCTGTTCATCTAATGCATTAAACATGTTTATATCAAGAGCTTGGAAGTTATATTCAGCCATTATTTTTGCTAGTCCTTGACCTTTTATGAGTTTAGTGGGTTTGATTTCTAAGTCATACTCTAAAATTACAGAAACCCATTTTCCTCTTTTTCCATTTGGGTCTTGGGCCAATATGTCTTTTACCACTGAATGAGGCAAAAATGCTATGATGTGGGAATGTAGGATATAAACTCTAAAGTATTTTAAGGCTTTGACTAAGGCAAAGGCTTGTTTTTCCATTATGTTGTACTTCAGAGGTGCATCTCTTAATTCCTTGCTAAAAAATGAAATGGGTTGCTCTTGTCCATTCAAATTTTTCTGTAATAGGACAATAGCTACTGTGTGTTCGGATGCAAATGAAAAAATGAAGAAATCTTTGGAAAAATCAAGACTGATAAGAACTGGTGTTTTGGTGAGTGCTTGTTTTACCAGTTCAAAGGACTTCTTTGCTTCTAGGGTCCATTTAAATCCTTCTCCCTTTTTAAGCATTTTTGTTATGTTTCTAACGAGTTCAACTAAATTGGGTATGAATCTTCTCAAGAAATTAATATTTCCAATGAAAGATTGAAGTTCCTTGATGTTTCTGGGATGGCTGATTTGCAATATGCCATCAATCCTTTTGGGGTCTATCCTTATCCCTTCTTATGATATGATATGCCCAAGAAGTTTACATTCCTGGAGACCAAACAATGTTTTCTTTGGATTTAAGGATAGTCCAAATTTTCTGCATTTTTGAAAGACTTTTCTCAAGTGTATTAGGTGTTCTTCATCTTTTTTAGAATAAACAGTTATATCATCAAGGTAAATTATAATGAAGTAACCTATTTATTCCAAAAATGCAATATCCATGGCTCTCTGAAATGTGGCACCAGCATTCATCAAACCAAAAGGCATTTTCAAATACATGAAATTACCCCAGGGTGTAGTAAAGGCTGTTTTAAGTTGATCATTAGGATGTACCAAAATTTGATTGTAACCTGAGAAGCCATCTAGCAAAGAAATTCTTTTGGAACCAACTACCTTTTGTAAAATATGATCCATTTTGGGAAAATGATAGTTGTCCTTCAGTGAGGCTTTGTTTAAGTTCCTAAAATCAATGCAAAGCCTTATCTCTCCTATTTTCTTCCTAACTGATACAAGATTAGATACCCACTCCGAGTATCTAATAGGGACTATAATTCTAGCATCATACATTTTTCTGATTTCTTTCTCTACTAGAAGTAATTGAATAGGGTTGATTCTGCGCAATTTTTGTTTAAAAGGTTTCTGGTTTTCTTTGAGGGGTATCTTATACTGAATTATTTCTGTATCATATGATTTCAGATCTTCATAGCTCCATGCAAAAACATCAGACAATTCCTTAAAGATCTCAATGTATTTTAGTTTAATGTGGGCACGCAGTGTTTTTGATATTTTGATTATTTTGGGCTTTTCCTCACTGACTATATTGCATTCTTCTACTTCAGATTTTATGGGTTGCAGTTTTGGCTTTTTGGCCACATCATTCAAGTCAAATAGCTCTTCTAAAGGGACCAATCCTTTTGGCAAGATTTGTTCTTTAGATTGCAGCACTTCTAAGTCTTCATTTTCTAAATCCGTGCTATTCTCTATTTTATGATTGAGTTCATAGGTTCACAGATTTATTTCAGTAGTCGTGGGAGACTTTTCTTCTTCAACAAGTGGATTTTCTTCAATAGGACAATCTTTATCATATTCTGAATCTGAGTTTGATGTCTCAATTTCATTTTTGGACTGTAAGAAGTCTTCTATTTGTTTATCTCCCTAAAAAAATTGCTAGTATCTTTCATTGTCTGGGGCAGCTGGTCTAAATTTGACTTGGGTGGTACATTGCTTGGTTTCATAAGGCATAAGATAGGTTCTAGCAGCAAAGGCTAAACCATTGGTAAGTAAATTTTGGTTTCTTGGGACAAAGATAAGTTGGAATTCATCAAAAGTTCTTAAAAATTCCATGGCATCATCTCTATAGGCTCTAAGTTTGGGATGTTTAGCACTATATTCCCCATTTACTTGCCTAATAATCAACTCATAATCCCCACGAACCTTTATTCTTTTGGCCCCTAACTTTTTCAATAAATGCAGGCCTAAGAGGAAAGCTTCATACTCAGCTATGTTGTTAGTACATTGAAAGTTTAATCTGTAGGAATGCCCCTCAACATGATTGTTTTGAGTGTTGTGTAACCATATGCCTGCCCCTGCATCATTTCTAGTGCAAGACCCATCAAAATTCATGTTCCAAAGAGGACTGTTTTCAGATTTGAGATTTATTTCACTGTTGTCCTCTCCATTTTCTTTATTTTCCCATTTTATACCAGGGTCTTTACTACGTTTCTCTGTGTTTTGTTCCTCAAGGTTTTCAATGTTTTGAGGTTTTACTCCTTGATTTTCATGATCTGCGCTATTTATATGACTGTATTGGACCTCAAGAATTTTAAGATGTTTGTTGTAAATTTCTAAATCAACAAATTGTATTTTAATTTCCCCTTTATTTTCCTCCTCATAAATGGTTGTAGCTATGTTTGAAAGTGAAGTGATCACAACATTTGATGTTTTTTCACTAATTAGTTCTTGCTCTTTTGGAATATCATCATTACAAATAATGAAAGAGTCAAGGTTAGTGTGGATGGAATAAAGAGGAGAATTATCTGGTCTTTCTTGGCTACTCACCATGTATTTCATGTGTGTTTCCCTATAGAGTCTTCTAGGTTGACTGAAGATAGGGATGGTGGCATAAGTCATATCCATCTGCATTGTGCCTTGTAACTTAGCACCCCATGATTTTGAAAGGAGCATGCCATATTTGGGGGGTATATCATCCACTACAGTGTCCATCACTAAACCTTGGCTGGTATTTGGGCTAAGTTAACACAGAGGTGTTTTATTAAGCCTAGGCATCTCACCCTACTTGAATCAAAGGAATATAAATCTTTTTAGGGTCTAGTTACCTCTAAGCCTAAAATTTCCATTATCACCTTGGGCATGAGGTTGTGTGATGCTCCTGAATCAAGCATGGCATTGTGAATAATATTATCATGGATGTTTAGGCTGATGTAGAATGGAGGGGTAGTTCCTTCTTGAAATTTTCCTTCAATCTTTGGTCTAAAAATGAGCTCTGGGGTATCATCATTTAAGTTAACTGTGTCATGAATGTCTTCTATGTTTAAAGCCTTCAAAATATGAACTCTATATACATTTTGAGTGACTAATTCAGTGAGTGGGACAAAGATTTTGATTTTGGATATTTCACTCTCTAGGCTGAAAGGAATTTGGTTTTTTAACGTATTTAGTTCCGCCTTTATAGTCACTATTTCATCAGCAAAATCAACTTGCTGATTTTTGTTAGTAACAACTGTTAGAATGGTTTTTTTAGGAGCATTAGTTGAGGTGCTAGTGCTACTGGGGTTAACACTATGTTTTTCATTGGATTGAGTGTTTTTTCCTTTGTTTAAATCAGAATTTATAGCCACTGTTTTGTGATTTTGAACTGTCTTTTTGGGTGTATTTTCAGGGTTGTTTTTAGCAGATTTATCAGAGGTTTTGTTCCTGGGAGTTTCTTGATTATTTTTACTTCTGAGGTCATATTTTTTAGGTGATCCTATGATGGAATTTTCACAGTATTTTTCATAATAATCAGTTTGTGGTCTTTTGTCATCGTAAGGCGTGTATAGACCTTGTTTTCTTTCATAAATGAGATCATAATCCTCATTACTTACTCCCAACATATTAATGTTGTCATCCTCTATTTGTTAACTGGTTTCTTCATCCTCATTAACATAATTTTCTTGAAAGGGAGATCTGATCTGTTGATCATCCTCTCTTTGTCTGTTTTGAGGTTGATTTCTCCTAAAGTTATGATTTTGATTTTGAGATTGATTTCTGTTTTGGGGAGCTGATTGATTTTCTCTGGATTGTGCTCTCTCAAGTATGCTCATTTTCTTCATCATTTCCTCCATCATTCTTTCCATTTTTGAGCTAGATGTGGAGGGTGCAGTTTCCTCCCTAAATGATACTTTCTTTTCATTCCTCATCCTAGCTCTTTTTTCAATCAGATTTACTTCCACAGCTAAAGCTGCCTTCTACATGTCTTCCAAATTTAAGGGGTCTCTTTCTCTTAGCTGATAGGCCATTTCAGGATCAAATCCTTCAGGAAATTTGGCCAAGGTTGAGCCTTGTGGAGGTTTCAAGTTTGGGGGTAGGGCATTATAAACACTATTAAACCTAGTGCAATAATTTTGAACACTTTCCCCAGTGTTTCTTTTGAGATTGTTGTAATCTGAAAGTATTTGGAGAGGGTTTTTTCTAACTTCCCATTTGTTTAGGAATGACTGATGGAGAGTCTAGAGATCATTAATACTGTGAGGGGTTAAGCCTTTAAACCATTTTCTTGCTTCTCCCCCTAGACTTTGAGCAAACAATCTGAGTTTTGACAGTTTCATCATCTATCTCATTTCTATCAAAATAGTCATTCATCTTGTCCACATGTTCTGAATCAGTAGTAGCACTACTGGCATCATATAATGGTATCTTGGACTTATAGTCCTGTGGTAGATTGACTAAAGGTAAAGGAAGGACTAGGGGGGCATACCATGTTGCCATGATAGGAGGTTGTGGGAAAAATGGGGGGTTTACAGGTGGAGGATGTAAGATGGGAGGGGGTTGATGGAATGGGGTGTTTTGAATAGTGGGTGTATGGATAACGGAAGTGGATGGGCTAGCAAGAGACTGTTGAGAAGATCTTGGATGAGAGAAACCAAAATTATGCAGAAAATGTAAATCAGGTGGGGTGGTTTCTCTATTAATAGTTTTCTCACTGCTATGTTGGGTTAAGTGTGAAGGCTCAAAGTCTATCTGATTTATATCATCGAGTGACCTAGTTCTAAATGGGTTTTTTAAGTCAACTTGTGCATCTTGTAGAGCTGTAAGGTTTTCAGGAACAGACTTAGCTCTATGAGCTGGCCTAACAACAGTTGAAATTTTAGACTTAGGGGATTTCCTATGTATACTTTCTGGATTATCAACTATCTCAGGAGGGTTTGGGTCAGGATAGGCTCTAGTATGGACTCTTCTAGGAGCCACTATGCTATATTTAGAGATCCAATGATAAAAAAAGTTTACCCAAATATGAAAATATTTGTTAGGCTAATTGATCTTTTGAACGAGGAAAATTAACTTCTCACAATTTCCTTAAGTGATTTTTTATGATGTTTATGATATAAATGGGTTTCCCAGTGGAGTCTTTAGGTCTATTCAGGATTGTGGAGTCACCAGGTGGAAATTTTTAGCTTTGGAAGGTAAAAAATTTTATGGTCCACCATCATTAATAGGTTTGAATACCAATCTGAAATATTTTTGGGTTTTCTGAGTTTTTACAGCCCTGTGGTTTATGAGAGTGTTCTAAATCTGTTTCAGCACTTAGCTATGGTGATGAGACAAATAGAGTTTACTCTGTGGCTTACTTAGCTGATTTCTTCAAGGTTTGATAAGGGTTTGTTAGAATCCTAAGGGTTACTTAGTTTTTCACTGATTCAGACAAGTCTTATCATGATTACCAACATGCTTGGTAGTGCTTGAAGAAAACTTATTCTTATGGTACTAAATACTGAGTGTTTAGTTTTAAGGATTTTACTCAGATACTTCCCAGTATGGTCGCCAGTATGTTGGAACTCCGTAGTTTGCAAGATTGGCAAGTAAAAACGCTGCAGAGCGTACATCAAAACCACTTTGGAATCTGAATACCTAGCCATCCTAGATTCAGAGAGGGATCTCTCTATGTATGTGTTTAAAGATATGATATTTAAGGCTTAAAGTGTGATTTTAGGCTAGTTATGAAGAACAAAGTTTTTGTTTGTTTTGGTTGGGCAAGGATATTATGAAGATGAAGGAAGTCTATATGAAGGGTGAAGGTGTGAGTAGGTGAAGGAATGGTTCAACTGATAAGATAGGCAAGGAGCAGCATCAATCCATTGGGCTATGGATTCATAAGAGGATTTAATTGCACAACAAGGTTCAAGAGTGGTCCATGGGGAAAGTCATCTAGGTAAAAGGATCGCTTACATTGATTTTATGGGATGAAACAATAAGAAATGAAGTGAAAGAAATAAAACACATGAAGAAGCAAATAACAGCCTAAGATCAAGTAAGTACTTTGAAACTATCCTGCTTTTGGCATGCACTTAAGGAAAAACACAAAATTAATCTAAGATCAAGTAAGTACTTTGAAACTATCCCGCTTTTGATGTACTTTCAAGATAAAACATTTAAAACACACAGAATAGCTTAAGATCAAGTAAAGAATTTTAACTTAGCTTGCTTTCAGCATATTCAAAGGGGAAACATTCATGATAAACACAAAAAAGTAGTCTAAGATCAGGTAGGTACTTTGAAACTAGCCTGATTTCAACATACTCTTAAGGGAACTTTTCAAAGCAACTGTTGGAGATAAACCAGAGAACAGGGCTAACCATAAACTTCTCTAGCTCAGCTTTAATTAGCAAACTTCTCAAGAACATTTAAAGATAAAATCTCAAGTTGCACTTGGGAAATATGGGCTTACCAATACTTCATTGGTTATACTCTATTGAATTACCTCCAATTTAACAATCAACAGAAAACACAAAGGATAAATATTTTCACTGAGACTTAGGGTAATTCAGAAGTAAATCCTAATCTATATTTGTTGTTCTTTATTAGAGAAAAGCGGACAAAATGGAAACAAAAAGAAAATAACAATTTACAGTGAGGAACACATCACCATTGACATAGACCAGGATCCCATAAATCAACTATTTGTATGTGATGTTCAAACCAGTTACAATATTCAAGTCCAATGGGTCTCTACAGCTTCAAACTTCTCATCTTAGCTTATGTGTCTTCAATTACAAACAAAGCTACAACAGCTTCAGAAAGCTATTTACATGCAACAAAATATCCAAAGACCAACCTCTATTCTGTCTTCTACTGAAGTATTTATAGAAGAAAGAGGAGGTGGAGTGTACGAGGGGTTCATTTGTTCAATTAATATAGAATAATGGTGTATGGACCTTTGGGAGGCTTAAGGAAGAATATTTTAAGTGCTCATCTCTGTTTTAATGATTTTACATTAAATTTCATCAAACTTAGTTACTATTGTTGACTTTGGGGGCTTTGGTAGACTGATCATAAATTCTGAGCTGCCTTTGGCAAAAGATCTCTGACTGTGCATTCATTGTGTATTCTTTGCAGAAATAAACTTGCAGGTAGCATTTGAGGAATTATAACCTTGATGATATCGCATTTGGAGGCTCCTTTGTTGATATGTCTTCTTCTGTGGCTTTAATCATTGATCTGCCTTTAATTTGTGCTTTATCTTTATTCATCGGGTTAAGCTCTTTGATCTTCAGTATTTATGCATTAACCCTTTAACTTTATCGCCTCACTAATATTCCTTAATCCTTCATCACTGTGTTTTCTGGTGTATAGGTGTATAGGTGCATCGAGGGTTTCATGGTATAGCCAATTATCATGAGGCACGGGTCAAATCATGATTTTGAACCCTGTGGATTCCCTTTTCTGTGTGAATTCTAGCTTGAGGATCGTCATCCTTGGCCCTTTGTCACTTTATCATGACCGTGGGATGGCTTTACAACTCATTTTCCATGAAACCTGCAACATAAAACAAATGTTTAGATAATCCTGCGTTTAGAGGTTAAATTGCTTAGGAGGCTAACGGAGTGGAGGAGTGATGTAGAGGGGGATGAATTATGTAGGAAGAGGAGGCTTATGGGTGAAAAATGGGTGAAAATGCAGTTTAAACTGTATTTGGCATGATCTGGGAAAAAAATGATTTTCGCAATACCACGGGTGGTTATCGCACGACCCTCAGGTAGTAAGTGGTTTTTCCCGGAGGGAGTGCGATTCCATACACTACGTGACACTTGTCTTTTGGAAAACCACTGGTATCACATTATTTTGGAGTTTTAAACTTTGGGTGAAAAAATTATGTGATATGGAATACATGCCGTCAAATGAGGGGGAGGAGATCCAATGGTGCGGGTCGAATGCGATGGAGAAACTTCGCGGACGGAGAGCGAGTGGGAGCTATGTGGTGGCTTGTAACTGGTGGAGTTATTTTGAAATGGATGGTAGGCCCCAGTGGAGTTGGATCATCGGGTTGGATGGGGACTGTTAGATCTATAAGATCTATGGTGGAGATTGCATCGGGGCATCATTATCGGAGGTTGCGAAGGACGAGGGAACTTGGACACAGAGGATGCGATGATGGAAGGACCGTCGGATCTGGGTGAATGGACGGCCGAGATGAAGTTGGGGATTGGTGAGGAGAGGCGTTGGGGTATAAGGCGTGATGGAGAAACTGCGATGCGATAAGTGATGGGTGTTCAATGCTGGCCATCTGATCATTGAGAGGGAAGGATGATATGTGATCGGACTCATCGCATCAGTGAAAAACAAACACAAGGTGAGAAAGCGGATGAAGGGAGCTTGCGATACAATGAGGCCTTAAGCGTTTGGTTATAGCATGTGATTTCATGAAGAATGAGGGGGCTAGGGCTAAGCCGAAAGGTGCTTAAGCCTTGTTTGTTTGAAGAATGGGTTTTTAGCCTAAAAATTTGGGTTTTTAGGCTTTTAGGGGTTCCGATAGGAGGGAAAGGGGCACTTCAAAAATGATAAAGGAAATTTATTAGTCTTGAAGGGAAAAATGAAGGGTAAAAGGGGATTTTCAGAGGTAAATGTAAGATAAAAAAGGGTCAAAATGAGTGAATGAAATGATTAAAGAGGGGTTGTTTAGGGAACAATATTGCAGGGGGCAGTAGGTTTCACTTGGTGGTTTTTCTTTTTAGTGAAACAACAGTGAAAATTACTTGCTAAGTTCAATAGCACAAGAAGACTTCAAGAATGAGCAGTTTTTTATGAAAACAATCTTTTGAAGGCTTAGGACTTATTCTTAGCCATCATTTGCTCAATAAAAAATTTATTGATGTCTAACAATACTCGAAAGTACGTGAATGAGCTACGATATAATTACGTACGTGGAGTGAGGTATCACACTTGGAATGTATCGCAGACAAGTTAACGACATCTGCTATGTTTTACGACGCCAGAACACGTCTCTAGCCTAGACCTTCTAAATGTTATCATTATGGTTCCAATGCTTTGTTAGGTAAATTGAGATAAATTTTAAGTTGATCTTGTTTATCAATTTTCCTTTCAAGGTTCACCGCGATGATGTATTGGAAATTCCTTAAATGCAAACTAAAATGATAAGAAATCTTTCACTTTTAGTCTTTTCAATGAAAATCCTAGCTACTAGAGGGAAAGAGCAATCAATTTGAGAGCAAACAAATCAAAGATCACAAACTACATGTAGCTTTCCTAATTGTTCCTTTTGTAAAACGCACAATCCACTACATGCAAATGCAGGTTTTTATTTTCATTTCCTTTAATTTTATGAATGCAAAAAAGAAACTAAATGCACCAAATCAATGAAAAAAAATGTCTTTTACTTTCGAGAAATGAATAATTTGAACAACAATTTCTCTTTTGAAGGAAAAATGAGGAATTAAACAACAATTTCTCCCATCAGGAAATGAGTAATTTACGACAATTTCCTTTTCAAGAGAAAATGGATCTAATGCAACAATGAAAATAATTTGAAATTAATTCATCAATGATAAAGAAAAATGCTTTATATTAACATTGAAAAAACTTTTCTTTCAAAGGAGGAAGAGGTAGGTAAGGTCATTGGTCAATTTGAGGTATCAGGCTCTTTAAAACACAACAAACAACACACTAAAAACAAAATTGCAATGAAAAATTCAATGGAATTTGGATGGTTTTAGGAGGAAATGCAGTCTCTAAAGAGAGACAGCGCGTTGCAATGCAGTTCTGAAAGGGAGACAGTGCTAGGCAAAGCACTGTGTCATGTCCTATAGTGCATTGGGCCCAGTGTATAAGAAAAAATACAACTATTTAACACAATTCTAATGAAAATTTGGATTTCAAAAAGCCTAATATTTCTGAGTAAATTCTACTGGGTGAATAAACAGAGAAAATCAGAGGCAAACTCCCCAGTGGAGTCACCGATTTGTTATGCGGAATTATGGATTACGGATAAAACATTCTTCCCTAGATGTAGTGCTCATCTAGAACAACAGGTTAAAGAATTTGCAACTAATTTTCATAACTATAAATAAACACACAAAATAGATCAAAGAACTTACTTGGAGTCCAAGCACTTCCTATTCTCCTTCTATCGCTCTTGCTGTAGCTTCAAATCTGAGCTAATTCGCCAAAATATTCTCTACAAAGATGAACACTAAACAAAAAAAGATAGAAATAATACAGATGTCTATTCAAGTTATTCAACTAAATCAATAAAACATGAACCATATGCATCAAATAAGAATTCATAATATGAAATACATGAGCTTATATAGATACATATGTAGGAAAGTAAGAAACAATCTTTATTAATGGATAAAAGGGGAGGTTACAACCCAGTGATTGATTTAGTTTCACCATCTCCAGCAGCATCCCAGCCTCATCACAATGCACATCTCTCCAGTAGCATGTCACTCAAATCAATTCCTCAATTGAAATTCCACCATAATTTCTCTACTCAAATTCTTCCTTCTCAAACACTAAGATCTCTGCTCAATTTATAGAGGAGCTGAAGGTAGTTTTACAATCAACGACTTTCCAATAATAAGCAAGACATGATTACAATATTGTAGATGTCAAATGGACACATGGATTTGAATTTTGACACATGTGAGCTCTTCTAGAAGTCACTATCCAAGTGGAGATTTCGGAAAAATTAGAATTCCGCTCCCAATGTGACCAACACACCCTTGAATGCTGGGAAGTGCTTTGCAGAGCACCCTTGAATGGGGTTACCTGCATATGCAACACACTTAGTCCCTTTAGAGGCATTTTTGGTGAGCTCTCATATGATATATTATAAACTTCAAATATTGGAAACATTTGCAGATGAAATTCTTGGATGATTTGTCTTGTTCTTTGTTTTAGTGCATATAACAATTGAAATGATAGGGGATAATAGACCCTATTCATTGGTCTTGGAGATGATGTCTAGTTAATCCAGGTCATGGGAATGGTACCCAAATTTACCTATAACAATTGGATGGGGATTAGGGTTTGCAAGCTCGTATCTTATAAAAGGAAGAGGATGGCAGCCATATTGCAAAATGTTGATGTATATGATATTTCTGAATATATGGTCTATTTAGACATATATCTTTCTCTTGTTGTTTAACTGAGATTGTGTGATGTTTAGCACTAGGTGTTCCTGTTCAGGAATCCCACCTCTTCCATTGAGAAGCTCTTGGAGGATTCTTGTACTACATTGTCAACTATCAGGCTTAAGGCCAAGCTTCATCTTTCATTTACAACGCAGATCATGTTGAGGGTTGAGTTGTTTTTGGCAGGTTGCATCGGTGGAGACCATCTTTGGGTCATTCCATTGCTTATTTTCAGTGAAGAAGGCTTCCTTTCCATTCGGAGTACAGTAAGGAAGGCCCTTGTGCATATTTTCAGATCTTGGCATCAGGCCAATATTTATTTGACCCTACAACGTAGTTTATTTCCAGAGCTGCGTTATTTTGGGAGGAGGAGTTGCAGGGTGGTTTGGCACACCATTTGGAGAGATGGTTTGATGGTGAAGGGTATTGTCCTTTCATCTAGGATATTTATTGGAGGAGGCTGCATTATTTCTTATATCAGATCAGCCACACTTTCCAGATCTGTATTTTGGAGTGGATCTTCAACCCTTGGGCTTAGATCCCCATATTGTACATGGTGTTTTGTTGAAAACCATTAAGGGGTTCGTCAAAGGAGGTTGTATAGTGCTCAGATATGTAGTATATCTATCTTTTGAGGCACATATTAGCCTTAGATCTATTGTATAGCCATTTTCTGTAGTAGTGCCTTTAAAATAGCATTGTAGCGGTCTTCTTATCTTTATATATAGTAGCAACACCTCTTTTTGAGGGATTTTGTCCATTGGAGGCTTGTTATTTCTTATTGTACATCTTATGGCCCCTTTATTATGCATATTTTTCTGCTGTTATAACATATGAAAGGTCTCCATATTGACCTCTTGCTTTCATATGATGTTTTACACTATTGTTCCAGCACTGTGCACTATATTCCTTCTTTTCCTATTTGGGAATATTATAGAATATGTCTTTCGTAGCTTGGGTGATTTATAATCTGAATGGTGAGTTGATAGACCTTCAAGTCATTTTTATAGGATGAAAAACCAACAATGTCGTTGAATACAATCCCGTCATTGAACTCTTAATTGAGGCTATTTCTCTTGACATTCATGCATTAATTGTGAACTTAGACTCTTAGCTTTTTGTTCTCCAGTTTAGTGGGCATTACTCTGTTAGAAATCCTCAGATCTTAAGGTTTTATTTACGTGTTCATTTATTAGAAAGGAATTTTGATTATATCACATATCAATATATTCCTAAAGAATGAATGAGTTAACTAATGCAGTAGCTAATATTGTATTAGATAAACATTTGTGTAATTTGTAAAAGCGTCATCATCACATAATAATATTTTAGACAGGAAAATAAGCACACACACACACACACACACACACACACACACACATATATATATCGATTGTTTGCATCCACGTGCAACATAAAGTTCAAAAAATATGTGTGTTTTGGTTACATCCTAAGACATCATGTCTCTCAAAAAATATACAGAAATAAAGCTTAGGCATCTAGTCAACATGATGCTCATGATAGCATGTCACTGCATGCACAAGTTGCCTTAGTAAACGGTGGACACAGTTAGACACCCATACAATATGCCTCTGATATGCATGAGGAACATCCTCGAATCTCACGTAATCTGAGATCCCGATTGTAAGTCCTTCCAAGTAAGTCTTCCTCGCTTCCCTCACCTTGACGGGCTGCCTCAAAATCGCGTGGGACCCTCTGTGCTATGGGCGACATCCCGGTAGGTCTCTTTGGGCAACCATATGCAATACATGGATAAAAATAAATACATATATAAAAAAAATCATAATACTTATCAAAATAAAAAAATGAGTTTTTACCCAAAGCTTCATCCCAATCCTCTCCTTTTGGGAATGGAAGGTCCAGATCACCATGAAATCGGTGCCGGTATAGGGCCACTCCTCAACGATGATGAGTTGTCGGTAGAGACAGTCGAAGAATTATGGCTTCCGTGACATATGTTGACCACCTCCCGATCGAGGCATCAACTCTGCCCAACAGACCATCCATGGCTCTCATGCAGGTGGTACAGGTACTATTACCTCTTGGTGTTGGAATAACGAAAACTGTTCTAGGATGAACAATATCAAAATGGACCCATATCCAAATTGTTTTCACTTGTCATTCTTGGAATTTGTTAACTGGTGCTTCAAGTTTATTTTTATGGCTTCTGCCTAGTTGAAAATTGTTGGAGTCATACAATTAACGACAATTTGAAGCTTTATTTTTGTAGCTTCGTGAGGGGCTTAAGATCCAATGGCTCGTGTTGTAGTTGCAGCACTACTTTTAGTGCCAAATCATCTATTTTCTGGATATCTATTTTCTTGCTCTTCGATCCTTTATTTTATCCTGGGAAAACTCTGTCTATTAGCATACCCATGCTCTCCCCCATGGGCCGAGAACCTATCATGATTGGTTTTTCCACCCTCCCTGACAATCCAGTGATGAAATATATGTCGGATACTTCTATCTCCAACTCTTGATCATGAATCATAAACCTCTCTCGATCGGTATCTCACACATTAATAAGATACTGTAGTAATTCCAGTTGAGCTCGTAGACATGGTGCTTGGAATAATTTCAAGATCTCATAGTCTCTCAGGGCATCCATGCATCTCACATTTCCCATGGCTTATTCATCTTCCTCCTCGTGCACTCTTTCCTTCCATTCAATGTCAATTTTGACTTTTAATTACCTGCAAAACCATCATTGGGATTTTCATTAGTCATATAATTAACATTTGAACTGTTTTAATTTGACTATTTAGAGGAATTTTTGCCCATTATTAAGCGCAATGATTGGCACGAATTTTTTAGAAACAACAATACTGATTTACACCTCCCATTTAGAATTCTAGGCGGGTTGGAGTGACTCTATGCCCGGAACCCGCGCCAACCGTTGTGGCCAATCTTGAACAAAGTTCCCCAAAATAAAAAAAATAAGAATGCAAGCAATGAAATATAGTTTAAAATGCAGGAAAAGATGAAAGCTCTTACCTGGAGAAAACAGATTTGTGAATGGTTTCCTGGATTGTCTACTGCCAACTCCATAAGATCACAGTTAAAAATGGGAAAATTCTCACACATAAGTGAAAAGGTGAAAAGTAATTTATTTTTACTATTTCTATCATTTTATAAGATTTTCAAAACCCTAATTAGTTTTTAAGCTTATTTTTTTGATTATTTTAATACTTTATCTTGAAAAATGGGTGTTACGTGCATTTATTTTACAGTGACAGGTCCTATGCATGATGGTAATGAAGTGACGAGTTGTATTTTATTACTTTTTCAGACTCGGTAAAAACACGAAAAAGTCACCCCCTAGAGTCATCTTTTAGCTCTTTTCTAACTCTCGAAAATTGAAAATATTGCCAAGACTCTTGTCATTTTGAACTCATTAAAGTCTACGAAACGTCATTTTCCCAGTATACGTTTACCCCTTTTTTGGGTTGGGACAGATTATTAATGAAAAAGGAATACCTTAGCCAATCACAACTAAGAGCTTCTCCCAGATATTGTTTTCTACCTTTTCAGATTTGTGAGACTACCTACAAAAAGGTAACTACTAGAGTTTTCTTTTCTGCTTTTGTTCAAACTCTCTAAGCATGAAAATATGTTGAGTTCTTCCTTTGTCATACTCGTTAAAACCTAAATGATATTGGAGATCATCACCATGACGTTACCGAGTTCCTCCTTCCTACAGCTCATAAAATGTACTAAGATGGATTTGTACGAAGGAAAAACTTATATGAAAAGCATATGCTATCCCCTTCAAGCTTGTTTCCAAAAATAATTGGGGTAATTTCCAGAAATGGTGGGGGAAAATGGAACTATTTCTTATTCCTGTCGGTAGTATGTCGCTCTTGAACATGAAACTTGTCTGCAATTTGTGTCGAGCTAGGGATATCCCATTATTCATTTTTCCTCCATTGGTTTGGGCTATTTTCTTTGACCTCTCATCTTCTATTTTCCATGTCACCATGACCTCAAATCCCTTGATGTCAAATACTGCCATATTCTGGAGTCGTGTTGCTAATATGTTCAAGAGAAGGTTCTTCTACAGTTTTCAACCCCTGATCCTCTGGTTAGTCCTGATTCACTATCATCTTGTTCCTCTGTCTCGTGTCGATGATGTGGGAAACATTATGGCCCTCCTTCGACTGGTCACTTCCTATCCACTTTAGCTCATTATCCGGGAACTTGATCTAGAGACTCCCTTGCGGTACCTTGGAGCTTGCATGCCTCAATGGAAATTTCTTCGCATTTGATGATGGGTCTTCATCGTTGGGCTTCGATCGAGTGATTTCGTGAGTGTTCGACTCCATCTCACTCTTCACATTCTAAATATTGTACTAGTTGTACCTTGAGAGCCATTTTCATTATTGGTGGTTTCTCTCGTGCCTGTTAACAACTTTCATCATTGGTTTCTCTCAGGAAATTTTCTTGCTTGCTCAACTTCAGCTCACTGATTCACATGCTTGAATTTGTACTTGTTTGGGTTGAGATGGAGCGCAAGACCCTGGGTAGTGTCTGATGAAATCTAGGCTGCGAGACGATTTGGTTTATCATGATTATATGAATGACTCTTCTGATTGGATGAATGTTACCATACCTGAGTCTATTTGATGATCTGTCTTACTGGATGGTTGCGTCCATGCCTTGGATCTTACTATTGGATGCACTCTATTATGGATGGTTGCACACATACCACATATTCATGTATGGGAGATGTCAGTTGTACTTGCTTTCTCAGGTCTTCCAACGGCAGAGTTTTGGTTTGGGCATGTTCTCATAAAGAATTTCACCCCTGCCTCCCTCTCGGACCTCATGCTTTAGGGGGAATCTGTTACATAGTATTTTGTCACCATCCCTGCGATCCCCATCCCGAACGTTGGAGGACCGTTTTAGTGACTTATGTGTACTGTCATACTTTGACATAAGGGCATCCCTTGGCATGTTAAGAAAATTTTCTCTGTTGATGATTCCTCAAGAAGACATCCAAAAACATGTGATTTTGGGTTGGCGCTAGTAGGCAGTTTTAGCCTCGCACCCATGAAGAAATTAACACTGGGCTTCGCACCCTTTGGCGCTCTGTCTCAGAAGGGCACCCACGCCGAGCTATTTTTCAAAATATTTTTAAAATAGAAACGAAGTTTGTGTGCTTAAAAAATTAGTGAGTGGATTCATCATGGTTTTTTCGACTAAATAACGTCGAAATCCTCCCTTTGGCTTCTTGTTTCCTATATTTGTGCAACTCTGTAATGTTCCTAAATTAGCTTCAGCTAATTGGAACATTAATTTTGCCTTGTTTATTTTTGCATTTCATGATTGAGGAATCAAATGTAAAGGAGGGCATGAAAAAATTCTTGAATCAAAGAATAAATACATGCCTAATGTGAAAATGGATAAATCTGGGCCTTTTGTAAAAAATCCACTTGTGTGTGAATAGAAATTGGACCACCTTGGAGAAACAGCGTAGTTTTAAAAGAGGGATCCAATGTGAAAGGGGTTAAGTCCATTGAAGTGGTTCAGGGTTTGTGCACCCCTTCAAGTTATAAAAAGGAGGATATGGCTCAAGAAATGGTTTTTAAAGTATTTTCAAAATAGAGGTTGCTTGAGAAACTCTAGATCTCTTGGCTGTTTAGCCTAAGGGAAGAGGATTTCCTGTTTAGGAATCCTCCCTCCTTCCTTGAGTAGCTCTTGGAGGAGAATGTACTAAAATGAGCCACTATCAGGTTGAAGACCAAGCTCTGCTTGTTTGGATAATGCTGGCCCATTGAGGGTTTAGCTTCTTTGCAGGTTGCAGCAAGTGGTATCCTAGATCTACAGAGATCTAGTGTTCTGGAGGAGTTCTCTCTCAAAGAGGGTGTCTTGTGACCACTCGAAAGAGGCTCTTTCTATTATTTGTATTCAGATCTATATTGTATATCATGTGCTTCATTTTTATTGAGCTACTACGCAGTCCCTCTCAAGAACTGCATTTTCTCCACTTGGGGTTTTAATGTTATTTCAGTTTCTGTGCAATGAAAGATCTCCAGTGATTGAGTCTTGCCTCTCACTTTGTAAATATTTGTAGTAGCTACTGTTCTAAGATATTTCAGAAATAATCTCTATTATAATAAATTCATCTTCATAAATTCTGTGTATTATGCATTCCTGTAGCTTATAATTCAGATCTACACTTATTCATGGATTATTTTGATGAAATCCCAAGGGGATCATGTAGAGGAGGCTGAGTAGTTTCCAGATCTGGTATGGATCTGATGTTACAGCCATATATCTACTACATATCTCAATTTTAATGTTTAACTACTGAAGCACTCATAGAGAAACATTTTTCCTTCATTTATGCAATTTTGCACATCTCGGAGTTGCCTCTCTTGAAGAATTTCTGCTATATTGTTCATGGGATTTTCTGTAGATTGAATGGAGGATCACTTATATTTATGATCTGATGTATATTGATTTAGTTTTTAAATTTTATTCTAAACTCCTCTGATTATTTGGAAAAACTGTGCAATTCTGGTTGTTGGGTTTTCTTGTTGCAACAGCTCTTCTCTTTAGCTGATTTTTATCTAGTCAACTTCGTGGGAGATCTATTTAAGGGACTTAAACTCATTTTTTTTTCCTAAAATTCATCACACAAGTCCCAAATAGACCAAGATAGGGGAAAAATCCCCTGACCTACGTTATTTTTGCACCCATTTTCTTATATAACATTCTCACAGAGCCTCTGGCTGATTTTCCCGAAAGTGGAATTTCTCGCTTCTTCCTTGTTTGGTTTTTTCTCGTATTTTGGATCCATTATTTAGATCTGTAGATATAAGGATCCCAAGGGCTGAAAAATCCATTAGGATTTTTCTATTCCCTTACTTTCTGTGTTTCACCAATATTCTATAGACAGAGTCTGGAACGGGCCAAGAAGCCTCTGGTTTTCACCCTCTCTTTAGAGGTGATATAACCAGTAAATGCCCTACCAGTCTATCTCTAGTTTATATCTATTGGTGTGATTCCATAGTGGAATAGCAAGCTATTATATTAGGTTGAAGACCAAGCTTTTCTTGTGTTGGACAACGTGGCCAATTAAGGGTTTCGTACTTTGGAGGTTACGTAGTGGTATCCTAGATACAGAGATCTAGTGTTTAGAGTTTCTCTCAAGGAGGGTCTTTTGGCCCACCTGGAAGAGACTCTCTCTGTGTGTGTTAAGATCCTGCTTCTCTGGCATAGCTAAACTGCATTTTAGTGAGCTACGCATGAGTCCCTCTAAAAGACTTGTTTTACTTGGGGTTTTAATGTTATTTCAGTTTCTGTGCAATGGAAGATCTCCAGTGATTGAGGCTTGCCTCTCACTTTGTAAATCTTTGAAGTAGCTACCATTATAAGCTATTTCAGATCTGATCTCTATTATGATAAAGAAATATTTAGAAATTCTATGTATTATGCAGTCTTGTAGCTTATAATTCAAATCTACACTTATTCATGCATTATTTTGATGAAATCCCAAGGGGATCTCGTAGAGGTGGCTGAGTAGTTTCCAAATATGGTATGGATCTGATGTTAAAACCATATATCTTTTGTATATATAAGTTTTAATGTTTAACTATTGAATCACTCATAGAGAAATGTTGTTCCTTCGTTTTTGCAATTTTACATATGTCAGAATTGCCTCTCTTGAAGAATTTCTGTTATATTGTTCATGGGATTTGCTGTAAATTGAAGGGAGGATCATTTATATTTCTGATCTGATGTATCTTTCTATACTTTGGACATTTTAAGTTGTCCTCCTCTGATTATTTTTCAAAACTATGCAACTCTGGTTGTTGGGTTTTCTTGTTGCAACAACTCTTCTCTTTAGCTGATTTTTTAGCTAGTCAACTCCATGGGAGATCTGTTTAAGGGACTTAAACTCATTTTTTTTTCCTAAAATTCATCACACAAGTCCCACACAGCCAAATATAGGGGAAACAAGCCCCGAAATGTGTTATTTTTGCACCCATTTTCTTATACAACGTTCTCACTGAGCCTCTTTCTGATTTTCCTAAAAGTGGAATTTTCCGCTTCTTCCTTGTTTGGTTTTTGCTCCTCTTTTGGATACATTATTTAGATCTGTAGATCTAAGGATCCAAAGGGCTGAAAAATCCAATAGGAGTGTGCTATTCCCTTACTTTTTGTGTTTCACCAATCTTCTATAGACAGAGTCTGGAACGGGCTAGGAAGCCTATGGTTTTCACCCTCTCTTTAGAGGTGATATAACCAGTAAATGCCCTACCAGTCTATCTATGGTTAAAATATATTGGTGTGATTCCATAGTGGAATATCTTAAGATATTCCCTACTTAGATTATTTTTCCCCATTTGGAACATTACAGTGGTATCAGAGCATGATCTCTGGCACAACTAGTGAGATCAAGCTATTAGTGAATTAAGAGATGAAGCAGAGATCAGATTGATGGAGAGGATGAGATTACTCTAATCAATTTTTAGATCAGAGAAGGGCCTCTCCAAGGAGGTTCGACCAATGAAAGAAGAAGGGTGTAGTGAAACTCCAAGAGGGTTTCAAATCAGAAGAAGCTACAGTGAAATTCCTAGAGAATTTCAGGAAGATGAAGGAGTACCCAGTATTTCTTATGATGTGTATGAGAAAATAGAAGAGGAAGTACCCTGCAATTCCTATTATAATCATGAAGATAGAAGAAGAAGCAGGATGAGGAAGGAAGATAGGCTCACAAATATTCTTCCTAAATCTATGTAGAGCATTCATGAAGATCCTAAGCAAGCAAGAAGGGAGATGTTTGAAAAATCTCCAAAGGGGTTTGAGTTTCAATCAAACTCTAGATCTCCACACAGTGTGTGTGAGCATGTAGCCACACATTGTGATATACAACACAGTCATGAACTCAGGTATGCCATGAGATAGCTAGAACTAGAAGGAGTAGTGACTAAGAGGGAAACTCTTAGTGATTTCTTGAAAGAAGATGAGTCTCAAGCCCTGAAACTTAGAAACCAGTTCTGTTTTTCAGAGCATTGTAAGGAACTGCATAAACATGCAGATCCATTTTAGAGGCCCATGGGAGAGGCTGAATTTCTGCATCATGCCTTTATGGAGACAAGATTACCCTTCCACACCTTTGCACAAGAGAACAGAAATCTCTCTCCTTCAAAGGTGGGTCATTTCATTGGAAGGTTTCTCAATTTTGTTGCAGAGCTACAGGGCAACAACGTGTTAGATCTAGATCTGATCTAGCACCTCGAGCAAAGGAGAAGGGAGATATTGCTCCAACTAGAGGGTTTCTTGTGACATGGCAAGAAAATCCCCAGGATCTCAAATGTAGGGATCAAGGCACAACACATGATTCATCTGTGCCATTGTTGAGGAGGTGTGAAACCTTGGAGACACAAGGAGGAGATAGGGAACAGGGCCAATCTCATTCCTATCTATTGTAGAAGGTTGATGCACCTAAAGAGGTGATTGGATTGTGCAGTGGAAGCATGGAGGGTTTTATCCATTCATGTATTCAGTCACGACTAGATGATGTCTCATTTCCTGGAGACATTGCACCAAGAAAGCCACTTGATTAGAAAGAAGAGGTGAATGCTTCACATGGTGAGGCATTGCCCATGGATTTCAGAGAAGTGGAGACCTTGGGAGGTCTTGATGCAGCGCTGAGAGTCTTGGGTAGGCTCAAGGAGGAGAGAAGCAATATCTCAACATCATCCACACCCTTTCTCATTTCAGTTTCTGCGCTGTGGCAGGAAAAGAAGGGGAAGGATGGAAACCTTACCACATCTACATTTGGCATGGGAACTATGCATGCACATGACTCTTGGGAAGAGTTATTACAGTCTTCTCTCTTCTCTTTAAGAATGGAAGGAGGCTCATCTATGAGCTGCTCCCGTTGCATGAGAAAAACTTGTGGTAAGGGTCTTGATTATTTTGATTTATCTCATGTATACATGCATCCCTTAACCACATATGTGCAGGATGTTGCTCCAAGGAGGAGCATTCTTATTTTGAGGTTGCATGGTCTACTTGAGGCCATGACCAATGTTGATAAATACTCCCTAGGAGGACTTGGGGAGGAATCCTATTTTGGAGGACATACTTACATTGCCTCATCCATCATACACTTCCTCCAAGCTTATGAAGAGATTGGGGCAAAATGCAAGTGGTTGGAAGATCACATTTTTCAGCAGTCTCTATTGCAGTTGAGGTCCAAACTGCATTGGTTGCATATGAGGGATCATTTCCCTTCACATTTGTTGCATATGGCAACCAACATGAACTCTATTCTTGCTCCCTATGTTGTTGATTTTTCTATTTTTATGAGGAGCATATGTGGGAGAGGAGGATTGATACATTGGATGAATGTATCCATTGGGAATGCACTCTCCCATATTCAATTGAATTTCAAGAAGAAGAGGGAAATTTTTGTGGCTGTTGCATGGTACATTGTATCATCTTCTACAAAGGGTCATGTATTGAGTTTTTATCATGAAGGGGAGCCTCTCACATGGGAGGAATTAGAGCAAGATATGTTTTTCTTGATCTCCATTCAGCCAACACTTATTTTCCTCTATCATTTCCAAGCTTTGAAGAAGCTTATTGCAGTAAGAAAGTGGTGGGATGGCCACTTATGGTATCATGACTTGAGGTAGCAAGATGATGGACAACGCTGGTCTCAAGGGAGGGAATATTGTCACCATCTAGCACATCATATGGCACTTTGTCCCCATGTCCTTTGAAGCACATGTGGTGAAGGTAAATTGTTCACTATATTCCTAAGAGGGTGGGCAAGGAGGCTCACTGAAATTAATGAGGGAGATCATGAAATTTCAAATTCCTTTTGGCTTCACGATGGCCAAATTTTTGCAGCCCAGGATCCACAACTCCACATCCATCAATAGTGGGAAGAGGGACAGTGTGAGTTGGGTATATTCATCCCTCATTTCCAGCCTTGTAGCCTCTACTCAATGCACATCATGGGGATTAATAACTATTTCTATGAGCTATCAAGGATGGCTCCTTTTGTTTGGATGATAGCATGGGTGTGGGAGACAATCATTGGGAAACATTTTCCCTATGCTCTTCATCACTCCTACCTGATGAGGCCATGGAGCAACAAGAAGATCACCACTTGTACCTCCCATTTCTCATGATGTACACTTGCTATTTTTCACTTGGAGAAGGTCATTGGAGGGAAGATTCATTGCTTACCATTTTTAGCCATGGTGGGATCCATTGATGAGGCCAAAAAAGGGGAAGGAGAAGTCTGATTCTTCCTTGCAGTTGCTTGAGGACAAGCAACATTTGGGAGGGGGAGACTGTAATGTTCCTAAATTAGCTTAAGCTAATTGGAACATTAATTTTTCCTTGTTTATTTTTTCATTTCATTATTGAGGAATAAAATGTAAAGGAGGACATGAAAAACTCCTTGAATCAAAGAATAAATACATGCCCAATGTGAAAAGGGATAAATCTGGGCCTTTTGTAACAAAATTCACTTGTGTGTGAACAAAAATTGGACCACCTTGGAGAACCAACACAATTTTAGAAGAGGGATCCAATGTGAAAGGCATTGAGTACATTGAAGTGTTTTAGGGTTTGTGCACCCCTTCAAGTTATAAAAAGGAGGAGAGGGCTCAAGAAATGGTTGTTGAAGTATTTTCGAAATAGAGGTTGCTTGAGCAACTCTAGCTCTCTTAGCTGTTTAGCCTAAGGGAAGAGGATTTCCTGTTTAGGAATCCTCCCTCCTTCCTTGAGTAGCTCTTGGAGGAGAATGTGCTGAAATGAGCCACTATCAGGTTGAAGACCAAGCTCTACTTGTTTGGACAGTGCTGGCCCATTGAGGGTTTAGCTGCTTTGCAGCTTGCAACAAGTGGTATCCTAGATCTACAGAGATCTAGTGTTCTGGAGGAGTTCTCTCTCAAGGAGGGTGTCTTGTGACCACCCGGAAGAGTCTCTCTCTCTTATTTGTATTTAGATCTATATTGTATAGCATATGATTCATTTTTATTGAGCTACTGCGTAGTCCCTCTCAAGAACTGTGTTTTCTGCACTTGGGGTTTTAATGTTATTTCAGTTTCTGTGCAATGAAAGATCTCCAGTGATTGAGGCTTGCCTCTCACTTTGTAAATATTTGAAGTAGCTACTGTTCTAATCTATTTCAAATCTTATCTCTGTTATGATAAATTCATCTTCAAAAATTCTGTGTATTATGCAGTCCTATAGCTTATAATTCAGATCTACACTTATTCATGCATTATTTTGATGAAATCCCAAGGGGATCTTGTAGAGGTGGCTGAGTAGTTTCCAGATATGGTATGGATATGATGTTATAGCCATATATTTTATGTAGATCTAAGTTTTAATGTTTAACTACTGAAGCACTCATAGAGAAACGCTATTCCTTCACTTCTGCAATTTTACATATGCCGGAGTTGCCTCTCTTGAAGAATTTCTGTTATATTGTTCATGGGATTTGTTGTAGTTTTAAGGGAGGATCATTTATATTTCTAATATGATGCATCTTGCTGTGCTTTGGAAATTTTAAGCTGAAATCCTCTGATTATTTGGAAAAACTGTGCAACTCTGGTTGCTGGGTTTTCTTGTTGCAGCAACTCTTCTCTTTAGTTTATTTTTTAGCTAGTCAGCTCCGTGGGAGATCTGTTTAAGAGACTTAAAATCATTTGTTTTTCCTGAAATTCATCACAAAAGTCCCACACAGACAAATATAGGGGAACCAAGCCTTGAACTACGTTATTTTTGCACCCATTTTCTTATACAACGTTCTCACTGAGCCTCTTGCTGATTTTCCTGAAAGTGGAATTTCCCGCTTCTTCCTTGTTTGGTTTTTGCTCCTCTTTTGGATCCATTATTTAGATCTGTAGATATAAGGATCCCAAGGGCTGAAAAATCCAATAGGAGTGTGCTATTCCCTTACTTTCTATGTTTCACCAATCTTCCATAGACAGAGTCTGGAATGGGCCAGGAAGCCTCTGGTTTTCACCCTCTCTTTAGAGGTGATATAACCAGTAAATTCCCTACCAGTCTATATCTAGTTTAGATCTATTGGTGTGATTCTATATTGGTGTGATTCCATAGTGGAATATCTTAAGATATTCCATTCTGAGCTTATTTTTCCCCATTTTGAACATTACAAACTCCCCAAAGGGGTAGACCTCTCCTCCACCTTATGAGGGATCCATGACCATCTCCTCCTCTCCTATAAATACTTCATTCTCACATTATTTCAGCTAGCTAAACAATCATTACTATAGATGGTGTGTAGAATAAGGCAGAAAGGAATCCATTTTTGAGAGAGATTTTAGGCCCGTTGCCTCATCGAATCTGATCCTGAATGAATTCTTGAGATTGTAGGTTTTAACCCTGTACAGAAATTATCTATGAACGAATCTTTAAAATAGAAAATAAACAATAGAGAGAGCATAAAACATAAAACAAATAAACACAGAGATTTTCCCCTGGATCCCAAATTGGGATGACTAGCTTGATTTTTCATTATATTCCTTTTAGTGTTACAACACATATATATACATGGCGAAGCATACATAAATCCCAATCCATTAACCCTAGATTAGAACATAACGGTAGTTCCCTTGACCGGATCTACAAAATACTAGGGGGGCGAAAACCATCGTCCCCCAAAACCATGTGAAAAATCATGCAAAAAACCATGGGTAAGTCCGCCTATGAGTGGGTTTGCACACCTAAAAAAAAAATTGTCGAGGCACTGCTGCCCCCCTGTGACCCCCCTGATGCATTCGACGCAACATACAGTGCGTGGGGCTAGTCGTGGAAAGAATATAACACATACCCAACATTCTCCCACTTGTTTTTTTCTTTCCGCAGGGGGAAATAGGAGAGCTTAGTCATTAGCCCAGCTTTGCAACACCCATTGTTTCTCTACACCAAGAGAACTTCTGAGTGCTCACAGAATTAATCAATGCATTTGCAACATTCTTCAAGGTGTCTACCTTTACCAGCAACACCCTTTTAGCCTCAACCATATCTCTCACAAAGTGATATTGAACATCAATGTGCTTTGTCTTTGAATGATAAGCAGGGTTCTTAGCCAATAAAATTGCACTTTGGCTATCACAGTCCATCCTTATAGCTTGCTGTACCAACCCCATACTTGAACACAATCTCTACAACCAAACTGATTCCTTGCTTTCATGAGTGGTTTCTATGTATTCTACCTCTGTAGTTGAAAGCGCCACTACAGACTATCTTTTACTCAACCAACTGACTGCACCTCCAAATAGGCTAAACACATACCCACTTGTAGATCTTCTTTGGCCCAGATCTCCAGCCTAGTCTATATCAAAAAAACCATGAATGTCCAACATTCTTTCCAATCCTAGTCTTCCCTAGTAGCACAAGCCATAATCACTAGTGCCACACAAATATCTGAAAACTCGCTTCACTGCTGTCCAATGCTCCTTCCCTGGGTTTGACATAAATCTGCTCAATACTCCCACTACATGCGCAATGTCTGGTCTAGTACAAACCATTGAATTCAGGCTACCCACTTCACTTGCATATGGAACACGAGACATATCCTCCTCTTCTTCTTGTGTCTTGGGACACTGTTCAACAGACAACTTTACACCTACAAGAATAGGAACATTAACCGGTTTACTATCCTGCATATTGAACCTCTGTAATATAGTCTCGACATACTTCCTCTGGTTTAGCTAAAGCTTCCTCTTTGCCCAATATCTCTTAATTTCCATACCCAAAATATAGTTTGCAGCACCAAGATCCTTCATGTCGAATTTGGAGAACAGTTGGGTCTTCAAATCTTGGATAATTTCTTTGTCATTTCCAATCAACAACATATCATCCATGTACAAGACAAAATAAATAACACGATCACCAATTAATTTAAAATAAACACAGTGATCCTCCTTGCTTCTGGTAAAGCCAAGTCCCCATATATAGGTATCAAATTTATGATACCACATCCTTGGTGACTGTTTTATCCCATAGAGAGACTTTTTTAACCTGCATACCAGTTCTTTCTTCCCTTTCACCATAAAGCCTTCAGCTTGTTTCATGTAGATATCCTCTTCCAGATCCCCATGATGAAATGTTGTCTTCACATCCATCTGTTCTACCTCAAAATCAAATGCAGAAGCAACAAATAAAAGTAATCTAATAGAAGAAAATTTGGCAACAGGAGAAAAAATATCACCAAAATCAATTCTTGACACCTGGGAATAACCTTTCGCTACCAATCGAGCTTTGTATTTCTCCACCTTGCCCTCTACATTCATCTTCTTCTTAAACACCCATTTGCTCCCGATGGGCTTCCTTCCACCCGACAACTCCACCAGATCCCATGCCTCATTTATATGCAAGGATGCCATTTCATCAACCATGGTCTCCTTCCATAGTTTTCCATCCTCTGAATCTACTGCCTCCCTGACAGTTCTGGGATCATCATCAATTATAGTTAAAGAAAAACTTGAATAGAAAGAATATGGACTATACCTTTTTGGTTGCCTTCTTTCCTGAACTGATCTTCTCACAGCTGGAGTTTGTGGCTCTTCCTCTTCCAATTCTTCTTTTGTTGTAGAGTCTGATTCATCCTCCTTTAGCTCAAACTCTATATTCTCAGGTTCCTTTGGTAGGAATTCATGTGTAACAATATATTTCACCTCTCTAAACACCACATCTCGGCTGTACACAACCTTCCTTGTTTCCGGGTTCCAAAGCTTGTAACCCTTTAAACCATCCTTATACCCAATAAAGATGCACCTTTCATATTTATTATCGAACTTGGTCCTTTTCTCCTTTGGAACATGTACATATGCATCACATCCAAATACCCTCAGATGTGAAAGAGAGGGTTTCTTACTATTCCATACCTCATGTGGAGTCTTATCCTCCAATGCTGATGAAGGTGATCTGTTAACCAGGTAACATCTAGTCTCTATTGCCTCTGCCTAGAATTCTTGTCCTAACCCGGTATCACTGAGCATGCTTCTTGCCTTTTCCATCAGCGTTCTGTTCATTCTTTCTGCAACTTTGTTTTATTGAGGTGTGTATGGAGTAGTCTTCTGCTGTGCTATACCACACTTCTTACAGAACTCTTCAAATTCCTTCTTGCAGAACTCCCAACCATTATCTGTCCTCAACACCTTTATCTTCTTCTTTGTCTAGTTTTCCACCAGAGCCTTGAATTCTTTAAATTTGTCAAAGACTTTAGATTTCTTCCTCAAGAAATATAACCATGCATTCCTTGAGAAGTCATCTATGAATGAAACATAGTACACAGACTTACCCAGTGATGGAACTGCCACAGGTCCAAACACATCACTGTGCACAAGCTCTAATATCTTGTTCACCCTCTCAGCACTAGAAGGAAAACTCACCTGATTCTGCTTCCCATATATACAATGTTCACAAAAATTGAAATCCAGAGATAAATTATACATAACTTCTACCATACCATTTCCATGTAGTATCCGAAGGCCCTTATCTCCAATATGTCCAAGCCTTTGATGCCATAGCATGGTATTTTCTCCAGAGACCGCTAGGCTTTTCGCTCCACTTTCAGGAACCACAGAACTATTTCCCCCATCAATAACAGTGCTGCCCTGAAGCTTGTACAAAGTTCCAATCTGAACACCCCGCATTAGTACCAGTGCTCCTCGAACCATCTTATAGGTGTCTTTCTCGAACACTGTTTTTACACCTGCATCATCCATCTTGCTTACAGAAATTAGATTTCTAGCCAATGCAGGAATATGAAAAACACTAGGAAATGTTCTAATCCTTCCACCTTGCAGCTTCAGCTTGAATTTTCCACGTCCGACGATTCTTGCCTTCCTATCATCCCCTAGGAATACATTGCCACCATCATATTTCTCATACTTGCAGAACCACTCCCTATGGGGAGTGAAGTGAAAGGATGCACCTGAGTTAATCAACCATGACTCATGATCTACATGTGTATTTGAAGAAGAAGTCAAATACACATCCCCACCTTCATTCGAGGTGGTTTTTGCCTTTGCAGAAGGAGCATCATCAGATCCCTTTCCTTTCTTAGGAGATTTAGATCTGCAGTCCTTTTTGTAGTGTCCTTCCTTTTTGCATTTCCAACACACCTTTACAAACTTTCCAGGAGATTTATATCTCCCTCTAGCTTTAGATCTCCCACTCAAAACCTTATTCTTGTTTCTATTCTGGGACCTTCCTCGTATAGATAAGGCATCTCCATTTTGACCCTCCATATTTCTCCGTCTCATTTCCTCTGATAGCAAGGCTGAGACAATGTCATGAAAATTCAAGGTAGTTGTATTGCTACCTATTGCAATAAACATACTGTCCCATGAGTCTGGTAGACAACACAAAAAACTGATGCACTTATCTTCATCTGAGATTTTAATATCAACAGATGACAGCTCACTTACCACAGTATTGAAGGCGTTCGGATGCTCTGTCACTAAGTCTCCATCCTTCATCCTCAGGTTATACAGCTTTTTCCACAGGAACAATTTATTCACTAGAGACTTAGATTGGTACAAAGTCCCTAGCTTGTCCCACAAGGTCTTCACCGTAGCTTCCCCAGATACATTCAACAATACTGAATCTGAGACACACAACCGTATTGTGCTCTTTGCCTTCCAATCTAGCTTCTTCCAGTCTTCATCTGACATTTTTATTGGTTTAGTGCCTAGATCTATCGAAATCCATTTATCTTTATCGACCAGCAGGTCCTCCATCTTGAGCTTCCACAACTCAAAAATTTGACCATTAAATTTCTCGATCTCTATCTTCCCACCGCTCGCCATCTTCTTTCACTGCAAGAATAAATCCCACAGATCTCCCACTGAACAGGGTATACCTCAGGCCCGAGCAAAAAACCCTCAGTAGCAAAGGCGTCCCCTTGAAGCTAAAACAACTCTAATACCAAATGTAGATTTTAACCCTGTATAGAAATTATCTACGAATGAATATTTAAAATAGAAAATAAACAATAGCGAGAGCATAAAACATAAAACAGATAAACACAGAGTTTTTCCCCTAGATCCCAAATCGGGACGACCAGCGTGATTTTTCATTATATTCCTTTTAGTGTTACAACACATATATACATGCCGAAGCATATATAAACCCCAATCCATTAACCCTGGATTAGAACATAACCATAGTCCCCTTGACCGGATCTACAAAATACCAGGGGCTGAAAACCATCGTCCCCCAAAACCATGTGCAAAATCATGCACAAAACCATGGGTGGGTCCGCCTATGAGTGGGTCCGCACACCCAAAACAAATTTTTCTAGGGAATTGCACCGAACCCTGACAGGGGGGGCTACTGCCCCCCCTGTGACCCCCCTGCTACACCTGGTGCAACGTATAGCACGTGGGGCTAGTCGTAGAAAGAATATAACACATACACAACAAAGATGTGCTCGATTGAACCCATTGAAGGAGCCCTGCAACGTCAAGGCATTAAGGTTGTAAATTTATTTTCTCTATCATTAATACATCACTAGTTTTTTGGTTCCAATTTTTTTTTTCAATTATATGAAAAAATTTGGTTTTCCCTAATCAATCGAATAGTTGTAAATGAAATTGTATTCTCATATGTTTTCATCGTTCACTTGATCTTTGTATAAGAACACGAACATTATCACTGACGGACCATGACTTGTCAAGATCAGAGGATCGCTGCTGCAAATCACGACAAAAGCGTTGGACCGAGGTAGGGTATCTATCTGAGTTCGTCTTTCATTTATAAGCTAGGTGTCCAAAAGTCCAACTTGTTCCCTTGTTGCTAGACCCACCTTAGGGCTAGAGGGATCGCCTCTATCCGCAGAGGGTATTTTCATACTCAACAAAGAGATTCAATAATATGAATAGTAAAATACCTACTGAAATCAAGCCTACTGAAGATTCAGCCAAAATCACTTATGATGGTGCCTTTCATCCTGATTTTTTATTATTATTGAGAGAAAGAAGATCTGAAACACTAACAAAAATGTAGGAAAATGCACTGGAGGTAGAATATAATGTATTAGCAGCTGATATGATCCAGGTGGATATTGGTGGCCAACCTCCTATTCCACTTGGGGCCCCACCATTTTTCCTTTCAGGTTTTCAGTTTCCTTAATTATAGCACAATTTACTGTTTTTAGCAGTTTTCCGGGTCTTGAAATTCCTGAGCCATTTTGAGGCCCTAAACGACGTATTTTGGGCATCGCTTCTCTGGAGAATATGAATTAGTTCTAGAATTAAATTCATTGTCAAGAGTTTTATTCCTCAGATAGATCTTTCTAACGATTTATTATGTGCGTCAAACGAGGATAGTATGCCAAAGTAACGACCCCGGAAAATTGATGTACCAATTTACCCCGACATGGCCCATATTCTAGTGTTTCATCTACTAGGGTTAGGTTTTTGGATGTTTAGGGTTTTCCATTGTTTCTCAATAATATATAGGCCTTTGAGCCTCAATGTAACACAAAGTTCAGAGGCATGTAGCCACCACATCTCTTCTCAGAGATAAGCTACCAGTGCCCTAGCTAGTTTATTTACATTCTGTCTATAAAAAAATTTCAATTCTTTGATATTAATGAAATGAAATGTTATTTCCATTTCATTTTTATATTTATGGTTATATGTGTATTTTTTTGCGTTCCTTCATAAATCTGGATCAGTGGTATCAGAGCGGTCTGCTCTTTCTCAATCCTTCTTTTCATGTCCCCAACAAGGTTGGGGTATAAGGATTTAGGGCTCGATCTGGTTGAACCTTTTGAAGATCAGCCTCACAAACCTCGACGAACGTTCATGGGATGTAATATTCCCAAAAGGGAAAATCAGCAATATAGCCCTAAAAAATGGAAATAGCAACAAATGTTAACACATTACATATGAGCCAAGTAATAGATCCATGGTATTATATATAACTACAATAAATAAGTACAAGATCTTGGGGATCAAGCCCCTCAAGATAGGAAAAAGAAGCCTCAAATGCCCAAAAGCACCCAAAGTACGTAATACACTGCTACACAAAATACTGAAGCAAGCACAACAAAGTTTTAATGGATAACAATGAAGTTGGAATGCTGGACAGAATTGTGAATTACAGATAAAACACGCTTCCCTAGACAGGTGCTAGTCTAGAACAACAGATTAAAGACTATACGATTATTTCTCCTAACTAAGAACAGACACACAGAATGGATTAGAGGCTTACTTGGTGTTATCACCATAAAAAAAAATTTCTAAACTTTGGAAAGTTTGCCTTATCTCTAGTCATGGTCTTAAATAGGTTGTAGGTCATTTCATGCTTAAAGGGTTAAGTGATAGGGTAAGAGTCTTAAAAGTGTCATTTTCATCTCCAAATAAAGTTTAACAACCTTATTTCATGGCTTAAGGGTCCCATATACTGTTTTGAAATCATATCTTAAACCACTTAAAAAAAAATTGGAATTAGCCACGAAACCACGTTTCCGTAGCGCAGATAGTGTAAAAAACAAATTTTGCGCTATGAAAAGGTTGCTATTTTCGTAGTTCTTTTCCATAAAAATAAACTAAGCACGTTATGAAAACGCAGATTCATAGGAAATCTTCTTAAATCATCAATTCTTTAAAATTTCGTTAATTTTTCATTATTAGGTGTATGATAGGAATCATTTCTAAGGCATGCAACCATCCAAATCCATCATTTCAAATGTAGGGGTCATCATGATAGGTAATTTCAAATCCGAAAAGGGTTGGTCTCTTGTTTCATTATCTCATGCAAAAACCACTACATGCATGTCCTTTGAAATGTTAAGCTTATGGTAAACTGATACCAAAGCTTCTCTCATCTTGAAATCAAACGAGGTTTGTCAAGCTTAAGCCCAGGAAACAGGTTAAGGAACCAATGATAAACACATCACTGAATATCAAAAGGACTCCTCAATTTGCACAGAAGAAGATAACTCATGTCAAAGAGACAATTCAGGAACAATCAACTAGTAAAACGACTCAAAAGAAGTTGAATAGGAGTCAAAGGTCAAAGGAGAAGGGTAAGGCTGTGGTCACAGATGAAAACTTGGAATTAAGAGGTGACTTGAATGATATATTACAAGCTATTGACATTGAAGAGTATCCCTTGGTTCAAGCATATTTCATCAAACTGGATATAGGTAGCAAATCAAAGAAATTGAAAACATCCAAAAAATTAGATTTTGAGGATGAAGTGTTAGAGTTTTTCTTTAAGCCTAGAAAACCCTTGACTAGGTAGTCTAATAAATTGCAGCAGCCAGACATGGAGATAGACCAAACAAGAGGTGAGGATGCAATTTTTTTTGAAGAGCCCATAAATATATCATCTCTAATGCTTGAAGAAGACAGAAACAGAGTTTTTAATACTCAGAGAGAAAAGAGTAGTTATGAGGAGGTTAAAGACAAACTCAGACTTGAAAACATTAAAATTGATAAATTGAAGAAGAAAGTGAGAATGCATGCTGTAGAAAGGTCAAAATTTGAGAGGTTGAAAGGTCTGTGGGATCTAGAAAAGGTTTCAAACATTGAGTCAATCAGTAGTGAGGATCAATTCTACATATGGACCGTCCCTGTAATCAAGGAAGAAAAGTTCATAAGGATGGTTAATACTAAACTAAGAGCTAATAATAGAAGGCTTAAAAGGCAGGTTGAAGATCTTTAAATACAGCTAGCAAAGCCTAAAGATCAACCACAACAAAAATGAATGTAAACAGTAAGTGACATCTTCTAACACACTTTTAGGGTTATGTGGAAAGATTTCATTTTTGAAAGTAGTTCAGAGTTGATTTTTGTTGATTATGAGAACTTATATATAACTAGAAGGATGGAAGCATTAAAGGTTTGAAAATTATTGGTGGACATGACACATATGAAAATGATCTATCCATGATCATAATGTTCAAAAAGATGCAAGGGCTTAATGATGAGCTAGAGAAGACAATTTTGGGTGAAGATCATATTCTTGAGGTCATGTTACTATAATTTTTTGATAAATATCAGTTGTTATGAGGTTTAAAAATATCCAAGGCACTAATTTTGAAGAAATTTTCCAGAAATTTTTTTGTACAGTAGTTTCGTAGCGTGCTACGAAACTGCTGAAGCAACCTTTCACCATGAAGAGCAAAACCCTATTTTCTGGCTTTAGTAGTAAATTTAAAAAGCGGTTTTCGGGCAACTGAAAATGATTTTTTGAAAATTGAAAGAGGTTTTTCTTTATAACATCCATAAATAAAAAATTTCCTCTCCATTTATTTAAATTCATTATGAAGTGGGAGATAAAAGGCTTTCTTTGAAGCCCTATTTTTAGAAAACAGAGTTTCCCTGTTTTACACATGTTTTTCAAAGATAGATTCTGGATAGTGGGAGAAGTTTTTCAAAAACACAAGAGAGGTTTTTATTCCACACAGAATTAAATACAAAAATTTCCTTCATTTTCTCAAAATACATCATGGATGAGAAGATAAAGGCTCTTTTCCAAGACCTAAGTTTCAGGGAAGAAACAAGAATAATTTGCTGAAGCAGTCTTTTCATCATTTTTCATAGCAAATTTTGAAGGAATTTTTATGAGTTTGGTTTTGAAACTTCTTGTGGGAGTGTGTAAAGTAAATATAAAGGCTATAATGAAAGAAAAATATTGAAATATGTTGAATAAAGGAGTGAAAAAACTGTGCTACGAAAAGCACTACGAAACTGTGCTACTTTCGTAGCGCAGATCTATTTTCATTGTTTTGAGAAGACACAAGTGGATTTTGCACAGCTGGCATGAAGGGATGACTTGGGACATATGTAAATAATGTTCCTAAAATCAATTAGCCTCGAATTTATCAGTTAAAATTGGTCAAAAAATCTCAAGAAACTAAAAGGATCCTAAGCTAAAAAACAGGAAATATGTCTCCTAGTTTTTAGGACAGTTTGGGTCATGATTAGCAGATTTACATCAAGGGTTGAGACAACATCAAAATTTGAATTTATGGGCTAGCAACTGTCAGATAGAAGATTTAATTTTTAGATAAGGTTGTTAAGTTATAATAAAATGTTTTAATCCTATTTGTATGAGGACTCTAGAACAGACAATTTAACTGTCAGATGTAATTAAAAGTTTGTTTTAGCAGTTGATAGGTGTCAAGCTAGCAAATTTGAATTTTTCTCAAGTGTTTAGAGAGAATAAAAGAATGTAATGATGAATATATAAGAGACAAGAAGTCGAATTTCATATGGTTGGCAATTTTCATTAACAATCATATTGCTTTGTTGTAGCAGAAACTATGTTTTTATATTAATATAGAGATATTGGTTTCATCGCTTAGGATTTAGAAAGGGTTATTGGTGTTTGAAATTCTCATGGTTTTCCTCTTTCAATTACTTGCAGTGGCATGAATGTATGTTACTTAGAATTCACTCAAGGTGCTCTAACTTCCTTCATATGTTCATGAACTGTGTTTATTTTCTATCTTACTGTTCTTTTGATGCATCTGAACCCTGAAATGCCTGACTTCCATATGAAGCTGATACTCATGTTTTGTGAAAACACACTTGAATCCATAATCCCAATAGATTTTTGTTTATTAGAAATACAACCAATTATCCATTTTTATCCATTTTACTCATAGAGTTATCCATCTAATACTTATTTGAAAACCATAAACCTATTGAGAGAGCCCTCTCAGGTCGAGGAGGTGAAGCCTCAAATAAAAGTTTGTTTTGTAATAGTTACTCAGAGTCTTCTTGATCAGCAGCCTATTAGGGTCAGATTTTGAGATAACATTTTGGTGCATCTGTCGGGATAACAGTGGCTCCACTTGGGATAGTGTGCCCCTGTGGTATACTAAGACTTTAATTACTGTGTTTACTTGCAGTAGATATTACTACTACTACTCAGAATTCACAATCATGTGCTCTGAATTCCTTTAGTAATGGGATGACTGTGTTTTTATGCATTTTGTGAGTAAATTAACTTTGAACCATTAGCAGTAGGTTCCATTGCTATTACTCAGAATTCATAACCCTATGATCTAACTTCCTTTAGTAATGGA
Source organism: Pinus albicaulis (assembly GCA_034641835.2). NCBI lineage: Eukaryota > Viridiplantae > Streptophyta > Pinopsida > Pinales > Pinaceae > Pinus > Pinus albicaulis. The sequence continues at coordinate 498,498,393 of CM076570.1, read as the reverse complement.
ATTAATGTGTTGACCTATGTTTCTTGAGTGAATTATCTTTGTTTAAAAACCCCATTTGCCTCAGCTTCTATGTTCAGAAACCTTTCCACTAAATCTACTGAATTGTTGACTCCATAGCCCAATGGTAGCAAGCCTTCATATTTCAACCTACAAACACACGAAACCAAGATAGAGTTAGCCGTATATATCATCGTTAATCAATATCATAAACCCTTGAGAGAGCCCTCTCAGGCTGAGGAGGCTAAGCCTCAGCTAAAAGATTGGTTTGAAATAGTTACACTGAGGTAGTATGATCAGAAGCCTATCAGGGTCCTATTTTGGTGATAACACTTAGGATCCAAGCGCTTCTAAATGGCTCCTTCTGTCACTTATGTTGCAGCTTCAAATTATAGCGATTTGTGCAAAATGCTTCCTGCAAGAATGAACACTAAACAATAGAAGATAGGAATAATAAAGATGTATATTCAAGTTAGTTTGCTAAATCGGTAAAGCATAAACCATATACATCAACCAAGATCTTGCAATACGGAAAATAAAAGACAATACAGATGCATATAGGGAAAAATAAGCTGTACTCTTTATTAATGATAGAAGGAGAGGTTACAACCAAATGAATGATTTGAAGTGACCCTTCTAGCAATGATCCTCAGCCTTATCATAGTATAAATCTCTCCAGCAGCTGTTACACAAATCTAACTCTCAATTGAAAATTCACCAGCATCTCTCTACTCAAATTCTTCCTTACCAAGCACTCAGATCTGTGCTCAATTTATAGAGAATCTGAAGGTTTTTTTACAATAAATGACTTTCCAATAATAGGCAGGCATGTTCCCAATCTCGTAGATGTCAAATGGACAATTGGATTCGAATCTTGACACATGTGACCTCTTATAGAAGGCATTGGCCAAGTGGAGATTCCAGAACAATGAGAATTTCGCTCCCAATGTGACCAATGCACCTGTGAATGTCGGGAAGTGATTTACAGAGCAGCCTTGCATGGGGCTACTTGCATATGCAACGCACTTAGCTTCTTTAGAGGCTACGTTGGTGAGCTCTCATATGCTATATAATAAACTTCAAACTTTGGAAACCTTTTCTTGATGAAAGTTTTGTTTGATTTGTATTGTTCTTGTCTTCGAGCATGTAGCAACTTGAAATGATAGGGAATGATAGAACCTTAATAATTGGTCTTGGAGATGATGTCTAGTTAACCAGGTCATTGGGAATGGTGCCCAAATTTCCCTATAACAAATTCCCCCCTAAAGCATGAAGTCAACATAATAATAATAATAACTTTTGATTGAGATGATTTACACTGTGATGGGCTGGAAATGAAGCAGAGTGGTCACCTGCATCAATATTACAATACATTACATCATGATATATCCTCTTTGATCATAATTGCTGAGGGCAGGCCTTCCCCTATTTAGCACATAAACAATCTAATAACATGTACATAATTCAGAAATTCGTCTTCATTGGAATTTTCCCAAATGCAGACATGCCTACAGATATAGGCCCATGTTTTCGGATGAAAATTTGTATGTAAGGTCACCATACAGATGATGTGTACAACAATCCTGAAATCGCAGCCCAGATGGCTGAAACTAGATCTGAGGTCTTCTTATCTCGTTCACTCGATCATTCGAGTACAAGTCTAGCCATGCGAATATATGATTTGTAGTTGAACATGGAAAGAAATCCTTTGATTACCAGCCAATTATGTGATTTGTTAACAAATGTGAGAGAACCACCATTAATGTTAATGGTCCTCAAGTTATTCCAGTACATTTCGTAAGGCATGAATAGATGCTTTGATGTCGAACTCCAAACAAAATATTTCGGTCAAAGGTCCAGAAGCGAGGATCTTGTTAATGCTGTAACAAGCCTCATGGTACTAGAATCTGATGTTTCTAAGTGAACTTCCTAGATATTGATTTGTCGTAGATGGGAAGTCACCTTATTTTGAAATGGAATTTACTGATTTCGGAGACAAGGGTATGACTTGATATAGCAATTATTAGGGATGACGGTCATGAGAATGAAGGTTTATGAGTATTGCAAAAGGATGTGGTATTCACTGGATGACATCTCTTGGACATATCGGTGACACTGTGATGAGTTGGCAGCATTGAACCAAAACCGAAGTGAAGGTATGATGAACCATAGGTATGAATGAACTGTCAAGAAGATTTCCCAAGCCAAACAGTCACGGACATGGAGTGAGGGAAGTGTCATGTTCAAGAGCGAATTGCTACCATAAATAATTCTTGCTCATTTTCCCAAAATTTCCCAGGTCATTTGTCAACTAGTACCTCATTATTTTTTTAACAAGCTTGAGGAGGATAACATTTACTTGATCTATAATTCAACCTTTCGGGCGAATAAAGTATCGCTATTTAATAATTTAACAAGTCTAGCGATGAATGAAACTCGATTCTTTCCACGATTGACAAGCCCGTCGCTATTTTATGTTTTAATTAGCTTAATGACAGTGATAGCCCAGTCCTTTTTCATATTTAGAGAGTTTGAAAAAGAGGATGAAAGAAAACTCCATAATTAATTTTTCATAAATTTGTCACTCAGACCCGAAAAAGTGTAAAATAATATATGAGAGAACCTATTTGGTCATGTTTAACCAAGGTATTCCTTTTTCGTAAATAATCTATCTTAGTCCGGAAAAGGGTTAAACTTATACTGAGTAGATATCGATTCATTTACTTTTACGAGCTCGAAAAGACAACTGCTCGACAATATTTTCACATTATCGGAGTTTGAAAAGAGCTGAAAGAAGACTCTAGGGGTTCCTTTTTCGCTGTTATCGAAGCTCGAAAAAGAGATAAAAGTGCGCTTCAAATCCTTTTTCATTTTTAACAAAGATCGAAAAATAAGGAGAAAAAGTATGCTTTGTGGTCAAGTCATTCTTTGAATAAATTTGCACGACCAATTTGTTCATAAGTTGTATTTCATGTACATAACAACATCAAATGGATTAAAATTACCTGTTTCATGATAGAAAAAATAATAAAACTATAGTCATAGCAATAAATTTATCTTGCAACTAATTAAATGACTATTAAAAGCAGTTTCACTATTCATTTTTACCATTCCATAGTTACCATTTGCATTTTGGAGCTCTAAAATTGATTTTATCCCTGAACTTAAGTTGTTGATTGTGATCGTTTATGTGGATGGATTTCGTCATCGTTTGATCCAGGTTAGTACCATGAACCTCCTTTTTCCCTTGGTATTCATTTCATCTCCAATTTCTGTAAATTTTTAGGGTTTTAAGGCCCCTAGGGTAAATTATGCCCAAATTGAGGGCAACGCACCCCTGAATTTCGAAACCTGCATTGCATATCAGGTACAGTGAAGGGTACTTGCATGCGCAATGCACTGTCTGTTTTTAGGGAGTGTGTTGGGCGTAGTTCAAGTTTTTGATTTTCATGTTATGCCCAAAATTTGCCTAGTTTTTTGCAATGAATGGAATCTAATGGATCTTATGGTTGTATTTCAGGTTTCCATCGAATTACAATGATGATTACATGGAGGGAAAGAGAACCTGAAGTACAATATATGATTGCCTTAAATGATTCAGGTACTATAAGAGCCCTAAGAGATTGTGGACTGCTTAAGTACTTCAAATTTTCGAGAATAAGGCAACAAATATAACTCTTGGAGTTCTTAGTTTGAGCATGGGATCCAGTGATAGAGGCATTTAATATTAAGAACTAAGTGGTTCCCATAACATTTTAGGATGTGTATTTACTCATAGGTTTGTCAAGGAGAGGTTTTCCCATTTCACTCTCAGGGTCTACCGTTGGAGGAGAGACAATGAGGGATTATATTCTGCAGCATTGCTATCCAGGGGAAGAACCTAGAAAATATGGAAAAATAAACATCTGGGATGTCAGAGATTTTCCTTTGAGAACTATCCTTTTCACGATCGCTAAAATTTCTAGCACCGTTACACTACATGTAGCGAATAGATCGTATATGCAGTATGCGCTAGAGTGTTTAGAGCCAACAGTTTTCAACTGGTCTGAAGCTGTTATATCTCAGATAAAGGAACAACTAAACAAAGCAAAGGGAAGAAGGAAGAAGGATTTCAATTATGGTTCAATCCTTATCTCTTTCACTTTAGAATGGATTCCACTGATGCATCCACAACATGTGACACTCGATATAGCTAGTCCTAGAGATCCTCAGATGCAGAGATTGGTAGAACTCATGGGTCAGCATGCAGGCCAATCGACTATTGTGTTCTCTACTGCATTCTTTGCATGGTTCTGGAAAAATATCATTGCCATCGATGAGTATGCATACGCAGGCGTTGATTTTCGAGGGGATTCAGATTTAGTATTACCAGAAGGCGCTCAATGGGGTGCAATGGGTAAGAAAGTTTTGATCATGTTTTTTTTATTTTTCAAGGGTTTATACAATTTTTTTGTATTTTGATGTTTTCACAAGGCTAAATTAAATGTTTGATGTAATGCAGATATTGGTCGTGTTCAAATAGTAGAGGAACCAGAGCGCGAAGCAGATGCGCCAGCAGAGAGGGTTGTCGGGAGAGAAGTCCTTCAGGATATTGATATGGTTGAGACTCTGGATGAGCTTTAATACACATACGGGGGTTAACCTTCGGGATTCTGGATTGCTGGATCGAAGAGTTACCCATACGACTGTAGCAACACACTACTGGGGTTCCTAACCATTGGATGCGGTTACTCCGTAGGATTGCTATATCTATAGCATGTTACCATGAGCACCACTAGTTTACTTATGACATTTTGCATACATTTTGAGGTCAGATGACCAATGTGTCTTGGGCACAAATTTTGTAAAAACCAATAACTATCTATCTATATGATTTCAGAGCTTTTCCTATGTTTATTGTGCAATCCTATTCAATGATGTGAATGTTTTTTTTACATATGTTGCAAATGTCTGTCTAAAACTTGATTAGCTAATGAATCAGTTAATGTGTTCAAATTTCTAAAAATGTGTTGATATTGAATAAAATCAAAATGTATTTCTAAAAGTCGAACTCTTAGGAACAATATAAGAAGTGTTGGATTTCTAACAGTATAAACACTAGTGAGTTGTGAGTCTAACCTTATGATTATGTGGTTAATACCAAATGAAATGGCATCAGAGAGAAGATCGATCAACGCACTATACCCAACGATATTTCTTGTCGATCTACCAATACAAATCCCTTGAAAACTCACTAACTCGCTATTCAGAGCGAAAATGGCGCACGCTGTAGAGGATAGATCCTATGTACTATGACTAGCACCATTAGCATATCCAGCAAAAGATTCTGAAGATTTAGACATCTGTGATGAAATGTAAAGCGGATTACTAACGTCAAGAAAAATCTAAAAACAAATTAAGATAGTGAATGCAACTCAACAACATATGTACAATATAATACAAAAAATACTACGCTCATGATTAAGCATAGTAACATTTCAGATACAACCCATTTTTGGGTTGTGCTAATGGAATTCCATCATAATCAACCAACTCATAGGCACCCTTAGTAAGAACTCTTTTGAAAATATAGGGGCCATGCCATAATGGCTCAAATTTCCCTTTACCTATTACATCAGCTTCTTGATCATAAAGAAGGACCAAATCTCCCTTTGAGTAGATGCGAGGCTGGACATTTTTGTCGTATTGCACCTTTATATGTCTCTTATGTGCTTTGTTGGCCAATTTCTCTTCACGACACGTTTCATCAAGATGGATGAGGTTAAGGAGACACACTTCTTCTTCTTAGGTGTCAGGTAACACATCTATTGCGTGTTTTAATGATGATAATTCGCATTGGATTGGTAAGATAGCTTCCAAACCATACACCAGTTGAAAAGGAGTAAATCCGGTCACGTTTCTCACCGAGGTTCAATATGCCTATTAGTATGAATCTTTCGTCGTAAAAGATCACTTTAGCTACGCATAACAAATAGCCCTAACATCGATTATGGCTGCAAAATATCCTTAAGTTTGCTGCACAAATTTAGATCTAAGCACAAAAAGACATTAAGCAGATAAAATATAGTATGGCTCCATGCATCCAATAGACAAGACAAGAACAAAGTGTTTAAAAGAATGATTTGTATTATATTAAAGAATGGGGCACCTGAGAGGAAAACAAGAAAGGTGTTTTCCAGTTCTCCTCAGTGGAATGGGTTCTTGGAAGTCCTCAGTGTTTCAGATCTAAAATTCCTCTCTCTTATTGGTGTAGAAAAACAAACATGGAACTCAATGGGAGTTCATAAAGCAAAATGGAAAATGGTGACCAAGAGTAGATCCAGAGTGATCTAATGCAATGAAGGGGACTAATGAATGGGGAAAACCCTTCTATTTATAACAAAATATTGGGGTGTTCTAGAACTTGGTGCATGAATAAAATATTATTAATCAAATTCTAGAATCACCCTTTAGGAATATTTTATTATATTTGTTAGAGGGAAAAGGGTTTTTGACTTGGGTCAATTCCTTTATTTGTAAATAACAAATAAATAAATGATTCATTTATTATTTAAGGGAAATGAGGGGGATATAATTAAATAAATAATGGTTTATTTAATTATTTATGGATGATTTAGTCAAATTTAACTAAGAATATTATTTAAATAATGATTTAAATAACTTGTTCTTAGGAAATAAGTAAATAAATAAGGATTTATTTAATTAATTTCCTTGTTTTGGGTTAAATATGACCAAATAAGTTATTTTATATGGTGAAAACAATTTTACTTAGGGTAAAATTGGTCTTACATGGTGTACTTAGGTTCATCTAATAATAATAGGTTAGATGACCAAAAAAATGGTGTAACAGATTGCCCCCCAACGTACGAGTGTTAGGAGCAAATCGTATGACCGAAGTACGTTGTAAGAACTCAATCACTAGATATCAAAAGGGAAGTGAGAGAGAGAAGTGTAATGTTGTCTGATGTGTTAAAGGACTAAACCCTGAGGAGATGAGACTTACAGGTGCAACAAGTCTCTAGTGTATGAAGTGGTACCTGTGCTAAAGGCGGCGGGGGAGGCATACCTATGCCCGCCGAGACAAAGTACAAAGAATAAGGCGCCCGGAAAACCACGGAACGCAATAATGAAGCATGCGCTGGCCTAAACATGAGCCAGATAAATAACATGATGAATCCCACATGCATGTGATGCCTGGAATAATCTTCAGGACTTATACAATAATATGGTAGTACATGAGATACAAATACACCCAAATTCCCCCTACACACAGGGAAGGGCTCACAAAATATGACTGATACATGAAAATCGAAGAGGCGCCGCAAGCGGTTGAGGCTGATATCCTCAAATGGGAGGAGCTGCATCAAGGGTGGAAATGAAGTCAGCCGGGCATGTGGGGGGCTACCTGCAGGGCCACCCCCTCATGAGGGTTGAGACATCTCACACATGCCCGGGAATCACCAATAGCTTCTGGTGCGTCACTGGACCATCAAGTGTATATATCACGATCATGCTAGGAAGAGCTCGAACCAAGGCACACTGCCCCCTAGACCTGACTTCTGGAGTAAATGAGCTAATGTCGATAGAAGTAGGTCCGCCATAGGTGAGGAAATAAGGGAACCCCGACTAAGGCACAAGGGAAAATAGTAGAGCGACGAAAAAATAGACACTAATGATGATGAATAAATGATGAAAGGTCCAAGGGGGACCCGAAAAACATGAGTACAAAATGGTATCTCATGACGGAAATTGACACAAACAAGAATAAATATGGAGGCCAAGCGGTGCCCCAAAGAAAATTGTTGTAAGTGAGGAAATCCGATTTGGAGAAGAGGGAAAGAAGGACTTCGTGGGCAACATGTGTCCTGGTGAAGTAGTGAATGAGAAAAACAAACCTATGCTAGCTATCTACAAGGAGATAAAACATGCATTTCGAGGGGGAAATGCTAAGGGTAATATCTCTTAAGATAGAGTGCATTTCGAGGATTAGGAAGGGGGTGGCCTTCAAAGTCCTCTAAAAGATATGCTCCCTTCCCAAGATCTTTACTGATGATGTAAGGACCTAGCCACAATGAGTCAAACTTCCCATGACCAAGGGTATCGTGGGCCTGGTTGTATACTAGGACAAGGTCACCTTCATGAAAGGTGCAAGGTTGTACTTTTCAGTCATACTGAGCCTTGGTGCGCTTTTTTGCCGCTTCGAGAGTTTGCAGTACAACACGACGGTCTTCAGAGGCGTGCTCAAGCATGATAATTCGTTGTTCTAGAGGTTGGGTATCAGGGAGAAGTTTGACGGCCAAGTGAAGGGAAGGGATTTCACACTCGATTGGTAAGACGACCTCCTCGCCAAAGACAAGGTGGAAAGGAGTGAAACCGGTGGCGGTTTTAACAGAAGTACGATAGGCCCACAAAGTAGGGAAGAGCATGAGATCCCAATTGGTTTTGTGCTTATTCACCGTGCATTGAAGCATGGTCTTAAGAATTTTTTTAACCGCCTCAACTTGACCATTCCCTTGGGGGTAATAGGAAGATGAATATTGGTGTTCAAAACCCAATAGGGAGGAGAGCTCATGCCAAATATGATCTTCGAAATTTCGGCCATGGTCTGAGACTAACTGTTTTGGAACGCTGAAGCGAGAAATGACATGGTTAAAGAAAAAGAGGGCTGCAGTGGCTGCCGTATTGTTGAACGTAGGCGTAGCTTCGGCCCATTTAGTGAAATAGTCAACCGCCACGATGATATATTTGTGGTTACCAGCAGATGGAGGTCGACATTCCATAAAGTCGATGGCCCATTTGCAAAAAGGACCAGCTGTGATGACAGGATGGAGAGGAGCGGGAGGAGCTCACGCCTTGGGGGAAAAATGTTGGCAATTGGAACAGTGTTTGACTGCTTCAATGCAATCACTGAAGAGAGAAGGCCAAAAATACCCAGCACGCATGATTTTTTGGGCGGTGGCGAGGCCGAAGAGGTGGCCGCCACAAGCGCCACTATGATAGGCATTTAGGACTTGCTCGACTTCAGCATGGGTGAGGCAACGACGAAGGACAGTATCTACGCCGCGACGATAAAGGTCATCGCTGATTAAAAGGTAGTGAGAGGCTTGGTGTCGGATACGTTGTCGAGCATCACGATCAAGGTGAAGGGAAAAATTTTAGGTTTGCAAGTAAGTAAGGATATCACCGTACCAAGGATTGTCGGTGGTGATGGAAAACAAATGTTCATCGGGAAGAGCGTCATTAATTGGAGTATCTTATGTCCGGGTAGGCAAATCAGAAATGAGTTCAGCTAGGACTAAACCTTTCTTACTTTTTGGGGTGACAAATTCAAGGTCAAATTCTTGGAGAATAACAACCCAATGGGCGTACTTCCCATTAAGGATGCGGCGACTCAATAGGAAAGCCATGGGGTTGGAATCAGTCACAACCTTGGTGGAACGCATGAGGATATAATGACGCAATTTTTGGACCGAGAATACGACAGCTAGTGCTAATTTTTCTTCGTGCGAGTAGGACACAAGTGGACCGGCAAGGTTCTTACTGACATAATAGATCACGTGTTCGACACCGTTATCATCCTCCTGGATAAGGACACCAGCAACCGAATAGGTGGAAGCGGATATGTATAGAATTAAATCTCGGTCAAAGTCAGGGGGACGGATCAAGGGAGCGGATGTGAGAGCATGCTTGAGGGCATCAAAAGACTCTTGAGCGTATGTATCTCAGAAAAAATGGGTGTGAGATCGAAGAAGTCTAAGGAAGCCGTGTGCGGTAGTGGCATAGTCAGGAACGAATCGGCGAAGAAAATTAGCTTTGCCTTGGAGACTTTGTAGCTGGTGTAAGGTACGGGGCAGAGGAAGTTCAAGAATGGCTTGAACCTTCAAAGGGTCAAGAGTTATCCTGTATTTAGACACGATGAAGCCGAGGAGACGACCGACGGGAACACAGAAGACACATTTCAAAGGATTAAGGCGAATGTTATACTTGCAGCATCGGAGAAAAATCGTATGCAGGTCATGAAGGTGTTGGGCCCGATGTTTAGAACGTGCAGTAAGGTCGTATAAATAGGCAAGAATAATATGGGCTAATTCATGGAAGCAATACGACATGACTCATTGAAAGGTGGCGCCAACGTTTTTAAGGCCAAATGGCATGACTCGGTATGCGAAAGTGCCCCACGGACTAATGAACGCGGTTTTAAGTTGATCAGCATGACGGATAACAATTTGGTTGTATCCGGAGAAGCCATCCATAAAGGAGAGAATCTCGTGCCCCACACACTCATCGATGATTTGGTCAATAAATGGTGTGGGGAAGTTGTATTTTGGACAGTCGGTGCAAACACGAATGGTGCCTTGTTTTTTGAGGACGGGAACTGGGTTAGACACCCAAGTGGTATATTCAATGGGGTAAATGAAACCAGCCTGCCAGAGCTTGTCGATTTCATCTTTGATGGCTTCACGTCTAGAAGGATGGATGGGTCTCAACTTTTGACGAACTGGAATGGCATCAGGCCATGTGTCGATGTGATGTTCGACAATGGCAGGATCAAGTCCCGACATTTCTGAGTATGACCAGGCGAAAGCATCACAAAATTCTTTGAAGAGTTTTGTGTAGGCTTCAATTTCTTCCAGAGAGCATTGGGCACCCATGGTGATATGTTCTTCAATACCTGGCTTGACAAAAATGTCAATTTTGATGGTGGGAGAGATATTAGCCATATTTCCTTCTTCGAAAGCGTCAGGTGCAGGGATGGGGTTTTTGAACCAATCAACTTTATTAGGAATGAAGTCTTTGGATTCGAGGGCATATTGGTCATGGGATTGATGTGGGAGGAAATATGCACGATGGTGCATATCGTCCCATGGAAAATTAGGGTTGGTCATGGCTTCCATGATGTCTTCATCGGACTGGAAGATGGGAAGAGAGGATGGAAGAGGTTGACCTGAGGAGGTAAAGGGATGAGACTCTTGATTGTGATGGGAAGGGCTCAAAGGTACGATGTCATGTGAGGTGATAGAGTGAGTAGTTGAATGATGAGGTGAAGCATCGGAGGAAGGTAATAAGGGGTTGGTATTCGAGAATCGTGGTGATGAGGAAAGGTAGTAAATGGTAGCTGAAGTGTCGGTCATTTTAGTATCAGGAGGAGAAATGGTAATCGTGGTAGACAGGGGGTCCAGAGTGAGGGAAGAAGGATTATGGGCGAGGGCGGCTTCGAATTGATGGTATGTGGCTAAAGAAGCACGATACTCATCAAGGCGGGGGCAAAGGTGGGTATAGTGGCCATGGAAATTGCACAAAGAATAAGGGTGATTGGTGCGCACGTTCTTAAGTTTTGGGATAGAATCCGGTATGGTGACATGGACTTCTGGGATGTCAGATTCTGGAAACGTTTCATTAACCATGGTCTTGAGAGGTCGTAATTCAGGACAGGTATGAGTGGCGTGACCAACAACATCACATAGAGCACACTAGATGGGATGCTTGGGAGGCCGAGGAGGGGCAGGGTTGGGTGGGGTAGATTTATCCTTCGATGCCCCCCTGCGAGCTTTGCCATTTTTACTCGAAGTGGTTGCAATAGGAGGCAGTGTTTGTTGGGGTGACTGAGGTATCAGTGTAGCAAGAGAAGTCATGGGGATTGGTTGAACCAGGGTCAAGGTAATATATGGTTTAGGTTGACCTGGTGGAGTGGTGGCTGGAGGGTCAAGATACCATACGGGTATACCCAAGGTCAAGTTGGGGAGGGATAGGGTGGCCAAGGTAGGGACCGAATAAGCTCCGGGAGGGGGAGCGAGGAAAGGGATCTGACCAGCATGGAAATGGCTAGGAGGAATGGTGCCAAGGGGGTTGATTTCAGATGAAATCGACCCATGAGGAGTGGCGGTAAAAGAAGATTCAGAAGGAAGAAGGGTGGCTAACAGGGGTGAAGGGCTAGGAGTTGCTTGAGGTTGAGGTTGCTGACTAGCCAAAGTGGGCTCTGTAAGGTTAGCCCAAGATGATTGCATCATGCAAAAGTTCGTCAAGTTAGGATCAGAGATGGGAGGGGAGTCGAAAAAGGTGCCAAGCAAGGAGGAGTCTTTGTAGATGCCGGGGGAAACATTGGTCAAAGAATCAACAGTTGGCTTGTTGGTGACAGTAGAGATGGTGGACTTAGGGGAGGTTTGAGATTTTGGTTCATGGTAAGTCAACTGGTCAATGGTGACAATCTTGCCATTATGAGGGAAGAACATCTTGCAGTGGACTGCGAATGGGATGACAGACATGGCATAGGTGTAACTATGCCCCAAAAGGATGTTGTAGTCAAGAGGGGCGTCGATAACTTCAACGTCGACACAAACAGTCTTGCCGGCAAGGGTGATAGGATAGTTATGGAATAGGCCAATGGGTTGGGAGGCATGGCCATCCCATGCATGAAAGGTGATGGTGGAAGGGGCCAATTCAGGGGATCCGAGTTGTTTCCAAACCAAAGCGGACATTACGCAGGTAGATGCCCCCTCATCAATAATACACCGAGCAACATTGGAATTTCGGATTTTGACTGGGATTTGGAAAGCAAAAGAAGGAGGGAGAGGGGGATGGTCTGACTGACGGGTGTCGAAAAAAATCGATTGGTCATCAGTAGGATCTATAGTGCCCACGGCAGATAGGAGAGCCCTCATTTTAGAAGGACACGACTGGAGAAGGTCCAGTGTTGAAATGGCAGCGGGAGATTGGGCCAGATCATCTACTATGCTGTATGAATGGGCAGCCCAACTAGAGGTAGCATTTCGGCGTAATGGTCCCTTAGGAGTCTTGGGATGAACCTTGGTTGTGGGCGGAGGGAGTTGCAAGGGACCATTTGGTGTCGATAGAGGCTCTGTAGGACCTGACGATGGAGACTCGGAGACAGACGGAACAGGAGGTGTGGAATATGGGCGGGACCAAGTTTGAAAGTTGAGGTCAATGGTGAGAGATGGGTCAGAAGCCATCATAATAATCTGGTAATTAGAGGAACCAGAAGGGGAAGGTTGGGTGTTTACCGGGGCATGAGGTGGTTGAGTGGCCATGAATCCTTGTTGAGGGAAAGGATCGGTAAACAAAGCAGGTTGAGAAGTCGCTGGGGCGGGGGGGACAGTAGGGGAGGAGTGCTATCCCTGTATGGTGGCCTGAGAATCCCACATCTGCCGCATTTGTGGTAATAAGGGACAATCGTGGGTGTAATGACCATAAACACTGCAACACGAACATGGCTTATTGGTGCGAAGTGGCCTGTTCATCTTGGGCTGAGAACCCTGTGGCTGGTTAGCAGTGTGAGGATCAATACTGGAAGGATTGGGTCCACGATTACCAGGGGAAGATTGATTGCCTTTCTTATTTCTGGGAGAAGGAAGAAAATTAGGTGCCCCCTGCTGTGCAAAGACTTGCCCTGGAGGGGGTAATAAGTGTGGTTGCATGGGTGGAAAAGGCAAGGGAGTGGGAGGTATAAATGTTGGGGAAGCTGGGACACCAGGTTGTGGATACGGATAAGTAGCAGTGAGGTAAGCAGGAGGGTGGGAAAAAGGAGGAGGCATGCCGTATCCTGAATACATGCTACCAGGAGGGGAAAAAGTGCCAGAGGGGCTGGCCCCTGGAGGGAAACCATGGCCTGGAAGAGGTTGGGCAGAGGTATGTGACAGGGCTCCAATGATACCATCGGCAGAGTGAGATTCCCCCAAGGCGTGAGGGCCACCGGGCTTGGGAAGGTCAGGAAGGATGGTATAAACATAACCAGATTGGGCGTAAATAAGGTCATATTTCAAAGCTAGTTGGAGGGCGGCTTCTTCGATTTGGGGAAAATGGGATGCGACATCCTTGCCAATGGGAGGTAAGAGAGAGCGAAGGAACCAGTCCATATAAACCCAATCTTCAAAGGGGGGAGCGCAACACAAGGTCCATCTTCGCCGCCATTCCTAGACATGAGCAGAAAGGCGGGTCGAAAAGGATTGGTGGAAAGAAGTTAAGAGTTCAGTGCCAGTGTCGTATCAGAGGGGGAGCTGGAAATAGGATAAAAAGCCTTGGGCAATGGTCGCAAAGGTTGTATGGGAAGAGGTGGCTTGATCAACATACCATTTGGAAGCTTCGCCAGTAAGCGTGCGTTGGAACAAACGAAGACGGATGGAGTCATCGGTGATGGAATTGGAGGTCACTATTCATTTTTACCATTCCATAGTTACCATTTGCATTTTAGAGCTCTGAACCTGATTTTTCCCCCAAACTTCAGTCGTCGATTGCGATCGTTTCTGTGAATGGATTTTGTCACCGTTTGATCCAGGTTAATACCATGATCCTCTTCTGCCATTTGGTATTCATTTCATTTCCAATTTATGCATATTTTTAGGGTTTTAAGGCCCCTAGGGTAAATTATGCCCAAAATGAGGGCAACGCACCCCTGAATGTTGAAACCTGCGTGCAATAGCAGGTACAGTGAAGGGTACCTGCATGTGCAATGCAATGTCTCAGCCCAGGGAGTGCATTGGGTGTAGTTCAATTTTTTTGTTTTCATGTTGTGCCCAAAATTTGCCTATGAATGGAATCTAATGGATCTCATGGTTGTATTTCAGGTTTCCATCGGATTATAATGATGATTACATGGAGGGAAAGAGAACATGAAGAACAAGATATGATTGCCTTGAATGATCCGGGTACTGTAAGAACCCTAAGAGATTGTGGACTACTTAAGTACTTCAAATTGTCGGGGATGAGGCAAAAAATAGAACTCTTGGAGTTCTTAGTTCGAGCATGGGATTCGGCGATAGAGGCATTTCACATTAAAAATCAAGTGGTTCCCATAACAGTTGAGGATGTGTATTTTCTCACAGGTTTGTCGAGGAGAGGTTTTCCCATTTCTCTCACAGGGTCTACCATTGGAGGAGAGACAGTGAGGCATTATGTTATGCAGTATTTCTATCCAGGAGCACAACCTAGAAAATATGGAAAAATAAACACCGGGGATGTAAGGGATTTTCCTTTGAGAATCATCCTTTTCACGATCGCTAAACTTGCTGGCACCGTTACACTACATGTAGCGAATAGATCGTATATGCAGTATTTTCTAGAATGTTTAGAGCTAATCATCTTCAACTGGTCTAAAGCTGCTCTTTCTCAGATAAAGGAACAACAGAACAAAGCAAAGGGAGGAAGGAATAATAATTTCAGTTATGGTTCAATCATTATCTACTTCGCTTTGGAATGGATTCCACTGATGCAGCCATAGCATGTAACATTGGATATATCTAGTCCTAGAGATCCTCGAATGCAGAGATGGGTAGAACTCATGGGTCAGCATGCAGGCCAATCGACCGTTGTGTTCTCCACTGCATTCTTCGCCTGGTTTCGACGACAGATATCGCCATCGATGAGTATGCATACACAGGCGTTGAATTCCGAGGAGATCCAGATTTAGTATTACCAGAAGGCGCTTAGTGCGGTGCAATGGGTAAGAATGTTTTGACCATGTTTTTTGATTTTTCTAAGGTTTATAAAATGTTTTTGTGTTTTGATTTCTTTCCAAGAATAAACTAAATGTTTGATGTAATGCAGATATCGGTCATGTTCAACCAGTTGAGGAACTAGAGCGCGAAGCAGATGTGCTAGCAGAGAGGGATGTCGGGAGAGCAGTCCTTTAGGACCTTGATATGGCTGGGACTCTGGCTGAGCTTCAGCAGCACATAGAGGGTTTGACCTTTGGAATTCCGGATTGCCGAGTCGAAGAGTTACCTATCCGACTGCAGCGACACACTATTGGGGTTCCTAATCGTTGGATGCGGTTGCTTTGTAGGATTGCTAGATATATAGCATGTTACAATGAGCACCACTAGTTTAGTTGTGACGTTTTGCATACATTTTGAGGTCAGATGACTAATGTGTCTTAGGCATAAATTTTGTAAAAACCTATAACTATCTATCTATATGATTTCAGAGTTTTTCCTATGTTTATTATGCAATCCTATTCAATGATGTGAATATTTTCTTTACATACATTGCAAATGTCTATCTAAAACTTGATTAGTTAATGAATTAGTCAATGCGTTAAAATTTCTGGAAATATGTTGATATTGAATGAAATCGAAATGTCTTTCCAAAAGTCAAACTCTTAGGAACAATCTAAGAAGTGTTGGATTTCTAGCAGTATAAACATTAGTAAGTTGTAATACCACAAGTTGTGAGTCTAACCTTATGATTATGCGGTTAATACCAAATGAAATGGCATTAGAGAGAAGTTCGATCAACACGCCATACTCAGCGATATTTTTCGTCAATATACCAATACAAATCCCTTGAAAATTCACTAACTTGCCGTTCGGAGCAAAAATGGCCCATCCTGCAGAGGATAGCCTCTAAGTACTACGACTAGCACCATCAGCGTATCCAACAAATGGTTCCGAAGATTCAGACATTTGCGATGAAATTGTAAAGAGGATTACTAATGTCAAGAAAAATCTAAAAAAAAATTAAGATAGTGAATGAAAATCAACATCATATATACAATATAATACAAAAATTACTACGCTCATGATTAAGCATAGTAACGTTTCAAATAAAACCCATTTCTAGGCTGTGCCAATGGAATTCCATCATAATAAACTAACTCATAGGCACCCTTAGCAAGAAATATTTTGACAATATAGGGGCTATGCCACAAAGGCTCGAATTTCCCTGTACCTATTACATCAGCTTCTTGATCGTAAAGAAGGACCAAGTCGCCCTATGAGTAGATGCGAGGCTGGAAATTTTTTTCGTATTGCACCTTTATATGTCTCTTATGCACTTCGTTGGTCAATTGGGCTTCACGACGCGTTTCATCAAGATGGATGAGGTTAAGGAGAAGCACTTCTTCTTTTGAGGCGTCAGGTAACAAGTCTATTGCGAGTTTTAACGATGATATTTTGCATTGGATTGGTAAGATAGCTTCCAGACCATACACCAATTGAAAAAGAGTAAATCTGGTTGTGTTTCTCACTGAGGTTCGATACATCCACAAGGTGGAGTACAGGATCAAATTTTAGTTCCTTTTACAGACTGATATCATTTGTTGAAGCATTCGTTTAAGAATTTTGTTAATAGCCTCAACTTGTCCATTTGATTGTGGATAATAAGGAGTAGAATTATCATGTGACAATCCTAACTTAGCAGTCAATTCAAACATCATGTGGTTGCGAAAATGCTTCCCATGATCTGTAACTATCGCCTGTGGGACCCCAAACCGTGCAATAATGTGGTTAAAGAAAAACAATGCAGTTGTCTATCCTGTGTTGTTGAATGTAGGCATCGTTTTGGCCCATTTGGTAAAATAGTCGACTGTGACAATAATATAACCCTGCCCCCCAGACGAAGGAGGGTTAGAGGTCATGAAGTCAATACCCCATTTCATAAATGGTCCCGTAGAGACAACAAGATGCATTGGCACTGGTGGTTTTTGGATCTTACGATAAAAAATCTGGCACGCATGACAACTTTTGATTGCGAGGATGCAATCTCGAAAAATAGTAGGCCAAAAGTAACCATTGCGCAGTATTTTCTGCACGGTAGCATATCCAAATAAATTTCCACCAGAAGCCCCAACATGACAATCATTTAACACTTTTTCGGCCTCCTCATGAGTAAGGCACCTCCTTAAAATTGTATCAACACCATGATGATAAAGTGTATTGTCGACGATCAGATAATATTTGGCTTGGTATTGAATACGTCGCTGATCAGAGTGAGAGGTATTAGGTTGAAAAATTTGGGTTTGGAGATAAATGATGAAATCCCCATACCAAGGATCATATGATCCAATAAAAAATAGAGAATCGTCAGGAATTGATGGTTCCAACGTAGTTGTAGTGCTATCAGAGGGAAGGTCACAGAGAAGCTCAACCAAAACTAAAGACTTCTTTGACTTCGATTTGATGAATTCCAAATCAAATTCCTGCAAAATGACAATCATTTTGAATATTTCCCCCCTAGCAATTGACGTGATAAGATATAAGTCATGGGGTTGCAATACGAAACTATTGTTGTTTTTCGGAGCAGGATATAATGACGAAATATTTGGACAGCTTGAACAAATTCCAAGGCAAGATTTTCCATGTACGAGTACTTAACTTCTGTATCATTGAGATTACGACTCAAATAATAGATCAGATTTTCAATTCCATCTTCTACTTGGACCAAAACTTTAGCGATGGTCATTTCAGCTGTGACGATATATAGGAAATAATCATTTTGATAATTAGGAGGATACATTAATGACGCTCGAACAAGAGTGTTCTTGACAGCATCAAAAGAAGCTTGCGCAACTTGGTCCCAATGGAAGGGAACCCCCTTTTTCAATAATCGAGTAAATCCTTTAGCCATTTCGGCATAGTTTGGAATGAACCTTCTCAGGAAGTTAGCCTTTCCTTGAAGTTTCTGTATTTGAAGTAAATTTGATGGTGCAGGCAAATCAATAATGGATTTTACCTTCAGTGGATCTATTTGAATTCCTTCTTTTGAGACTACGAATCTGAGAAATCGACTAGAACCAACACAAAACACAAATTTATGTGGATTGAGGCATATTTTGTAGTGTCGACAACGTAAGAAAATGGCTCTTAAATGCATCAGGTGATTAGTCCGATTTCGTGAATGCTCTGGTAAATCATATAGATATGGTTGAACAATGTGCTTGATGTCGTTGAAAGCATAATTCATTGATCTATGAAAAGTTTCCCCAGCATTCTTTAAACTAAACGGAAGCTTCCTATATGCGAATGTGCCCCAGGGAAAGATGAATGTTGTCTTATGTTGGTCATCTCAGCGGATATTGATATGATTGTAGCCGGAAAATCCATCCATAACCGAGAATATTTCGTATCCAGCACAATCGTCAATAATCTGGTCGATAAAGGGAGTAGGATAGTTGTCTTTTGGACATGCCATATTGACATCCTGATAATCGACACACACTCTAATGGTTCCTTGTTTTTTCATGACAGGAACGATATTGGAAACCCACTCAGTTAGCAGAACAGGTTAAATGAAACCAGCACGCAAAAGTTTTTCAACTTCTGCTTTGATGGCAATGGCTTTCTTCGGATGAACATGACGAAGCCTTTGGTGCACCGATTTGACATCAAGATACATATTAATAGTGTGTTCAACTATACTAGTATCTATGCTTGGCATTTCCTCGTAAGACCAAGCGAATACATCACAAAATTCATGAAATAAAGAGCAATATGAATCAAGTTCTGATGGGGAACAAGATACACCAACATGAATATTTTCTACAACGCCTGGTTTGGTCGAAATATCGATAGAAATCGTTTCTTTGATATTTGATAAATTTTGCTCGGAATCGATTGCATTAATTGGTAAAGAATTCGAAAAGAAAGTTTTGATGGATGGGTGATATAGTTCACTAAGATTGTTTTCTTCATAATCAGGAGGATGGGAACGATGATGATAATCTTCCCATGGTTCTCCTTCTGACATCATAGATTCCAAAATATTTTCATTCGTCAAAAAATTTGAGGAAAATGGATCAGATGGAGTACCAAAATCTAAGGAACGATCAAACCAAACACTCGGCGACGCTGATTTTGTATTTGCTTCCCAAGCCAAATAGATTGATTGCTATGCCAACTCAATAGGGCTGGGTGGTAAAAATTCATCTAATTTAGAAATATCAAAATCACCCGTACTCTCCTTTAAGCCAAATAGAGTGGAAGAGATCATGCAGCGGGTCTCTATACTTGAAATTTCTACTGACGTCACGGGTGGTGGTAATGCAAAGGTTTCCATAAGAGTGGAATTCTTTAAGAGTCCTACACCAATTTTCTGAATTTCTAGTTGGGGTAAGTGAACAAACGGAATGCTTCCAGTTACTTGCGAAGCGGAGGCAAAAAAGGATAATTGATTAGTGACTATGATTGTACCTTTATGTGGAAAGGAAATCATTCTAAAGTATGTAGAAACAATTGCAGTCATTCCATATACCCATGGTCTTCCAAGTAAAATATTATAGTCAAGCGGTCCATCAACAACCTCAACATCAATATTCACTGTTTTCCCCCCTAGTTCAACATGCAGGTTATTGATAATACCACAAGGTTTATATGTTATTCCATCAAAAGCCTTCAACATCGTTGATTATTGTGATAATTGCGGCGAGCCAAGTGACTTCCAAAAGTTTAGAGTCATAATGCACGTATGATTAAAGACAACAAGATTAGAATCAGTTGAATCAATTCCACCAATGGCCGACAATAAATCCTGCTTCTGGGAGAGACAATTCTATAATACCTCAAGAGCAGGCATAGCTGAAGGGGATTGAGCCAGATATTCAACTATATTATAATTTTGTGCAGCTCTTGCTCGAGGATTATATGTCGATTTATGAACTACTCCCTTCAGTGGCTTAATTGTCAATTTAGGAATAACAGTAGGTGGTACTGATTTAGTAGATGGATTCATTGTCGAGGTAGCAGGTTGATCAGTGGCCGGAATACCATAGTATTTATTACACGTTGACACTAAAATATCTTGTGAAGTTTTTGTGGTGGATAACAGTAACACTTTGGAACTAGGAGCTGGATCCGTAGTAATCAAATTAGTGTCTGGATTTGGAAATGGGTTTGTCAACACAGCTGATGCATGGGAAGTCTTGATGATTTTTGAGACTTCAACAGGGCGAGAAAAATCCCTAAAATTTTTTTCCTCGTTACAGATTATGCATGGATAACAAGGTTTCCATGGTCCAGACAGTTGATCAGATGATCTTTCCTGCGGGTTAGAAGTTTGCTTTTTCTTTGATTTCCCCTTTTTCTTACTTCCTGGTTGCTTGTCACCTTTGCCTTTATCAAATGACACGGAATTAATTTTGGAAGTAGGAGAAGGATTAGATGCAGTAGCGTGATGTGTGTTTTCAGTGCCTATTAAGCCGTCTCCGACATGAGAGTCCTTTATTTCAGGAGGAACATTGAAATTAGATCACGAAACATTAGGAATTTTTTCATAGAGCATGCCAGATTGAGTATAAATCAAGTCTAAATATTGGGCACGAGCGATAACTTGCTCTTCTGTGATGACGCCACCCTTAGCCACATCCTCGGTTATAGATGGTAACAGGGACTTAATGAACCATTCAACAAGGAGCTGATCCGGAACAAATGTCTTAACCATTCGTCGACAATGACACCACTCATGAATATGATCAGAAATGTGAGTAGCATTAGCTTGTTTGAAGTTGGTCAAGAGTTTCATTCGAGTTTCGTATCTGATCAGTAACTGGAAATGGGTAAAAAAGACAATAGCTATGGTAATGAAATTGTCAAAATAAGCTATAGGTAACTCAATGTACCATATAGCAGCCGGACCTATAAGCGTATGCTGGAAAAGACGTAGTCGAATAGAATCATCTTTCAGGGAATTTGATGAACACCATAAATGATAAGTCATGACATGAGTCGACAGATCTTCTCCAAGGTTTCCATTGAATTTAGGAATATCAAAGGGTAATTTATGTGGTATCACCAACCACCAAAGAGCATAATTTATAGCATCATTGGTTAATTGGTTTAAATATAGTAATTCTAAGGTTGCAATTGAAAGGAAACTGTCGATTAAGGTCAGGTTGATCATAGCCAGGGTAAGATGGAATTTCTTGAGCAACAGACCTTTGAGCACTAGCATATGGAATTTGATTTTGGTAACCCAGATAAGGGTTGTTTTGTGTAGCAAACGCTTGAGGATTCTATTGACCAAAACCTAGATATGATACTTGTTGAAATGAAGTTTGAGGAATTTGCGCTTGTAGCTGCCAAGGGGTCTGTCCACCAATGTTATAACCCAAATTAGTATAAATTGGATTCATTTGATGTGTATAACCAGGTTGCGTTTGTGACATCTCATAAAATGGTACACCAGCTTGTGAATAAATGATTCCCGATACATGTTGTTCTAAATTAACCAAAGGATTTGGATTCTGTGGACCCAAAATTTGATGATATTGAGATGAAGAACTTGTTTGATATGGTTGATGTACAATATTTTGATTCTGTAATAGGCGTAGAGATGTATTAACAAGTGGTAATAAAGTGGGTGTAACAGGTTGAACCGGTTGATACAATTGTACAACTGTTTGTGGTTGGATAGGCAGAGTGGGCTGCCATTGACAAACATTCATGTCAACATTAGTTTTACTAAAAAGTGACAGAGTACTATTGGGTGACCAAATGTTTCCCCCTAGCAAAAGGAGGATAATAAGATGGAAAATGTTTTTCCCCGAATGCTAAGAGTCCAATTAATATGGTAATGAATCAAGTCGTTCAGTACTAATGATAGGACTACCAGTTAAAATATCGGATGATGAAATTGGTAAACACCATGGTCTTGAAGATGCACCAGAGAAAGTCCCAGATAATTATTTGTAACATGTTGGGACCGAAAGGCCACCATGCAAATATGAATCTGGTGAAGTTTGTAGAGACCGACCCTTTAATTTACTAGATGAGCGCTAGGCTTTAAATTTTTATCTCTTATTTTTTATTAGTAACTAGGAAATGAAACCATAATCACACAAGTTGAAACTCAACAAAATTAAATCACGAATATCAAGTTCATTAGTTTAAATTCTTATCACATATATATATTTTTAACTTGATTATAGGCACAATGAAATCATCATAATTAAAAACAATCTAACTAACACATGTACCGTTCACCATTGGACGAGAACCAAACTTGACTTGCCGCTGCTTGAGCTTCCTTGCTGTTGTCTACCTCCAATCCTGAAAGTTGTCGTGCTTAATCCGAATGTAATGACCCACCGGTTTACCTCCAAGCCTATTCCTTGGGTAATCTCCTTCCTCGCGGACCCCCGAGCTGCAATGGGGTTGTACAACGAAGGAATGTGCTAGCTGATAGAGGTGAGCCACTCATGGCTCAAGAGTCCCCTCTCTATAACACTCTATCCCACCAAAACTCAACTATAGCTCGTAACCACTCCAAATGACATAATCTCCTCCAACTTACCATAGGGTAAACAAAAAGCCTTTTCCCTTCCATTTCCCTTTCTTTTATAGAAGGCTTCATAGGTGACACTTGGAAGTTTATGCATAAATAATTATTTTTTTTATTACCCAAAATCTGATTATTCACCCACCCATGTGTCACCCTCTCATCAAGACTCTCCCAAAATGATTTACTTAATTATTCATATAAAAATAATATTTCCCTCAACCCAACAAGGCTTCCTATTTCTTCTCCTAGTTGTCTCTTGATTCCCCCTTTTTCCTCCTTAAATTGTGTTTATTACTGAAGTTAATTGATAATTCTCAGATTTGGTCCCCTAAACTACCTCAATTTGCCTTTATGATGAATATTCTTATGTTAACTCTTTCCACATGGAATTTCTCTAATTTCTCAAATTTTAATTTATTAATCTTATTTTAATTCACCACCCTCTTCTCTTAATGAAGTTTTTAATAAATATTTATACTTAACTCTATGTCCCTCTTTCCCCTTTTTTGCCTAATTAAATTACTTATGTACCTTATCCACTTAATATTTTGTTTAATAATGAAAGGGTAGAGTTATCATGGTAAAATATTTTATCTTTTCCTATTCCTCCCTTACCCTAAGTTTTATTCTTGATTTAATTCCTTTGGTTCTAACCTCATATGTCACTGGATATGAATTAGTTGGATTTTCATATATTGATTATATTTAATAGTTTCTTTAATGATGTCAAGGGTGTCAAGTTGGTCATGCCCTTCAAGAACTTCCATTGGAAGTTCCAAGGGTGCTATGCCTAAGAATTTATTTCTAATGCCAAGGGTGCCAATTCGGTCGTGTCCTTCAAGAATTTCTCTTGAAATTCCAAGGGTGCCACACCACTTTCCCTTCAAGCATCCAGTGGTTACGAGGGGAAGTTATATGTGCAATGCTAGAGACCCCTATCATCTCATATGTTGCCTGCTATAGTGAGACTAATGGTGCTGGGGATCAAGGAATCTGCCTTGATGTGCACCCCCCAAAAAATCCTCGTGAGCGAACCAAATTTGGGACCTACCCTTACGACATCACGATCTTCAAGGCGAAGGTACTTCGACCTTTCCAGCCTAAGTCACGGTGGGAGGCTAGCAGGTGAGATCATGGACACTGTTCCACCCCTCCCATGTTGTTCCATCCAATTGTACAACCCCATCACCCATATGTGAGCCATTCGGCTAAGCAACTAACATGTTCCTGCAACCAATGACATATCATCAGAGTATATATATATATATATATATATATATATATATATATATATATATATATCAAGTTCCAAACTGAACTTATAATTTCAAGATAAAATATTAATTCCTATCAAACCAGATGTTGTCAGCTCATCATATGCGAGTGCCTCTGGCGGTTTCTTGTAATACTCAATAATCATCAGTCACCAAGTTTCTTAGTGTTAGTCATTTTCATAACAAAATCAACAACATGACATAGTCATCCACATCATTGTTTATCATGAACCAAAAGTAATGTAAGTAGACACATTCATCACAACTATCATCATCATAACGTTAATAGAAAATACATATCCATCAAAGCCACCATCATCCTAACACTGACTAGGAAATAAACACATCCACTAATAGTAGAGTGAAGTGTCAGTATTCTCCACCTAAGGTCCTCAAATAATAATGTGTGAGATTTAAGGCTAAATCATTGTTAATGTCATATCAAGGTTAGAAATCTAGAGTGGGGCACTGCATACACCCCCCCTTAGATTAAACTTCATCCCGAAGTTTCAAACCATGGAAGTGGTGACATATCCATCAAAGGAATCATCATCGTAACATCAATAGAAAACATATCTATCCATAAAATCTATCATCATCATGATATAAATAGAGAATATGTATATCCATTAATGATGTCATCATCACAGTATCAATAAATAACGTATATAACCATCAAATCCACTAATATTAGAGTCATGTGTCTGGATCCTCAACCTGAGGTCCTCAAAGAATAAAGTGTGAAGGATTAGTGTTCATCAACCAAAGTGGGGCACTAAAAAGTTGTGAACATCAACGGAGTAGTGAGGGTAGGAGCTGACATAATTGGAACATCAGACCCAACCAAAGATGTTGGTTCAGGCATAGTTGTTTGACCAAATGTATACCCTCGAAAGTCGATGGGAGATTGAATGGGAACAAGATCAAAAAAAGCAGATGGAAATGATTGAGGAAAATACTGGGATAGGTAAAGGTCCTCCCCAAAATGGGTTGGAGATAAAGGTGTATCATCTTGTGGGATTTCTTCAATCGTAATTAAACCAGGTGGAAGAATTTCACCATCAGGCCCAAAATATATTTCAGACGGTTGACTGTGTGATATAGGAGTTTCGATGGCTACAGAAGTTTGTGGGATAACCAAGGTAGGAACAAATTCTAGTTGTTCGACTTCTAGATTCAGATGTGCTGGCAAAGAAGAGACAAGATCTGGATCAATTTGTGATTGAACAACATCGGGTCCAGGAGGTATGGTCTCACTGATTGGATGGATCGTGACCACGGGTAGCTGTGAAGACTCTATTTAGACAACAGTAGACAGACCGAGATGTCTAGAAACAAATTGAGCTAGCTCTGGATTATTGGAAAACTATGTTTCACCAAAGGTACAAATTGTACTTTATTTGGAAGACCGTGAATGCCTTCGCCTACCAGAAGTAACTTCTGGCAGTAAAGGTGGTTTTAAAGCTATTCTACGCGAACGACGGGGGATAGGATTTTGTTCTTCCACGATTAATGATTTATTTTCACTAAAAAACAAATAAACAAAAAGAGGGTAATGCTAGGCAAAAGAGTTTACCAAGAAACTGTGAACTGCAGAATACCTCCTGGCGAACCAAGAAGTATGGGCAGGCAATCTCCTAGAATGTTGTGTTCGGTGTATCACAATTTCAAGGCAGCCGACTCCATTCACTATGGATGGATAGCACCTAAAAGTTGTCCTCCCAAATATACTTGAAGGTACATGGAGTCCTAAGTCCGTATTGACGCTATCTGATGCGAAACCGCACAATGAGAGCACCCCTTTATACTTATCATACTATGACACCACTCGATATACTCGAAATTACATGGACGAGCTACGATATACTTACGTACTTGGAGTGAGGTATCACACTCGGAATGTATTGCAGACATGTTAATGACAGTTGCTATGTTTTACGATGCCGAAACATGTCTCTAGCCTAGACCTTCTAAATTTTATCGTTATGGTTCCAATGATTTGTTAGGTAAATTGAGATTAATTTTATGTTGATCTTGCTTACAATTTTCCTTTCAGAGGTTCACCGCGATGATGTGTATGAAATTCCTAAAATGCAAGCTAAGAATGATAAACAATCTTTCACTTTCAACTTTTTCAATGAAAAACCTAGCTACTAAGGGAAGAGAGCAAATAATTTGTGAGAAAAAAAATCAATGAACGAAACAAATCAATGAGCACAAAATAAATGCAGATTTCCTAATGTTCCTTTTGCAAAACACACATTATTCTACATGCAAATGCAAGTTTTTCTTTTCAGTTTCTTTAATGTTATGAATGTAGAAAAGAAACTAGGTGCACTAAATCAACAATTCAAATGATAAAGAAATTTCTCTTTTGAAGGAAAAACGAGGACTTCAACAATAATTTATCCTATCAAGGAAATGAATATTTTACGACAATTTCCTATTTTGAAAGCAAATGTTTCTTAATGCGACCATAAAAAGTACTTTGAAATCAACTTTTCAATGATAAAGAATTTTTTTTTAAACAAACATTGAACAAATTTTCAGTCAAAGGAGGAAGAAGTATATAGAGTTACTAGTCAATATGAGAAGCAAACTTTTCAAAACACAGCAGAAAACAAACTGAAGCAAATTGCAAAGGCAAATTCAATGGAATTTGGGTGTTTTTAGGACTCAACGCAGTCTCCAAAGGGAGACAGTGCTCTACAACATAGGCTAGGAAGGGAGACAATGCTCTGCAAAGCACTGTGTCCTGTCTAAGGGTGCGTTGGGCGCAGTATACAAAGAAAAATACTACTGTTTAACTAATTTTCTTTGCTAATTTGGCTTTGAAAAAGTTTAATCTTGATGAGTAACAACTACTGGGTGGATAAACAAAGCAAATCAGAGGCTTAAACACCTAGAACTAAGATAAATTATCCCCAGCGGAGTCGCCAGTTTGTTGGGCTAGAATTGTGAATTACGAATAAATCACGCTTCCCTAGATAGGTGCTAGTCTAGAACAACTAGGTGAAAGACTATATGACTATTTTTCCTAACTTAGAATAGATACACAGAGAGGATTGGAGGCTTACTTGATTAGTCGCTTCCAAATGGCTCCTTCTGTCGCTTCTTTTGCAGCTTCAAATTCAAGCGGTTTTGTGCTGAATGCTTCCTGCAAGAAAGAACACTGAAACAACAGAAGATGCAATAATATAGATATCTATTCAAACTAGTTAGCTAAATCAGTAAAGCATAAACCATATACATCAATCAAGATCTTGCAATATGGAAAATAAAAGCCAATACAGATGCATATAGGGAAAAATAAGCAGTATTCTTTATTGATGATAGAAGGAGAGGTTACAACCAAATGATTGATTTGAAGTGACCCTTCTAGCAACGTCCCCAAGCCTCATAACAGTATAAATCTCTCCAACAAAAAATATACAAATCTATCTCTCAATTGAAAATCCTCCAACATTTCTCTACTCAAATTCTTCCTTTTTCAAGCACTTAGATCTGTGCTCAATTTATAGATGAACTATAGGTTGTTTTGAAATCAATGACTTTCCAATAATAGGCAAGACATGTTTCTAGTCATGTAGATGTAAAATGGACACTTGGATCCGAAGCTTGACACATGTGAACTCTTCTAGAAGGAAATGGCCAAGTGGAGATTCCAGAACAATGAGAATATTGCTCCCAATGTGACCAACGAACCTGTGAATGTCGGGAAGTGTTTTGCAGAGTAGCCTTGCCTGGGGATACCTGCATATGAAACACACTTAGGCCCCTTAGAGCCTACATTGGTGAGCTCTCATATGCTATATAATAAGCTTCAAACCTTGGAAACCTTTGCTTGATGAAAGTCTTTCTTGATTTGTTTTTTTCTTTGTCTTAGGGCATGTAGAAAATGAAATGATAGGGAATGATAAACCCTTAGTAATTGGTCCTAGAGATGATGCCCAGTTAACCAGGTCATTGGGAATGGTGCCCAAATTGACCTATAACAATGTGCATGAATTCTTTGAATTGTACATGCGCAGAATGTGTACTATCATCTTATTAACGAATTCTGTCTGACCATCAGTTTGGGGATTGAAAGCTGTGGACTTGGTGAACTTGGTGTCTAAAATTGACCAGAGGCTGGACCAAAATGTGCTAAGGAACCCGTTGTCCTGATATGAGATGACATAATGTGGGATCCCAAATTTCATCCACACTCGTTCAAAGAAGAGTTTAGTAGTGGCTTCTGCTGTGATATTCTTCTTACAGGTCGCCATAATGGCCATCTTCGAGACTTTGTTGACGACCATGAAAACACAGTCGTTTCCATCCTTAGTAGAAGGAAGGCTCGACATGTAATCCATGGAGATGGATTCCCAAGGTCAACTAGGGGTAGGTAGTGGAGTATAGAGGCCTTTCTTCTTGATGTTCAGTTTGGAAATGGTGCAAACAGTGCAGGATATGATGTACTTCCTTACATCCTATCAAATGTTTGACCAATAGAAATACTTCTATAGTACTGCCACTATTTTCTCGACCCCGAAATGTCCAGCAACCCAAATGTAGTGCGCTTCCAAAATCATCTTGGCACACTTACTTGAATGAACACAAATCTATGCTAGGTGACATAGCAGTGCATCCTGGAGGTGAAAATTTGGAACTTGCGTACCCTCCAAGAGTGTCTTGTATGTGTGGCCAAATTCTGGACTGCTCTTGTAGAGAAGTGGCCCATCAAAAGTCTCGTGCCCAAAAGAGTTGAGAACGATGGTTAGTGCCACGATTCCTCATTGGCTAAGGTCGTATGCAACATTATTGGTGTTTCCCTTCTTGTACTTGATGTTCAAATGAAACAGTTGCAGATATGTGGACCACTTTTGATGATGATCGTTCTTCAACTTCCCTTGTGTTTGTATGAATTGTAGGGGTCAGTGTTCTATGTGGATGACTGTTTCCTTCCCCAAAATGTAATGCTTCCATTTTCAACAAGCCTGCATAATGGAATACATTTATTTGTCATAAGTGGGATACTTGCGGATTGTGTCAGATAGCGTCTCACTATGATATGCAACTGGATGCCCCTGTTGAGTAAGAACTGCCCAAATAGCATAGTCAGAGGTACCTATCTCGATCTCAAATGGTTATTGCAAGTTTGGTAATGTGAGCACTGGGGCAGAGCAAAGATGATGTTTCAATTCTATGAATGCCTTCTATTGATATTCCGACCAAAAGAATTTTTCTTTGCTCCTCCCTTGGTGACTTGAATCAAGAGCCAAGTGATATGAGAGAATCCCAACACGAACCCACGGTAGAAATTAGTAAGACCCATAAATTTGCAAAGCTCTGTTAGAGTAGTTAGGGCTGGCTAATCCAAAATGGATTGGATCTTGGTTGGATCCACATGCACCCCCTACTCATAAATAATGTATCCCAGATACTGAACCTGGGTCCTGCCAAAAGTTCACTTCTCCAAATTGGCACATAACTTGTGTTGCCGCAGTGTTTGGAGAACCTGCCGGATGTAGTGGACGTGATCTTCCCAATTCTGGCTCAATATCAAGATGTCATCCAAGTACACTACTACAAATGAGTTGGTGAGTGGCCGCAAGATGTTGTCCATCAAACTCATGAAGGTTGTGGGAGCATTTGTCAACCCGAAATGCATGACCAACCATTCGAAAATTCCCTCCTTGGCTTTGAAGACAGTCTTCCAAACATCAGAGCGTTCAATTAGTATTTTGTGATACTTGGACTTCAAGTCGATCTTGCTAAAATATTTCTCCACTTTGAGTTGGTCCATAAGGTCATAAATTTGTGGGATGTACCTATTCCAGATAATGATCTTGTTCAGTGCCTGATAGTCAATACATAGTTTCCAATTCCCATACTTCTTTTGTACCAACACGATCAGGCTCCCACAGGGTGATGAATTCAACTAGATGTGACCTTTCTGCAACAAATCCTGAATCTTCCTCTTGATTTCATCATTCTCCAGAATAGAGCACCAATAGATCGGTCCATTGGGCAATGGTGCACCTAGGGTCAAATCGATGGGGTGCTTGACCTGACAGTGCAGAGGCACCCCTGTGGGTGAGGTGAGTATGTCCATGTACTTCTCCATGAACTTTTCCATTTGCTTTTTTCATGCGGAGAAGCCCTTTATGGAGGTAGTGGCCGCAGTCTTCTTCTTTCCATGAGGGTGGATCATCAAGAAAACAAATTTCCTGGTTTTTGAAATGATCTTACTGCATTCTTTTGTAGTAACCAAAAATATAGCGGCATGTGGTGATACCTATGGTATCCTGTACAACTTATTGCCCTTATCGGGTTATGATTTAGAGTCAGAGCATGCATCTAATTAAGAACCCTTCATCTTGGCCACCAGTGAATGCTTGGACTGACACTCACTTATGTTGTGAGTGGAGCTCTTATGGAACTCACACCACTTTTCTGTGTCCTTCTTCGGCTTCATGGTGTTGTTCTTTTCTTGCGGCTTTGGCAGGTTGTCTTGGGCCGCTATGCCTTGGATTTGTCTTTTGTTTTGTGGTTTGTGGGTACCTTTCCCTTGCTTTTGATTTTCAGATCCAAAGTCTCGCTTCTTTTGTTTGGATTTTTTCTCAATCTTGGTAGCATACCAGTATGCCGTACCAAACGAGGAGATGTCAAGAAACTCCATTTCCTCCTGAATGTATATGTGCAGAAAAATACGGTACTTTAGCACCAAATTTTTCTCCAAATATTTGATACCCAACTGTTTGTGCATGGTATGTAATATATTTGTCATCTCACGCATCTCTTAATCCCTTTGCTGCCACAACATAGTCCATTGTATGTACTTGTCCTCATAGCTCCCCATGGGATAATATTGTTCCTTGATGGCGTCTCAGAAAGACTTCCAAGTGGGTACGGATGAGAAAAGAGAGGGTTACCCCTCATTCTTTTTCTCACAATAGGTTTCCACCAGTCCTTGACATGGGGGGCGACTTTGAGGAGTGAAAAAATAATCTTCTCTCGGTCGGAAATTCATGAACCGAAAAATATCCTTCTAATAGATTCAACAATCTATCTATGGTGTCTACATCTATTTGGCCCTCAAATATGGGAACGTCATAGTTTACTTGTACCTTAAAAGTATTTTCACCTCCAAAGTGGCTGTTGGATGCAGATGCGCCGCCGGTGGGCAGTCGTTGAAGGATCTAGGAAAAGTTATCCATCATCACGTTCCTTTTTTTTTTTGAGGGCCCCCTTGAGAAATATTTTGATAGGATCTCCTAGTCCCTTGTCTTTATTTCCGTCCTCCATGGGCAGCCTTCAGGGTTTGCGAGGATGATCTTGCAAAGGTTCAACAAGGTCGAGCCCTAACTCCTTATACCCCGACCTCGTTGGGGACATGCAAAGAAGGATCGAGGAAGAACATACCGCTGTGATACCATTGATCCAAATTTATGCAGGAACACAACAGAATACACATATAACCATAAATACAAATATGCAATGGAAATAAAAATTCATTTCATTAATGTCAAATAACTGAAATTTGTTTACAGACATAATGGAAATAAACTAACTAGGGCACTGATAGCTTATCTCTAAGAAGATATGTGGTGGCTATAGGCCTCTAAATTGTGTTACAATAAGGCTCTAGGGATTATTTATTATTGAGAAACAATGGAAAACCATAAAAATCCAAAAACCTAACCCTAGGAGATGAAGCACCAAAAATATGGGCTCCGTTTGGGTAAATTGGCACATCAACTTCTCTGGGACATAATTTTGGAATACAATCTCCGTTTAACACACACAATAGCTCACTAGAAAGATATATCCAAGGACTACAACTTTTGATATCAGTAACATCAAAGCACCTTCCATGTTGCTCCCATTTTTCCCAAAAGCATCGTTTAGGGCCTCAAAACGACTTTGGAAGTTCAGGAGCCGAAAAAATACTAAAAATAGTAAATTTTTCTACAATTAAGGAAACTGAAAAACTGAAGGAAACAATGGTGGGGCTCCAAGTGGAATAGGCACGTGGCCACCAATATCCACCTAGATCAAGACTCCATCTCCCTGCATCAAATAATTTCTACAACTCCTCAGCAATGGGTAGGCTCAGGTATGGCCCTTCACCCTCTCTCTATGAATCATATTGGCCAAATGAATTAATGTTGAGAATTAGAGGTTAAAAATGAAAAAAGGTGGCCAGTTAACTTGGCCGCCCTCATGAAGTTAAAGTGAACGAGAATGGAATTTATGCATGCCACCTGGGAAGTAAAATCAGTTAAGGATGAAATCTCGGTGAGGGAGGTGATTCCTAGGAAAATGAGAATGTTTAAGTTGAGTGGGACCAATAGTCCAAAAGTGGAAACCTTGTGCCAAATTCCAAGTCACTACTCCACTCCAAATTTGTTCAAGTTGACATAAAGGGGTGTTTTGGCTCTTTCTCCTCATTCCATTGAGCATGTCGAGAGTAGTTAGAGAAGGAGAGTGGTAGGAGCCATCAAAGAACTCCGCACCAAGGTTGAAGGTTGCATGCAAACCCATGCTACATGAAATCTGCCGATGCTACAAGAAAGTTTACAGAAGGATGCATAGTGATCAGAATTGCAGTGAGAGCCACTCACAGGTGGTATTGACACCCAAAACCACCATCTCCCAAGCAAGAAAACACTAGAG
This sequence comes from Pinus albicaulis, assembly GCA_034641835.2. Taxonomy (NCBI): domain Eukaryota; kingdom Viridiplantae; phylum Streptophyta; class Pinopsida; order Pinales; family Pinaceae; genus Pinus; species Pinus albicaulis. Next base: position 498,465,457 of record CM076570.1, on the reverse strand, counting down.
GTCAGAGGTAAGTGGATGTCACCTCACCATGTTGTGAATATTTAACACAAAAAATTATACACAGTCACAGTAATAATTCAGAATTCAAGAGGTTGCTTAAAGAAATAGAATCAGGTCAATCTGATTTTGTGTTAAATTTTAATCTCTAAGGCCCCACATTATCAACATTCTCAGAAAAAAATGATCCAGCCACCTCCTTGAGACAACCATAAAATGGGGGGAGGATTTAACAGAAGGGAACCCACATATATCAAGAGAATCAAGTTGCATCCTCAAGTGATTGATTTTTTATAAATCATCAATTGTTAGGATTATTTGAGCTCCTCAAGGGCTTTGATGATGAGGTGGCTTGAGAATTTTTAGTGGACCTGCACTCATAAGCAGATGATAGGGCCACCACTGTGGTCAAAGGTCTAGCCATCACTATAACACCTGAATTGTTTAGCAGAGTGACCACTTTTCCTCTAGGAGTCAAAGTGGAATAGAGAAGATAGGGTGTCCAACACTACAACTAAAAATAATTTCTTTATGAAAAATTAAGATTCATTAAGGAAAAAATGGAGTGAGAAGAGAAAGACTCCCTTACCCTTGGGATGAAGTAGCATTTCACATAATGAAATAAATTTCCTGTGAGGGAAGACTTAATGTCATTTATGGATACCACTTCAGACTATTGTATGAGCTTAGGTTTCAAGAATATCTCCCTATATAACAGAGACTAAACATTCCCTACTTCCTCCTACACTCAATCAGGGACATGAGCCAGAAGGTGAGGGAGAGAAAGTAACAACACTTAGCTAACCATGGACTCATCAAGCTTATAGTAGGGTATGCTCTAAATATATTGGACATCCCTCTACCTTGGTCCATCTTTTTAGATATGGATAGGGAAGCATTCATAGGTACACAAGCTAGACAAACCCCTACCTCTAGTCTTGGAGGGAGGGGAATGGAAGAAGAATAAGGGGAGACTGAAGGGATAGAAGGAGAAGATGAGGAAGAGGAATAAGAGGAGATGGAGATAGAAGAAAGAAAAATAAAAAACCTAGAAACGAAGGAAGGGAAAGAAGAAGAGAAAGAGAAAGATGACACAAGAGAAGGTAATGAAAAGGAGGAGGAATAAAAATAAGAGAAAAAGGAAGGAAAGACAGGGAGGAAGAATTATTAGACCCCATGCTGGGCACTGGCATCTATCCCCAACAAACCAGCATATCACCAGGAACATCAGAGAAGGAAGTGGTTGCCACCTTAGCCACTCTAAGCACACCAGTGAAGGCTAATAGAAAAATACAGACCCCCATGTACTTCAGAACCAGAAAGAGTGCCAGGGTAAAGCAAGGGAAACCCCACACTCTAACCAAAATCCCTATAACAATTGAGGAGTCACCCAAAAAGGAAGATGAAATAAGCTTAGAAGAAAGGAAAATTCAAGAGATTACCTCACCTGAGAAGACACATGTGACCTATAGGAGGAGACATTATTCAAGGCTGGCCTTGTCGGAGGATACTACTCCCTTTCCACTCACTATAGTCCCATTCATCATTTATCCCACTTGGGTCCACATAGGGTTAGCCTCCCTATCCCCTTGCCCCCACCTTGGGTCAAGCCTGGAATGATCCCCCAAAGGTTGAAGGAGCTAAAATAAAAACTAAAATCATAAATGGCCACACTCAACAAGAAATGGTACCACAAAATACAAAATATGGTCAGGACAAAAATAATTAGCACGTCAGCAAAAGCCAACACATGAGCTCTACCGCATACCCATGGTCATCACCCTGGTTCGATAGGCCCTAGATGAGCCTCCTTTATCATTCAGGAACCCATGATTTTCCCAACCTCTGGAGGGAAATGAACCAACCTACCTTAAAGGGGGTAATCATACACATCATGCTCTTGTCCTTTGAGCCCTGAGCAATTAATTAAAGAAAAATTCATAAAAAGAAAAATGAATACAAAGAAGGGTGGAAAAATCAAGGCTGGGGTACCTCATGTAACATAATTTCTCCCTCCTACACATTATATACCTAGGTGTGGGCTTCTCATTATCTAGCTACCCTTGAGCCCCAATATGTGGCCTAGGACTTCGCTTCTCATTCCCTATTCCATTTCACTTCTTTATCACTTGCCACCCCCATTTGAGGGATGTGACTTGGACATACTATCCCCTTGAAGGGTATAAACCATCTAATAGGGTACTTGGCTAACCCAGTTTGGAGCTCGGAGACATTAGAACATGCAAAATACCACTATGGAAGGGCATGCCATTATGAAGTGCCCACTTTGTCATCTATGGTTTGTAAGCTCTTTTACACAATTACTCTAATGACTACTTGTAATGGAAGGCTATGGGACACATTGAATCTTAATAAAGGATTGCAGATGGTGTCCATTTGGGTTTGGTTTCCCTATATGTTGTCCTAACCTCCTATAGGGCTACATTGGCACATATAGGGTGTGTGTAGAGATCCATGGGCCTCCACAACAACAAGAAACATGATTTGAAATCTACAATATTGATTATTTGCACAATTGACTAAGGATGCATTTATGTGAATGAATGAAGGAAACTGAGTTATTTTTATACCTTAAACATAAATTTGTGAACATAAAGAGCAGAAATAAAAGACGCAAACACAACAAACATTGATTATGGAGTTCATCCATCCCGGACTACATCTCCGGGTTCACTGCCAAGTGGGTGTCCATTATATTAGGAATTCCAAAAAAATGTTCTTTACATGGTAATTCACCAACTGATCTATGCACGCACGCACTGTTGGTTAATATAGACAATATTCCATCATGTATCAGCTTTCCAATCCCTGTATCCTTTCTTAAAAAGGCCAAAGGATGACCAAGATATGCTCAAAAGAGCATCTTCAGGCATATACAAAACTCTGCTTTTGAAGCTCACTATTCACTCCTAACTCACTAGTGCAGTGGCTGATATTTTTATAAGGTCTCGAGAAGGTTCCAGGGTCGAACCTCCTGGGCTATAAATAGATGGTGGTTTTGATTAGGTACATAAGTCATCTGTCGATGCAATGATGTTTCAACACCATGCTAAAACTTAACTTAGCGCATTCAACACAAAACCATATAACATAAATTCAATACATATTTTTGGCGCATATAATTTAATACATGGCACATTTAACTGTTATAGGGTTTTACACTTATATGTATTTGATTGGACCAAAAGTCATGGCATGTGGTGGAATATATAGACATATATGCTATGAAACCATATATTAAAATAACAAACTTTATCACCTAAACCTTGGCGTAATAGTTAACCTGATGGTTAACAATAACTCTGCCTCGTGGCATATTTCATTGAAACAATGTTGCATTAGCCATGTTGGACCCATCAACAAAACCCCTGATGGTGATGTGGTACAAAACAAATGGAACCATTGGCATTTGAGTAGCAGTCTCGACCTACGATTTACCCTCTCCTCGACGATTCAATGGCATATCTCATGGTAAGAGAACTATACTCTGACACTGAAATGTATTGAGCCTGTGGAGCTGGTGCAACTGTGATATAACCAATGGTTAATTTTCCCCGCCAAGTTGGATTTTGGTACTGCGGTGATACCACAAATTATGTGTCAAAGGAAATACCATGTACTCCGCATCATACTTGTTCACTGATGCTTTGTTGGCACAATCTAGTGGCATGTCCACCAAAACATAAATATTTTACCATATGTTTATTATATGGGTTTTAAACCATATATATTTATGCACCATTATATTCAACCCTTGCAACATTACATTTAATAATACTCCACTAAAATATTTAATATTTGTATACCAAATGGTTTTGAAACCATAGTCTTTGACCATGTCACATTTGCTTCCATATAGTTTGAACTTAGGTATATATGTTTTGTCATTTTAAAAATGTGCCAACATTGACTTTAATATAATGTTTGTTAGAAATTCACCATAAAAACATTAATGCACACATGATTTAAAATAGGAAACTTTAACCAATCAAACTCAAAATATCACTATGTAACCTAAAGACTTGCACCAGAAATGAACTTTGACCTGTTGAATTATCCATTGCCATGTGTCAAACTGCATGAACGCCACATGGATAGTACGACCCATTTTTCACCTATTCACCACAAACTTTGACAGATGATTTCTCCTTCATTAAGAGACCAAATGAGAAACTGAAGGTACTACCGGATTTAGAACGACGGGGTACTTGATTACTAAGTGGACCTGCTCCAAAAAACCCATCCATCTATAATGTCGAGACTGATGCAACTTAGTTTGAGATTAAAGCTATTGAAGTGGTTGATGATCTATATGAATCATTATTTCCTTTCCCATTAAATAATGTTTCCATTTTTTAACACTTCCCATTAATGCATATATTTCTTTATCATAAATTGGATAGTTTTCAACTTCTTTAGAAAATATTTCCGAATGAAAATAAATAGGATTTCCTTTATAAAATGAAATTTCACCCATTTCATACCTAATAGCATCAATTTCTATTTCAAATGACTATTGAAGGTCTGGTGGAGCTGTTGTAATATTATGCTTCAAAGTATCAAATGTTTTTTGTTGCTTTCCTCCACTGAAAGGAGGCTTTAAAACTTGCTAATTCATGAAGTGGTGATGCAATAAAAGAGAAATTAAAGACAAAATTCCTCTAGTACTGAATTACACCCACGAAAATTCTAACTTCCCAACTTGAACTGAAAATAAGAATATCATTCTCTGCAATAAGAATATGATGATAACCATTTCTTAAATCTATTTCAATGTCTGATATATGATATGTTGGCCCTCATTTTTTATCAAATTTTGTTTATTAAAATCCACCTAATTTCCATCATTTTCCACTTTATACCATCCACATATGACCTATTTTTACCTTATTATGCATATTCACACAGATAAATTATGTTTTTCAATTTTTAGAAATTTTAGTAAAAATTGGGTTTTAAGAGTATTTTTGGAAAGAACTGGAAATTCTCGTAATGGATTCATTGATGTCATAATTTTAGGACACCTAGGCACAAGTTGAGCACATATTTAGAAATATTGGGAACTAAGAATGGAAAAACACCTATCGGTTCGGTCAAACCGAGCTAAAACAGGCCCGGTCGATACTGGTCAAACATGACCTGTTTTTCATAAATCCCTAGAAAATAGGGCAGAAATAGTATATTTTGAGATTTTTCACATTTGGTGTAACTAATTGGATGAGTTTGACCTAGATGGATGGGATTAGGATAAGATAAGGTTGTTAGAGACATAATAGCATAGTTTGTTTATTATTTCTCTATTTATACCAAGTTTGTGAACCATTGAAACATGTAGAATATGGAACCTGTATGACTTATTATTATTATTTTTGAGACTTGGAGACATAATTAAAGATTTTTTCTATCATATTTTGATGATGTTACATACTGGTTGATTGATTGAAGTCTTAAGTATCTGAACCACCTTCAATGTGCGAGGCAAGGGTGGAGGGCCCCCCACACCGAGCTAAGTACACTTCTTAGTTTATTTCGTAACTGCAATTTATGAATTAGCTTTCCTATGTTTAATATGTTTATGCTGATTATTTCCACGTATTGATGAATCTAATGATCATTCTTAACCTACATATGAAAGGACAAAAAAATGTTTAAAGTTAAACATTCTTTCTATCTAATCAATACCTTCAGTTAGAATTCATCTTTACATGCCTTTACATGCTTTGATTGCTGATGGATCTTAATATTGTTTCTATTCTGCATACGAAGAGACAAATCAATATTTAAAGTTAAATACTTCTTCTATCCGATCAAGAGACTAAAAAATAAGATTCATCTTTCCTGTTTTTTTCGAATTTCTGTTTTTAACAATAGCATTACTGATAAGTGAATATATGATGAAGGAAAATCAAGACCTCTTCAATGAAGAGCCTCTTCAATTATCAGTAATTTTTTATTTCTAATTCACATGGTAATCTTGTTAAGAGAAGGACAAATAAATCTCTTAAGTTAGGAGATTATTCTGCTTCTAATTACACATCTGAATTTAGAAATTGTTTAAGTTAGATTTATATTTGTAATATGCATTTCCTTTTAATTATTCATCTTCTAAAATTGACTATAGTTGAAATCCATATATTTTGGAGATGCTTCTAATTTCTACAAACCCGGATTGATAATTAAATTCTTGTGTTAATTTACCCTACAAATTGAGCCAACATGGTACATGCCAATGTTCGGAAGAGGAGCGTTAGATTGTAATTGAATCTCACGTTGTATTTCTCGTTTTGGAGGTAAAATTTTTGGTTCTTTAAACAATTATTTATAAGAATCTACTATTTCAAACAATTTGTCCTTAAACTGAGAATCATATGCTTGAAAAGTATCATACTTATTGTTAGGTTGTTTTTAACAAACATGAAAAAACAATTTTTATTTGAACTTATGAATCTCTTTATTTGACTAACATTGATTAAATCCAAGTTTGTTTTAATATTATGTGCCGAGACAACATATTCAATTTTTTCCTTAACAAGATGATATTTATGCTCCCTTGTATAAAATATGGCATCTTGATCATAAAGATAAGGACTACCCAACACAACTCAACATATATCCAAAGGAATCACATCAAAATCAGCTTCATCAAAAAAATTATTTGTGATTGCAAACCTTAATCGACACTCTTGTGTGACATGCATCTAAGTGTTTTCCTTTAATCATCCTAAAGGGTAAGGTTTTCAATGATATTTAGTTTTCAATTCCAATTTCCTTACTAATTTCTCAGATATTAAGTTTTCTTGTGACCTAGTGTCAAATAATGTGTCAATTTTAGTGTGCTTGGATATTATCCTTATGTGAAACAATTGAATCCTCTTCTTATATTCAATCACTTCATTATATTTTGAAGGATATGTAGAACAAGTAGAACTAGAACTAGCTTAAGAAGGATTACGTATGAGACTCATAGCGGTTATCTTATTTTCATCACCAGAGTCAGATCCCAAATCTTGTTGGGTTGCAAAATTATCTTTCATTTCACCCTTATTCTTAAGGAACTTCTTTGGCTTTAGTTCCAGATGAAGCTTCCAACACTTGTATTCATCATGTCCAACCATCTACAATGAGTACACATGGGCCTTTCTCCTTCATTTTTAGATGTTGCTGATTTATTTCCCTTGTCTTCTTTGGAATACTTATTCTCTGAATGTTTGAATGATTTCTTTGAAAATTTTGATTGAAAAGGTCTGTCCCCTGCTTCAATATGAATGGATTGTACACATTCTTCATCAGTCATTTGGATTAAACATAGGCAATGTATGTTTCGAATAAGAATGCATACTTCCAATATACTTTAACAAAGTTTCCTGTGTGTTTAATGGAATATTTAGTACTAATGCATTCTTCCTGAATTCCTGTGTAAACTCTTGCACACTCTATCCTTTCCCTTTCCTTAAAATGCTACCAATCCATTACAACGTGTTGCGTATATCCTAAAAGATAGAATTGATTTCTAAGATCTTTAATAAACTTAGACCATGAAGAGATAATTTTTCCTTTATGCTTTAAATTTGATTGAATTTTACTTTCCCACCAAATCAAAGATGTTCTCCCCATTCTAAGTGTAGCTAACTGAATGCTTATAGAATCATCATCAATATTCTAATTTTTGCAATATATTTCAAGTTGTTTAATCCAATTATCTAACTTTTCAGGATTCATTTCACCATCATATATGGTAGCTCAAACTTAACATCAAGCTTCAGAAAATGAGATTTCTTGTTTCTTCTTCGATTCTGAATCTAAATCTGAACTAGACTTGTGAGAGGATAAAGAAGAAGAAGAAGAAGACAAATATGGAGAAGAAGGAGATCCATTAGCATCAACTTTTTCCTTTCCATTATTCTCTTTTGAGGTTTTAGAACATGAAATTGCATCTGTAGTCTTCTTGTCTTCATAAATCTCTACAATCTTCCTTTACATATTGAGAAACATTTGCTGAATTTGATCCTTGCTCTTTCTCTTAGAAGCTTCTCCTTCGTTTTCACCTGCCATCTTTCGAATGACTTTCTTCTTTCCAATCTATGGATTGATCTCTTCAACCTTCCTTTCCCCACGTCGCTACCTGGATATAGTCAACATTCATTGGTAAATATCCTACTTTAATATGATCAACCTCGCTCTGATACCAAAATATGATCTGAAATATACAAGATTGATTATTTGCACCATTGACTAAGGATGCGTTTATGTGAATGAATTAAGAAAACTGAGTTATTTTTATGCTTTAAACATAAAATTGTGAATATAAAATAAGCATAAAGAGAAAAAATAAAAGACACAAACACAAAAAACGTTGATTACAATGTTCGTCCCTCGTGGACTACATCTTCGAGTCTTCTTCCAAGTGGGTATCCGTTATATTAGGAATTTTCCAAAAAGGTTCTTTACATGGAAATTCACCAACTGATTTGTGCACGTAGGCACTATTGGTTACTATAGAAAAGAATCCTTCCTGTCTCAACTTTCTAACGCCTGTCTCTGTTGTAAAAAATGCTCAAGGATGGCCAAGATACGCTCAAAAGAGAATCTACATCCATATACAAAACTTTGCTTCTGAAGCTCACTATTCACTCCTAACTCACTGGTGCAATGGATGCGCTTTTTATAAGGCATCGAGAAGGTTCCAGGTTTGAACCTCCTGAGATATATATAGATGGTGGTTTTGGTTAGGTACATAACTTAGCTCTTGGTGCAATGATTGGCAGTAATATGACATTAACATTATTTAGCCCCAGGGCCCACACTTTATTCTTTGAGGACCTCAGCTTAAGGATCCGAACACATGAATCTATTATTAGTGGATTTGATGGTTATATATGTTCTTTATAGATACTGTGATGATGGCATGACATTAATGGTTATGTATGTTCTCCATTGATATGATTGTAGCATTAATGGATATGCATGTTCTCTATTGATATCATGATGATGAAAGACTTGATGGATATGCATGTTTTCTATTAATGTTATGATGATGATGGCTTTGATGGATATTTTAATTTCCCATTGATGTTATGATTATGATAACCATGATGGATGTGTCCCCTATGTTAGCTACTTACATTAGTTCTGATTCAAAATGAACAACAATGTGAATGATTAGGTCATGTTGATGTTGCTATTATGATAATGACTAACACTGAGAAACTTTGTTATTGATGATTATTGAGTATGATAGGAAACCACCATAGGCACTCGCATATGATGAGTTGACAACATCTGGTTTGATAGAAATTAATATTTTGTCTTTGAAATTCTAAGTTCATTTTGAAACTTGCTATATATATATATATACTTTGATGATATGTCAGTGGTTGCAGGAACATGTTAGTTTCTTGGCTGAATGACTCACATATGGGTGATGGGGTTGTACAATTGGATGGAACTGAATGGGAGGAGTGGGATAGTGTCCCTGATCCCACCTACTAGCACTCCCGTCGTGACTTAGGCTGGAAAGGTCGAAACACCTTCGCCTTGAAGATCATGATGTCATGGGGGAAATTCCCAAATTTGGGTCGCTCACGAGGATTTTCTGGGGGGCGCGCTTCAAGGCGGATTCCCTTATCCCCAGCACCATTAGTCTCACTATAGCGGGCGACATGCGAGATGATAATGGTCTCTGTCGTTGCACCTATAATTTCCCCTCGTAGCCACTAGATGCTTGAAGGGAACGTGGCGTGGCACCCTTAGAACTTCAAGAGAAATTCTTGAAGGGCACGACTGACTTGGCACCCTTGGCATCAAAAATAAAATCTTAGGAATGACACCCTTGGAACTTTGAATGGAAGTTCTTTAAGGGCATGACCAACTTGAGTCCCTCGACATCATTAAAAAAACTAATAAATATAAACAATATATGAAAATCCTACTAATTCATATCAAGTGATATATGATGTTAGAACCAAGGAAATTAAATCAAGAATAAAACTTAGGGTAAGGGAAGAATAGGAAGAAATAAAATATTTTACCATGATAACTCTACCCTTTCCATGTTAAAACAAAATATTTAGTGGATAATGTACATTAGTAACTTAATTAGGCAAAAGGGGGAAAGTGGGACATAAAGTTAAGTATAAAGATTAATCATAAAATAATTAAAAACTTCATTAAGAGAAGAGGGTAGTGAATTAAAATAAGATTAATGAATTAAAATTGGAAAAATTTAGAGAACTTCCATGTGGCAAGAGCCAACATAAGAATATTCATCTAAGAGAAAAATTGAGTTAAATTAGGAGGTAGTTAGGGGACCAAATATAAAACTTATTAGTTAACTTCAGTAATAAACAAAAATTAATGAGTAAGAAAGGGGGGATCAAGAGACAACTAGGAGAAGAAATAGGAAGTCATGTTGGGGTGAGGAAAATACTACTTTAAATTAATAATTAAGTAAATTATTTTTGAAGAGTCTTGATGAGAGGGTGACACATGGGTGGGTGAATAATAAAATTTTGGGTTAATAAAAACAATTATTTATGCATGAAATTCCAAGTGTCACCTATGAAGCCTTTTTTAAAAGAAGGGGGAAGGAAGGGAAAGGGAATTTTGCTTACCCTATTGTTGGATGGAGGAGATTATGTCATTGTGAGTGGTTACGATCTATAGTTGATTTTGGTGAGGTAGAGTATTTTAGAGAGGGGACTCTTGAGCAAAGGAGTGCTCACCTCTATCAGCTAGCACATTCCTTCATTGCACAAACCCATTGTAGCTTGGTAGTCTGCGAGGAAGGAGAGTACCCAAAGAGTAGGCTAGGAGGTCAACCGGTGGGTCATTATATTTGAATTAAGCACTGCAACATTCACGCTTGGAGGTAGACGACAACAAAGGAGCTCAAGCAGTGGCAAGCCAAGTTTGAATCTCTTCTATGGGTGAACAGTACCTGTGTTATTTATAATATTTTTTTATATGAATTCATTGTGCCTATAATCAACATGTAAATTATATGTATGTGTAATGAAGTTAAATTCGTGAATGTTTGATATAAGCGAATAATATTTGAGTTCTCAATGATTCATCTACTTATGATTGTAGTCCTAGTTTGTTCTGTATTGAAAAGAAATGGTTAGTCCTTAGAGCTTAGGTTCAACCTCTAGGACCTATGGATCCATCAATGAAATGGAGTGGATTAAATATCAATACGTCATATAGGAATTTAAAATCTTATGATTAGGTAATAATTTGACTATTGTAAAAAAATAAAAAAAATTGAATAATACTTCAAGAAAATTCAGTAGCTTGTAACCTGTACTGACATTCCAATTAATATGTATAGTTAAATAATCCATCTCAAGTACATGCATAATTTTTTGTAGGTTTTTTTTTATTAATTCACTTAGCTAACTAGAACACATATATGTTGAAATTTGGTACCGGAGGACAGGTGGTTCCCTAAGGCTTTGATCTTTGGCCTAGGGAAAAGTGTCCAAAAGAATTTAATTTTTCTCCTAAAGTGACTTTATAAAGTTATAAAGTCAAATCTAATTTAAAAGTGACTTTAAGTGATAAAGTTACTAAACTGACTTTATAAAGTTATAAAGTCAAATCTAATTTAAAAGTGACTTAAGTGATAAAGTTACTAAAGTCTAATTTTAAAGTGACTTTTAATAAAGTCAATGTAAAATTAGAAAGGGAAAAGTGACTTTGGAAATAAATGACTAAGTGGGTCTTTATTAAAGTGGGGTGAATTAAAAATAGAAAGTGAGATTTAAATGAGCATTTAATCTCAGCCCTAGATCTCAATCTATTTCAGCCATTGGATTTAGGGATTCCCCAAAAGTCACTTAGGGTTAGGTTAAAGGAGGAAAAGGAGGAAAAGGTCATTCATTCTTTCATGAGCAAATTGAGAGAGGAGGAGAGGGAGCTGAAGAGTAATTTCTTAGCAGAGGGAGAGCAGCAAAGGCAGCACAGCAAGTTCGTACAGCAAGAGGGCACACTTCCCAAGGCTGAAAAATCCGTACAGCAGAGTTTCATTGGCACATTAACCAAGGCAGAAAGTCCGTACAGCATTTGCACGGTTTTCGAGAGAGGGGCAACACTGTTTTCGAGAGCTGGAACAGCAGCAAGGAGCACGGTTTTCAAGGCAGATTTTTCTGGGCACGAAAATCGAGAAAGAGGGCTACTGTCCCATCCGTACAGAATCCGTACAGTCCGTACGGTCATTCTTGGCATGCTTTTCGAGGCAGCTAAGACAACATTTAATGCTGTAATTTCTCTGAAAAATTTATGTTTGCTGTTTGGCACGTTTTTCAAGGTGGAGGGTGGCACGAAAGTCAAGATAAGTGATTTTTGTGTTTGCTGTAATTTTCTGTGTATTATTGCTCACTATAAAAGCATTTTTCAGAAATAAAAGAGAAGCTTCCAGACTGGTTTTCCCCAAGAGTTGTAGGGGGTTTTTCCAGGGTCACCTTGAGAAAAAATTACTGTGTTATGATGTGTTGAATGGCTGTTTGTTACTGCTGATATTTATTTCTGCATTTTCCAGCATTCTGTAATTTTTCCAGAATTTGTGTTTTCAGCAAAAGTTATTTTCCAGTTTGTTAAATGTATGGATATGGGAAAGGGCATTTAACTATCTTGGAGTAATAAGGTGAAAAACTGAAAACCGGGGTGGGAAACTATAAATTTTTACATGGTATCAGAGCTTGAGTGCTGAAGGGCAGTTTGGGACAGCAAGGAGGAAAATTACAGCCTGCTGATTTTTCACTTAGAAAATTCCAGCAAGCCGATTTTTCACAAACAATAGTTTTACCTTTACTACAGCAGTGATATTTTTCAGTTTTAGGACAGCAGGATGTCTTTGGGACTGAGGGTGGAGGATAGGTTGGATGGGCATTCCAATTACAACATTTGGAAGGAGAGAATGCAGAGTATCTTTGAGGAGGCAGAAGTCTGAGACATTATGGTGCATACCACACAGAACCCTGTGAATGTGCCCACTGATGCTACTCAGTTGGAAGCATATGATAAAAAGAACAACAAGGGTAAGAGATTGATTCTAGACGGAATCAAAGACCATTGCATTCCTCATGTGAGAGGGAAGAGAAATTCTCATGAGATGGTGAGAGGAAAGAGAAATTCTCATGAGATGTGGACAACATTGACCAACCTCTACCAGAGTACCAATGAGAACCGGAAAATGGTCCTGAAGGAGAAGCTGAAGAACATTAAGATGGGTAAGACTGATAGTGCAGCTGGATATCTCACAAATATTACTAATGTGAGAGATAAGTTGGCAGCGATTGGAGAGGCCATTCCACCCACTGAGTTGGTGCGGATTGCAGTGAATGGCCTCCCCAGTTCATGGATGAACTTTGTTGATGGGGTTTGTGCACGTGAGACCCTTCCCACATGGGAGAGGTTTTGGGATGATTGCATTCAGATATAGATCAGGAAAGGTCAGCTTGGGGCAGCCAAGCCAATTGAGTAGGATGAGGATGTAGCACTGTTGGCAGGCTGCAAGAAAGGCAAAGGGAAGAAGCAGGTGTCCAAAAGAAATGGTGGGGGCAAAGGCAAAGGTAAAGGTAAACAGGATAACACACAGAAGGACTATTCCAAGGTGAAGTGTTGGAATTTTCAGAAGATGGGACACTATGCAGTTGTGTGTCCGGAGAAAAAGAAGAAGAAGGGGAAGAACCAGAGTATGGCAGCTTCAGCAGAGGTTGAGGACTTTGCAGATTGCTTTGACCGGGAGTTTGGGTTCATTGCATGTGAGTCCTCTAGTGCAGGATTACCTGCCACACAGGTTCAGAGGGAGCATGCATTTCCCTCGATTAGCAGAGCATCTTCGGGTATCTGGTATGTGGACAGTGGGGCTTCACGTCACATGACAGGAGTCCGTGAGTACTTCTCAGAGCTTTCAGAGAGTGGCACTGATGTAGAGGTAGTACTCGGTGATGAAAGAGTTGTTAGAGCAGTCGGTGTGGGAACATTGACATTTCAGAGGGAGTCCAAACCTCCCTTGAAGGTGTCAGATGTTCTTTATGTGCCAGGGATGAGGAAGAACCTCATATCCGTCTCAGCTTTGGAGGATAGAAGATATGAGGTACTGTTCAGGGGAGGACAGGTGTTGATGTATCCCAGGGGCACTCCAGCTTATTCAGCTAGAGTGATAGGTGTACGCCATGCAAAGGTGTACAAGTTTGCATTTTAGTCCCTTTTGGCATTGAGAAGTAGTACCGACAGCAAAGCTAGCAGTTCCGAGTTGTGTGAGATTTGGCACTGCAGGATGGGGCACATGTATCATGGAGCCTTGAGGACTTTGCGGGAGATCACTACAGGTGTGCCAGATTTCAGTACTGATCACTTTGATACTTGCAGAGGATGTGCGATGGGCAAGTTTTCCAAATCCCCTTTTCCCAGCAGTGACAACAGAGCGACTGGGATACTTGATTTGATTCATTCCGATGTGAGCGGTCGGATGTCTCATGTTTCCTTGAGTGGATATGAGTAATATGTCTTATTCATTGATGATCACTCCAGGAGGACCTGGATCTATTTCTTGAAGACCAAGAGTGAGGTCTGCAAGCGGTTTCAGGAGTTCAGAGCTCTTGTGGATACACAGCCAGGTCGGAAGATCAAGTTCCTGAGGTCGGACAATGGGGGAGAGTACACCCTTGGAGAGTTTGTTGACTATTGTGTGGAGGCAGGCATTAGGAGGGAGTTCACTGTTCCTTACAACCCCCAGCAGAACGGGGTTGCGGAGAGGAAGAACAGATCCATCGGAGGGGCTGCCAAAGCCATGTTACATGATCAGGGGTTGCCATTGTTTTTGTGGGCAGAGGCCTGCAACACAGCTGTTTACTTGCAGAACAGGAGTCCGCATCGTGCCTTGGGGCACATGACTCCAGAGGAGGCTTTTTCTGGGAAGAAGCTTGATATTGGTCATCTTCGTATCTTTGGGTGCATTACATACTCCTACATACCCAAGGAGAAGAGGACCAAAATAGAGCCCACCGTAGAGAAGGGTATCTTTGTGGGCTACAATGAGACCTCAAAGGCCTTTCGGTTACATTCTGCCCACGGGAAGGAAAGTTGTTGTCGAGGTAGGATGTGAATTTCGATCAAGGAGGACAGGGCTTCGAGGAGGTCATGGGAGTCAGAGTGTACGGATCAGCCCGGACCCTCAGGAACAGTTGAGTCGGTCGTAGGGATCCAGTGGGCAGGGATCAGGAGGATCCGGAGGTACATATATGACGATGTCAGGTCCGTCAGTGGGGAGTGGCTCGCAGAGTCAGAGGGGTGGTGCTATGGGCAGCACGCAGAGCAGTCCACAGAGCAGTTCACTGGGGAGTCCACTGATGGACAGTTCACACGGTACCTCATCACACGGTACCTCGGCTTCTACGGGTTCGGGTGCGAGCGGGGACGACGGACGGGGAGCCCAGGTCGGGGAGTTCAGGCTCCTGATGATGATGAGGAGGAAAAGTTTCATTCTCTAGTGGGAGAAGTATGCTCAGGGAAGAGGAAGCCCAAGTGGCTTTAGGACACCTTGAGAGAGGCCACATTTGTTGCTGGGCCTAAGAGGCCGGTCAGAGAGAGCAGACCACCTGAGAGGTTTTGTAGCTATATGGCAATGGATACCAACATCCTTGACTCTGAGCCTTCTAGCTATGAGGAGGCAGCTAGCCAGCAGGTCTGGAGAGAGGCCATGCAGGAGGAGTATTCTTCTATCATGAAGAATGATGTTTGGGAGGTGGTGCCGAGGCCTAAGGGAAAATCCGTGGTTACTTCTAGATGGCTTTACAAGGTAAAGCATGCTGCAGATGGTAGCATTGAGAAATTCAAAGTGAGGTTTGTGGCTAGAGGGTTCTCCCAGGTAGAGGGAGTTGATTATGAGGAGACCTTCGCTCCCGTGGCTCGATATACTTTGATCCGCTCCATTATATCGATAGCAGCAGAGATGGGTTGGAAGATCCACCAGATGGATGTGAAGACCACATTTCTCAATGGCTTCATACAGGAGGAGGTGTACATTGAGCAGCCATAGGGCTTTGAGGTGCATGGGAAGGAGTCCCATGTGTGCAGACTGAAGAAGGCCCTTTATGGCCTGAAGCAAGCTCCCAGAGCTTGGTACTCCAGGATAGATACATACTTGTAGAAGATGGGTTTCACAAAGAGTGAGGCAGATCCGAACCTTTACTATATTGTGATAGGTGAGGAGCCTCTCATTCTGGTGTTGTATGTGGATGACTTGGTCATTACAGGTGCAGAGAGACTCATAGAGCACTACAAGAGAGATCTTGCGGCGGAGTTTGAGATGAAGGACATCGGCTTGATGTATTACTTTTTGGGTTTGGAGGTGTGGTAGGAGGAGGGGCATTTCTTCCTGGGGCAGGGGAAGTATATTGTGGATATCCTTAGCAGATTCCACATGGAGGATTGTAAACCCATGTCGACACCGATGATCACCAACTGGAAGAAGCTTCATGCTTCGGATTCTGAGTTGGTGGATCCCACATTGTACAGACAACTGATTGGTTCCTTGATGTATTTGGTCCACACTAGGCCAGATATTTGTTTTGTAGTCAACACGATGAGTCAATTTATGTGTGAACCTAGGAAGGTTCATTGGGTGGCTGCAAAACACATTTTGCGGTACTTGCAGGGGACAGTGGATTATGGTATGGACTACAGGCAGGGGGATGGAGTGAGATTGGCAGGTTACACTGATTCTGATTGGGCAGGTTGTGCTTCTGATAGGAAGAGCACTTCAGGGTGTTGTTTTGGGTTGGGTTCGGTAGTGGTGTCATGGTTCAGCCGAAAGCAGCAGTCAGTAGCATTGAGTTCAGTGGAAGCAGAGTATATGGCAGCCAGTCTAGCTAGTTGTGAGGCCATCTAGCTTTGCAAGATGTTGTTTGGCTTATTTGGTCAGCCGTTGAGACCTTCAGTGATTTACTGTGATAATCAGAGTTGCATTAAACTCACGGAGAATCCAGTATTTCATGACATGTCAAAGCATATCGGGATCAAATATCATTTCATCAGAGACTATGTTCAGAAGGGAGCTGTGAAGCTTGAGTATATTCCCACTGATGAGCAGGTTGCAGATATTCTTACCAAAGCCTTACCACGGGGCAAGCATGTCTACTTGAGAGACAAGATGGGTGTGGTGAGGAACACCTTCCTCGGTAAGAGGGAGTGTTGAAATTTGGTACCGGAGGACAGGTGGTTCCCTAAGGCTTTGATCTTTGGCCTAGGGAAAAGTGTCCAAAAGAATTTAATTTTTCTCCTAAAGTGACTTTATAATTTTTATAAAGTAAAATCTAATTTAAAAGTGACTTTAAGTGATAAAGTTACTAAAGTCTAATTTTAAAGTGACTTTAATAAAGTCAATGTAAAATTAGAAAGGAAAAGCGACTTTGGAAATAAATGACTAAGTGGGCTTTATTAAAGTGGGGTGAATTAAAAAATAGAAAGTGAGATTTAAATGAGCATTTAATCTTAGCCCTAGATCTCAATCTATTTCAGCCATTGGATTTAGGGATTCCCCAAAAGTCACTTAGGGTTAGGTTAAAGGAGGAAAAGGAGGAAAAGATCATTCATTCTTTCATGAGCAGATTGGGAGAAGGAGAGAAGGAGAGCAAGGGAGATTTCTAAGCTGAGAGGAGAAAGAGAGCAGCTGATAGAGACTTCAGCAAAGACCGTACAACAGCAACGAGGCACGGTTTCCAAGGCAGAAATCCGTACAGCAAGTGTTGGGCACATTTTTCGAGGGAGAGAGGCACAGTTTTCAAGGAAGACCGTACAACAGCTTCAGCATTTATTTCTGGGCAGATTCTGGGCACGAAAATCGAGGAGAGAGACTGCTGGTTGGTGGCACGAATTTCTAGAAATCCGTACAGCAGCAGAACAATAGCTTCAGCATAGATTTCGAGGCAAAGGAGCACAGATTTTGAGGAGAAGAAGTTGTTGGG
Source organism: Pinus albicaulis (assembly GCA_034641835.2). Lineage (NCBI taxonomy): Eukaryota > Viridiplantae > Streptophyta > Pinopsida > Pinales > Pinaceae > Pinus > Pinus albicaulis. The sequence continues at coordinate 498,447,470 of CM076570.1, read as the reverse complement.
TTTTCCGTACAGTCCGTACAGCCGTACGTCCGTACTACTGGGCACAAAAATCGAGAAGCTCACTCAGCATTTAATGCTATTATAAAAGCTATAAAATTTTTGTTTTGGGTTTTTACTGTTTTGCACGTTTTCCAAGGCGGAGTGAATGCACGGAAATCGAGATAAGTACAGTTGTTTAGTTGCTGAAATTTTTGCTGTAATTTCTGCCTCACTGTAAAAGCATTTTTTCAGAAATAAGAAGGAGCTCTTAAACTGGTTTTCCCCAAGAGTTGTAGGGGGTTTTTCCAGGGTCATGTTGACCAAAAATATCTGTGTCAAAATGTGTGAATGACTGTTTTTATGCTTGTTGATTTTTAATTATGCATTTTCCAGCATTCTGAAAAATTTCCAGAATTTGTGTTTTTAGCAAATTTATTTTCCAGTTTGTTGAATGTATGGACATGGGAAAGGGCATTTAACTATTTTGGAGAAATAAGGTGAAACTAAAAATCGGGGTGGGAAAAACAAAAATTTTCTACAGTTGTGGGAGCAGAGTTCCTTGTCTTATGCCCAGCTCCTTAAACCATGAAACAAGGTGTCCTGAGGATAGTTCTTTTAATGTGTCAACCTCGTTAAAACAATGAAACACGTTCCCGTTCAATTCGAGTCTTTGATAAGATCTCGTAAAATCCCAGTCGAGTCTTTCTCGTGATCTCGTATTTTGAACCTTCACTCCATCTGCCTTTCATATGGATTGAAGCTTGGGGGGCATGTACCTCGAATTGAGTCACCATGCTGGGGGCATGCTTAATTTTTCAAGCATATTTTGTTTCTGTTTCAACCTTGTGTAAAAATGAAACTGGTTTCAAGCATAGTTTATCTTTGTTTCAAGCTTGTGTAAAAATGAAACCAACTTCAAGCAGAGTTTCTTGATTTCAAGCTTGTGTAAAAATGAAACCATTCCCTTTTTACCCCTTGTGATTGCCATTTTATCAGCCCGTTTCTGCCAGATGAGCCTTGGTTTTCTCACTCCATCATCATTATCTGCTTGGCCGATCATATTCCTTCACTTGGTTGTTTTAACCGTTCCTGAGGAACCACTACAATGAGTGGTCTTCTGAGCAGTTCCACTATCACCGGAACCAGTTGCTTCCCTTTATACCACTCGTTCCTCCGAGAGGAGTCATCTTTCAGCTCTTTTCTGACTCTCTAAACATGAAAATATTGTCGAGTCCCTTGTCATTTCGATATTGTTAAAGTGGCCATGAAATGACATATATCCAGTATACGTTTACCCCTTTTTCGGGCTAGGATGGATTATTTACGAAAAAGGAATACCCTAACCTATCGTGACTAGGAGGTTTTTTCAGACATAGTTTTCTACCTTTTCGGATCTGAGGAACTATTTATGAAAAGGGACTGTTGGAGTTTACTTTTCTGCTATCTTTTCAAACTCTCTAAACATGAAAATACACTGAGTTCTCCCTTTTTCAGACTTGTTAAACCTTGACGACATCGGATTCAGTCATACCGACGATATTTGAGTTTCTCCTTCCTAGGGCTCGTTAAATGTACTAGGATGGATTCGCTCGAAGGGTAGACTTATATTACAAGCATATGCTATCCCCTTCAAGCTTGTTTTCAAAAATAATTGGGGTACTTTCCAGAAATGGTGGGGAAAAATGGAACCAGCATCATTGTCGTGTCGGCAGTATGTCACTCTTGAACATGGCACTTTTCTGCATTCGTGTCGGGTTGGGGACATCTCATCTCATTTTTCACTTGCCTCCATGGGTTTGGGTGATCCCTTTTGACCTCTCATCTTCTCTTTGCCTCATCACCATGACCTTTCATCTTTTGATGTCAAATAATGCCAAACTCACTGTCGTGCTGCCAATATGTTCAAGAGAAGTTGACCTCTGCAAGTTCCAACCTTCCTCTGATTCTCATCTGATCCTGATTCACAAAGACATTATGTTCCTCTGTCTCGTGTTGATGATGTGGGAAACACTATGGCCCACCTTCAATCAAGGTCACTTCCTATCGACTTCAGCTCATTATCCAGGAAGCTGATCTAGAGACTCCCTTTTGGTACCTTGGAGCCTGCATACCTCAATGGTAGGTTCTTCGCGTTCGACGTGAGGTTTTAATCATTAGCCTCTGATTGAGTGATTCTACAGGTGTTCTATGCCAGCTCACTGATTCACATGCCGTAGACTGTACCTATAGTACCTTGAGGACCATTTTCATTATTGGTGGTACCTCTCGCGTCTGTTAATAGCTTTCATCATTGGCTAGTAATCAGGCGATGTTCTCGCATGTTCGACTTCAGCTCACTTATTCACATGCTTGAAATTGTACTTTGTTCGGGTCGAGATGGAGCACAAGACCCTGGATTTTGTCTGCTGGAATCCATGCTGTGATTTTGTGGATTATTATGATTAGTTACATGAATCATTCATTGGATGGATGCGACCATACATGAGTCTATTTATCGATCCTCACTGGATGGCTCCGTCCATACCTTGGATCTGGATTATTGTATACTCTGTTATGGGTGGCTGTGCCCATACCACTTATATCATGTATTTGAGATATAAATTGTACTTCTCTACGTAGGTTTTCTGACAGAAGTGTTTTCAGTTGGACACGTTCTCGTAAAGCATTTCACCCCTCTCTCTCTTTCAAGCCTCATGATTTAGGGGGCATCTGTTACACAGCAATTTGTCACCGTCCCTGCAATTCCCCGTCCCGCACATTAGAGGGCTTATTCCGTGACCTGTGAGCAGTGACATGATCTGAAAACACTTTCATGGCATTCCCCTAGACATGGAATTTCATTCCCCTGAAGACATCTCCTTGTGAAAAACCCTAAAAATAGCCTTTTCATCCTTGGCGCAACTAGCCAGTGTTATACGCGCGCCAATGGGGGAAATCCTTCAAAGAGGGCGCACCAATTGGTGCTCTGTCTCAGAGTCGCACTCGCGCCAAGCTTAATAAAGGATGTTTTTTAAAAATAAATGGCATAAGATTGACTCCAACCAACTCCTAAACTGATCTCTAAATTGAGTTGGGAGGTTGGCTCTGGATCTCCCTGTAGAGGAAGTAGTTTTCCACCTCTCATGGAAGCTTCCTTGAGGATAGGGCCAATCGCATGATTGTAGGGATCCCAACTCCCCTTCCACCATCTATATAAGCTTGCCATTTCCCTTTGCAAGCTAGTCTCCAAGAGCCTTCATAGCCTAAAGAATGCTGCAATAGTCCTCATAGAGCCAAAACAATAGCAAGGAGATTGATGATCGAAGAGAGAGGCTTGTCCCTACTCCCGACAAGCTTTATCGAGACGTATTCCACTAACGACCCACCGAAGGAAGATTTAGTGTCAGAGCCAGGTTGTATTTTCCTTTGTATGAATTAATGATAAGCGACTTTGGTTATGGTTCCACTCATATTGTTCATTATGATCATGATTTTTGTCTTCTCTGACTGATACATAATTGCATCTATTGGATTTTACACTTTTATTTGTCGTTTTTCTTGCATGTGTAGGTGTTCGATCGCGGCGAGCGTGAGGATTGTGATCTGCTGGAGCAAGGGAACGGGAGCGCTACCTTCTCTACAAATGACAGCGTTGGATTCGAGGTAAGCCTTCTTCGCAATTTGGTTTATTGCAATTAGGAACTTGCGCCATAGCGTGTTACGATTGTTGCTAGACCCAATCTGGGCTAGTAGGGATCGCCTCTGTCCGTAGAGGGGATTTACCTCTAAAACAAATTGGTGACTCCACTGGGGGCATCTGTTACACATCAATTTGTCACCATCCCTGCAATTCCCCGTCCCGCACATTGGGGGGCTTATTCCGTGACCTGTGAGCAGTGACATGATCTGAAAACACTTTCATGGTATTCCCCTAGACATGGAATTTCATTCCCCTGAAGACATCTCCTTGTGAAAAACCCTAAAAATAGCCTTTTCATCCTTGGCGTGACTAGCCAGTGTTATACCCGCGCCAATGGGGGAAATCCTTCAAAGAGGGCGCGCCAATTGGCGCTCTGTCTCAGAGTCGCACTCGCGCCAGGCTTAATAAAGGGTGTTTTTTAAAAATAAATGGCGGAATATTGACTCCAACCAAATCCTAAACTGGTCTCTAAATTGAGTTTGGAGGTTGGCTCTGGATCTCCATGTAGAGGAATTAGTTTTCCACCTCTCATGGAAGTTTCCTTGAGGATAGGGCCAATCCCATGATTGTAGGGATCCCAACTCCCCTTCCACCATCTATATAAGCTTTCCATTTCCCTTTGCAAGCTAGTCTCCAAGAGCCTTCATAGCCTAAAGAATGCTGCAATAGTCCTCATAGAGCCAAATCAATAGTAAGGAGATTGATGATCGAAGAGAGAGGCTTGTCCCTATTCCTGACAAGCTTTACCGAGACGTATTCCGCTGACGACTCGCTGAAGGAAGATTCAGCATCAGAGCCAGGTTGTATTTTCCTTTGTATGAATTAATGATAAGTGACTTTGGTTATGGTTCCACTCGTATTGTTCATTATGATCATGATTTGTGTCTTCTCTGACTAATACATAATTGCATCTATTGGATTTTACGATTGTGTTTGTCATGTTTCTTGTGTGTGCAGGTGTTCGATCGCGGCGAGCGTGAGGATTGTGATCTTCCGGAACAAGGGAACGGGAGCGCTACCTTCTCTACAAATGACAGCGTTGGATTTGAGGTAAGCCTTCTTTGCAATTTGGTTTATTGCAATTAGGAACTTGCGCCATAGCGTGTTACGATTGTTGCTAGACACATTCTAGGCTAGTAGGGATCGCCTCTGTCCACAGAGGGGATTTACCTTTACAACAATACTGAAACTCTTTGAAGTAATACTTAGTCTGTTTGAAGTTGAAGAACAAATTGAAGTCTTGGAAGCTTGATGGTGTTGTGACATGCTTGTTCTTGAGAATGCTCTACCATTGGATTCATGAGCTTGGTTGTTGGTGATGTATTCTGAACTGTCTGATGTTTTTCCTGTTTTCATTATGTTTCATAAATTCTTTCTACAGTCGGATGAAAATTTTAGGCTAAGAAATGACTCCTGGAAGCACCTTAGACTTGTTTATCCTTCACTGTTATATGTTTTCTTCTGTTGAGGCATTTTATAGTCTTTAATATTTCTCTTTAGTCCTCATGCTTGTTTATTTCTCTAATAGTTCAAATAGTTGGTTCCAACATGATTTATGGTTTTACCTGCTTGTCTGCTGCCACCTGAAAACTGTTTTTAAAGTCTCCCTTTGAAGTACCATTGTTTACAGTTAGCCAAGGAGGTCTGTTTTGATCATACCCTTTGTCCCTGCTTGAACAATTGTTTTAAAGGTCTTTATAGTTGTGATCATAGATGTGTTAGGTGTTCCCTCTTCTATCACTACAATTATCAGTGAATCTTTTATGTTTTCTAATTCATTTGAAATAAAATCTTTGAGGAAATAGGATGTGCTCTAGAATCTTAGATTTCATTTTGAAAGTTGTCTTGAAGTCATCATTTGCTTAAAGTGTGGTTTGTAGAATTCATGGTTAGCCCTATCTATCAAATACCTCTTTATTGTTCAAGTTATGTTTTCAAGTTCCCTTTGTTGAGAATTCATTTTCTCTTTCCAAATCATTAATGTCCATCTCATTCAAAAAAACTAAAGGATCTTATGGCCAAGTTATATTTTCCCTTTGATATCCCATATCCATTGATAAGTTTGTCATAAACCTCTTCTTGACTCCATTTCCCAATGAATTTGACACTTCTTATTTCTATCTATACTACTTAGACCTTTCATGTTCTTCTGTGCCAATTCAACCAAACAAAAAAACAAACACTTGGAGTTAATAACTAGTCTAAAACCAATACTTAAAAGAAAACAAGATAAACCTTTGCAAAACAAATAATTTGAGAGATCCCTCTCTAAGAACAGGAGGACTAGATCCTGGAACTCTAAATATTTGTTCTGATGTTGCCTTATCTTTTGATTTGCCAAACTATCAAAACATAGGACCCCAACATAATGGCAATCACTGTGGGACATATTGTGTTCATAGTAGCCTAGCAAGCTCTTATAGACTCATTAGTCTTTCAAACAACCATATAAAATCAGAAAAACCCAAAAATATTTTAGTTTTTCTTCATAATAAACATGGTGGTGGAACCATAAAACATTTTACCTTCACAAAAGCTAAACATTTTCCACTTGGTGACTCCACTAGCCTCCAGTAGGCCTATTACTTCAATATTCCTTGTAAAATCTCCTAGGAATTCTTTGAGAAAACCCAATCATGATGTTGGTGGATAGCAAAGTTTAAATTCTTCCACCTGGTGACTCCACAATCCCAAAAAACCTAATAACTCCACTGGTAGAAGACTCTGAACTGGTTGAAAAGATTCAGTGACCTGTTTTCTGATTTACCAACATGGATTCAGATGCATTACTAGAAGAAAAACTATTGACCAAGATGGAAAGAATGTTGTACATGTTTGGAAAAATAATGGAGAGGTATGAGGCTAATTCAAATATTAATGATCTAAAGCAGCCCATGCTTTTCCCTGATCAAACACAAATTCAACCACTACAAGATATAAACAACAAACAAAAGATGCATGATGAGCAAGATTACAAAGAGAACAATGAGGAAGATTGTCAAGAAGGGATTGATTTCCTCCCTTTATCTTGTATTGCACTATTAAGAGAACTTTACAACCAAAATGTAGATGTAAAACATGAACAATGCCCTGAGGAAAACACAAGCCATCTTGAACTCACAAAATCTGAAATAGGAGAAGAGACAGCACAACTAGAGTCTCTGCCTTTATGTCATGACTCATTTCAGATTATTAAAGAAGAATGGCATCCTGAAAATCTATTAGAAACAACTCATGAATCCCATATTCTAAATTACTGTCACAAAAATCATGAGGATTTGCTTAAAACTGAGATAAATCGGGAAAAAGAAGATAATCCTCAAAGTTTCCTTGCAAACACAAGTAATGATTCCCTAGAAGAGGCTCAAGAAGACATATAGCCTCAAAATCAGTCAATACAAGAGGAAGAGGACTGTTTTTTTTCTGTCCAAAGAAAAATAAAAACTCCCCTTTTGGCAGAAGAAGAAATTGACCAAATATTAAACAAACAGTCAACCCTCAAATATTTATTAGAAAAAAACACTTCTACTCATCTACCTACTAAACCTTGTTGTCTTGAAATAGAAAATAAACTTTTAGATCAGCTAAAATAAAAACAAACTGATAACCCAATATGTTTGATTGGTGAAACTGTTTATACTAATGATTTTTCAACTTTTGATCAGTCTGATAATGATGATGAGCTCCAAATAGAAACTAATCATGCAGGGAAACCAACAATTGATTGGTCTCACAAATTTCATTATCATCAAATTGAAAGCAGAAATCAGCCAATCCAATCCATCAAAAATATCTTTCACATAATTGGGAATTAGCAATCTATTAGTTGTGATGTTGAGGTTGAGAAGAAAGAGGAATTTCTTGAGCAGGATGAAGATAAGGAGCCTTCCCTAAAAGGGTTGAGGTAATAAGAGATACCCTTGCTCAAGAATATGATGATCTCTTCACAGAGTACAGTCCACTGAATCAGAGCATACCAAGACTACAAGAGGACAACACTGCAATATATGATGAATCCTCTAGTTCAGATAATAATGAAGATGAGGAAGTTTTTCTTTCTCAAGAGAATCTTTAACTTCATCCAGTGGAGGAAAGGGTAACCCTGGTTGAATCCTATCTTACAAATATTCATAACCAGGCATTGTTTCAGGATCCCTATTCTCACTTCTTGTTGGCATTTGAAGAAGGGATAAAGGTTATTAGGAGAAGTGTATTACCAAAAGCAAGAATATTATTTAGCACTGCTTCTAGAAAACAAAAGGAATGGGAGTGGCCTTGTTTATCCAACCTATCCAAAGAGATTAAGAAGGACCAATCATCGAATCATTTACTGGATTGGTTGTAATGGAAAAGAGAGTTCATTAGCTAAACATGTAAATATTCCAAGTTAGATAAGGTTAGATATGAATGTCAGTAAAGCTTAGCTTCGAGCATTTAGTTAGTTGTTGATTTTTGTCTTGAAAATATATATATATATCTATATCTATATATATATATATATATATATACCCTAATCTACCTTACTGATAAGCCAAGATTGTGTTGTTTGGCTGATCTAATTCACTAACCTATCAGCAGTAAATTGAAAAGCTAATTAGTCATGATTAGGTTGTATGACTAACTAGAAGTGTGTTTTTATGAGTGGCATTTGATCTTGCACACTTTAGACTTTGTCTCTCTTTTTGGTATGGGGCTATACCTCCATATGCCCTAGCCCTGTAGTGAGGCGCTTAAAGGGACTTAAAACACTTCCCAAACCTCATTTTCCTTATATTTCACATTTCCAACATATCATTTTTTAGACAGATCTGGACCGTTGATCTATCCAGATTAATGGCCCTCGAGTCATCCTCCACTCTGCCTTTCCCTCTGATCTGCCTTTTCCTCTATTCATTAACCCGCCCCTTCGCAGAATCTCCACCATCCATTTATAAGATCTAATGAACAAGATTTAACCCGATCCCCTGCCTTACCCTATCCTTTGTTCATATGACCCCACTCCATCTTTCAAATCTAACCCTCCATTCATAAATATCCGACGATTGGAATCAAATCCGATAACCCCACCTCCATCAGGACCTACCATCCACCATGTATAAAACCTGCCCAATCTAATTATGACATCTGGCCCCCACTACTTTCTCCACTGTGCATCTCTCCCCGTCGCGTGAAATCCACACTGTCAGATCTCCAACCTCTAATCTGACAGCTCAAATCACGTTTCATGTTTTTTCACCACCCGCAAGTTCACACTCCCAAAAAAATGCGAAATGGGCAGTATTGTAGGGGACGCCTGTCAACCGATGCATGGTATCGTGTTTTTCTCGCCAAATTTCAAAACCGCCCTAATGCTGCACGAAAAACATTATGGTTTTTCCGCTTACCACCATCCTCTGCAACAAATATTTTTCATCTTTTGATCCTGGCCATTCGTCATGTTAATCCAACGGCTTGTGTTATATCCCAATCCCAAGCCATTTGCATTCATCTATTCTCCCAAAGGACTTCATCGCCTGATCTCGGTCGTCCATTATATTAATCCAACGACCTAGATTAGATCAAAACTCCAAAGTCTTTCACCCTCCATCATTCTCCAAAGTTATTTCATTAGGAAATCTCAACCGCTGATCATTCTAGATCAACGATTTTTATTCATCCTTGCGCCCAAAATCCATCTGCACCCATTTTGCTTCCACCAAGGGTTTTTCTCCCTGTTTTATGAAAAATCCTCCATTCTGCACAGCTCCTTCCCCTCCACCGAACCTTTGAAGCAGTCTTAAACCATTTTCGCAGGATTTTATAACAAGTTTGTGTGTTTTTGCAGGGTTTTAGATCATATTTTCTCTGTGTTCTTCCCTGTCACAATCCATCGACAAAAATGCCTAGAATGACAATTCTGTGGCATAAATTCAAAGGAAAAGGAGTTGCAGGGATTAAAATATTTGTTTGAATCATCTGGAGCACAATCCTCGATCTCGGAAACCCTCCATCTACATAATCCACCTGTATAAACAAGCTGAGCAAAGTGTATCAGTGAAGAATAAAAAATAAAGGGATTAATGCCTAAAAACTTGAATATCAAGGTCTTTAATCCACAGGTTTAAAGGATAAAGACAGTGTTAAGGAACAAAGACCTGAGAACAAATATCAAAGCCTAATTAGGCCTAAAACACAGAAAAAAATTAGATTAAGGTGTTTTTAAGATAAAACAGAGGAATATCAGCTGAAGGACACCTCAGAGCCACATAAAAGGAGCTAATTGAATCCCCAGCTAACAAAAATGCCACTTTCAGTCTAAATGAATCAAAAGAAGGCATAGCTATTGCCTAAACAGAATATATTTGCCTAAAAGACACCTGAAAAATTATTACCAAAGAGAGAACAAATTATAAACTGTCACTGAAGTTATTGTAAAAGATAAATAGGCCTCGAAGTCAATCTTTTTGCCCATTAATCCTAAAAAAGCAGAAACAGAGTAAATGAAGTAGAGTTGTAAATGAAATTCTTCCCTGCCTTAAGCCTTACATGGTTTGAAAGGCTAGGAGTTGCATTTAGTATAGAATTAATTGCATTTCAATCCTAAAACTCTCCCACCCCCTAATTTCTTCTATAAATACTTCTGAAGAAGATGAGATATGGGCTGGTTGGTCACTAGTTGTAATACTGAAACTCTTTGAAATAATACATAGTCTGTCTGAAGTTGAAGAAGAAAATGAAGTCTTGGAAGCTTGATGGTGTTGTGACATTCTTGTTCTTCAGAAGGCTCTACCATTGGATTCATGAGCTTGGCTATTGGTGATGTATTCTGAACTGTCTGACGTTTTTCCTGTTTTCATTATGTTTCATAAATTCAATCTACAGTAGGATTAGGCTAAGAAATGACTCTTGGAAGCACCTTAGACCTGTTTATCCTTCATTGTTTTATGTTTTCTTCTGCTGAGGTATTTTATAGTCTTTAATCTTTCTCTTTAGTCCTCATGCTTGTTTATTTCTCTAATAGTTCAAATAGTTGGTTTTAGCATGATTTATGGTTTTCCCTGCTTGTCTGCTGCCACTTGAAAACTGTTTTTTAAGTCTCCATTTGAAGTACCATTGTTTATAGTTAGCCAAGGAGGTATGTTTTGATCATACCCTTTGTCCCTGCTTGAAAAATTGTTTTAAAGGTCTTTATAATTGTGATCATAGATGTGTTAGGTGTTCCCTCTTCTATGACTACAATTATCAGTGAATCTTTTATGTTTTCTAAGTCATTTGAAATAAAATATTTGAGGAAATAGGATGTTCTCCCGAATCTTAGATTTCATTTTGAAAGTTGTCTTGAAGTCATCATTTGCTTAAAGTGTGGTTTGTAGAATTCAAGGTTAGCCTTGTCTATCAAATACCTCTTTATTTTTCAAGTTATGTTTTCAAGTTCCCTTTGTTGAGAATTCATTTTCTCTTTCCAGATAATTAATGTCCATCTCATTCACAAGAACTAAGGGATCCTATGGCCAAGATAGATTTTCCCTTTTATATCCCATATCCATTGATAAGTTTGTCATAAACCTCTTCTTGACTCCATTGCCCAATGAATTTGACACTTCTTCTTTCTATCTATACTACTTAGACCTTTCATGTTCTTCTATGCCAATTCAACCAACCAAACAAACAATCACTTGCACTTAATAAATAGTCTAAAACCAATACTCAAAAGCAAACAAGATAAACCTTTGCAAAACAAATAATTTGAGAGATCCCTCTCTCAGAACAGGAGGACTAGATCCTGGAACTCTAAATATTTGTTTTGATGTTTCCTTGTCTTTTGATTTTCCAAACTATCAAAACACAGGACCCCAATAGATGGCATGTCCCCATAAATTTCAATAAGATCTTCTGAAACAATAGGTGATGAATGTGTATAAGTACCTTGGATCAACTGATATGTGGGAACCTCCTTACAGAGCACAAGAGTTCCTCTAACAGGGAAAAATGTATCTCCAACTACTGGTATGAGAGATGGCTACTCTTCTTCCAATGTACTAGCACTGGAATCTTCCTCCTCTTCCTCATACACCTCATGAATCATGCATGGGACTCTATGTGTCAAGAGCTCAAGACCACCTTGCAAAGTTGCAAGTGTCTCTTCTCCGGATGCAAGTACTTTTGCAACTAGTGGTGAATGTAGTGACTTCTTGTCTAGAGTGACAAGAATGACATCCTCCTTTGTTTCCTTAGGAAATATCTCTTTGTGGCACATATTTCTCTTCTTCACATCAAACTCCTTCCTCAATTTGTGAAAGAAATCTGAATATTTAGTCACCTTTTCATGCTCCATGTGACCAAACCACCAATCATTGGCTTCACCTAAAAGATGAAGTGCTGTAATTTGAACAACCTCTCCTTCAACTACAGGATGTAGCCTAAAAAATGCATCTAAATCTCTCCTCAAAGCTCTAATAGTTCTTGAGGAAGGTCCATCAAATGTAGGAAAATATAATCTATTATGCCTCTTTATTCTATTGATGTTATAGTGTAATATCTCAAAATAGGGATTGCACAGCAAGCCTGCTAAAATAACGCATTTTTGAGAATTCAATGCACTGAAATGAGTTTGTAGCTCCTAGATCCCTTAGATCAGATCATCTGAGATAAAAATCCAAAAGGAGAGAAAAAACAAATCAAACTAGTTGGGCTAAACAGATCTCCCACAACCTAGTGTAGCTGAAAATCACCCAAAGAGAGGGGTTGCAGCTATATGCAATGGACTGCTACAGAAATAACGTAGATCCACTGAAGAAAAGAAATAGGCTGATATGGATGTTCAAATATCAGAGGTATAACAAAAAATCAGATTCACATTACAGCCCATACATTGTACAAGAGAAAGAATGAGACTATACAGGAAAAATCCTCAGAAATGAGGTGTTATAGCCATAAGAAAAGTCTGCAGAAACTTGAAAACGTTATTTTAAGGGGTTGAAGCAGCATTTTATTAATACTCAGATCTAGAGAAGATATGTACATAAAAATATATATCTATTTCAGATCTGTGTACAAGAAGAGCTCATCTATATATTCCCCTTGGGGTTTTGTGCAAATCATGAAGCAAAGAGAGTAGATCTGAGATCTAGAGTTGTAGATCTACAGAAATATTCAGAAATTACTGAATCATATAGCATAATAGTAGATCGGATATTAAACATACATGGATTGCGTGGCTAATCCATGGATCACCACAGTGAGAGGAAGAATCCTAACATCAGATATCTCTCCTCAAGAATGCAGACAAAATACCCTGCAACTCCTCCTTTGCAAATAATGCAGTCCAGGGAGAGAAAATACACTGTAGGATTTGAGAATTCTTTTTCCTGATGCGAAGGTCTGGATCTAAAGCTCAATCAGCTAATGCACTCTTCTAGGAGGTTAAAAGACACACTAACTGAGAAGAGGCACTAGTAAAATCTAGATTTGAGCAGATCTAGTGTCTTCCACTTGCTGCAACTCACAAGGACAACCCAACCCTCAACAAGATCAGCGCTGTAGGTGTAAGGTGAAGCTTGGCCCAAGCCTAATACTGGAAAAAAAGGAACAAGTATCCTCCAAGAGATGCTCAAGGAAGGAGGTCGGAATCCTCAACAGGAAAACCCAAAGAGGACTGTCTAAACAGACAATACCTTCAGAAAAGAATATCTTCAACAACCCCTTCAAGCTACTCTCCTCTTGCTTTTATAATATTGGAGTCTTGTCAAACCCTAAACAACTTCATTATTTTAGCTCCTTTCACATGTAAAATCTCCTTCTAGAACTGTGTTGTCCCTAAAGGAGGTTCAATGCATCTAGACTGCTCTGTTGATATGGTCAAGGTTGACTTGGTCAAGTGATCAACCTCTTTCACACTCAAGTGTGTTTTATAAAATGACCGAGATTTAGCCATGTTCACATTGGGCATTGATTTATTTTTTTGTTTTTAGGAGTTTTACATGTCCTCCTTTACATTATATCCATCAACATGAAATGAAAAATAAAACAAGGAAAAATAGGATATTCCCATTAGCTTGGGCTAATTGGGAATATTACAGTCTTCCCCTCCAAGATGTTGCTTGTCCTCAAGCAAATGATAAGGTGAGTGCTGAAAAATCTCCCCTCCTTCTCATGTGGCCCCCTCATCCAATAGTATCCACCATTGCTTTAGAATTTTTGCAAGAATTTCACCTCTCAATGGTTCCTCCCAAGTGTGCAAGTTGAACTTTGGTGAATAAACCCAATGGCCTCCATCATGAAATAATGGACGGTATATGTGGAAACCTTCTTACTGATCCATGGCCTCCTCAAGGTAGAAGTGATGACAACCATGGGGAATTGCATCATCCATGAAAGACTCCGATCTCCATGTTATCATCTAAATGAAGTGGATCACTTTCCAGCTTGGAAATCCATAGAAAAAATCCTCCCCAATACATAGGAGAGTTGTGCTCCCAACAAACATATGGCTCACCTCACTAAGAAACAAGTGGTCTACCATTTTGGCCATATAATATCTCATACTCCCATTGAAGCATGTAGTGCAAAAAGAGTGTGAGACTCCTCTCCCCAGTGACACATCCCACCAATGTGCCACTCCTCCCACCATGTTCCCAGGAGTAAGAACATCCCCAACATATGGAATCATGATTAGAATCAGGCTAGCTACCATGTGTGATAAAGGAGAAGGAATATGTTCTCTCATGTGCAACCAGTGCAGTTTCACCCTTAACTACCATATAATAGGAGATGACAAGTGCCTCCCCAACCACTTGTTTGCTGCCCCATCCTCCTTGAATTATTGGAGAAGGTGTATCATAATTGGTGTAAAATAATCATTCCATGAAGGATATAATAACTTCCCAATAGCCTCCAAGGGATGACTTGCATTAACATAGTTCATGGCCTTGAGTGACCCATGAAACCCTTCATAAATAGTGCCCCATCTTGGAGCAATGTCCTGCAAATGAGTGTTAGATAAATATAAGCATGTAGGAGATACATCATAATATTTAGAAAGAAAAGTCCCTCCACATACTTGTTTTACATTAGTGAGATGACTCATGGATGAGTCCCCTTTCACACTCAATGAGTAAGGAGGTGTAAATGATGGCTCTTCCCACGAGCTATGTTCCTCCTTATCTAAAAAATAATCCATGCACTTCCTCATATGAGATTTCACCTCTTCTTTGAAACCTTCCCAGATGAATCCATCTAAGATAGTGTGATATGCTATAATGAAACCAGTGGGTTTGGAAAGCAAGATATCATAAGCTACATCTAGCAGTCTCTCCTTGAGCTTAGAGTCCTTAGCAAAAAATATATGTTCATGGAAATAAATGACTCCCTCAACTAAATTATACCTCCCATCCATTACCTTCCAATAAAGAACCTCACATGTGAAAAGGTCCTTGGAGTATCCCATCATGAGTTAGGAATCCCAATAAGGATCTAGGCTTCCCAAGAATAACAACATTGTAGAAGTCTGGAATGCTACCCCTGTCATATCATGTATCTCCTATTTGACATGCTTGATGTAAAAATCACATGTTGGAGGATATAATCTTCCCTTTGCTGCCTCATTTGTAGCTGATATTGCTCAAGACAATATGGAAATTAACTTCCCCTTGGAAAGTCCTTGTCTTCTAATACTTCCTTAATTTTTCCCATGCATGCAAGAGGGTTAGCATCCCCTTGACATGTTCAGAAATCTTCTTTGTGAATGAAGATACCATGGTCTGTCCCAAAGATACGGAGATGCCATGTGTCCCCATGCCCTGCCATCATAGACTTCTGATTTCTCCTTCCTCAACACTGATAACTGAGTGGGAGATAGCAATGCCCCTTTCAGGAAATTTATTACCTCTCTTCTAAATTCATGGGAGATTCTCTGCGTTGTGCTGGCTTCTCCCAAGGCTCCTTTCTTAGCCAAGTATGCAAATGCTGCCCATAGTTGAGAGAACACTTTAGTTTCCCTCCAATCAAGAGGTGCTTGAGGTGCTCTTGTTGTGACTGCGTTGTTATCTCCTACCTTCCCTTCCTCCTCTTATATAGTTGAATTTGGCCCATCATCAATAAGAGACCTCAGATCTTGGTCTTCTAATGAAGGAGGAACCTTTTCCCTCCATCTCGAGAAGAAAGCCCTTCATCAAATGGAGATCTTGCCCTTAGCAAAGTATCAAACAATTTCACACCCTCTACCATGGTCTTCAGAAATGGATTTGGATCTATAGATGCTTCCAACTCATGCAAAAGATTTGTTTGATATGGTTTGATAGTCTCAATAGGAGATGTCACACATGAAGTCTCATCAAACCTCTCTATTAATCTTGCAATAAAGTTTGCATAATTAGGTGTATTTTCATTCCTTAAGGAAAAAGACTCAAACAACCACCAAGCATATTCTTTACCTTCAAAATATAGCGCTGCTATTTCGATGGCTTCATTTTCTGAAACTTGATGCTGCTGCACAATGTTGCTTAGCTCCTCCACCCAAACCCTAACTAGACATTTAGGTGATCCATCAAAAGTAGGTAGAAAGAATCTACTCAAAGTAGGCTTCTTCTCCTTTGTGCTTCTATCCTCCTTGATCTCGCAGAACCTTTGGAAGTTCAAGTTATGTTTGAACTCCTTCCTTTGGGCTTCATACTCCCACAAATACTCTCCAAGAGTCTCCTTCTTGTGCACACCTCCTTTATTCCTCTTCATGAAGAAGTCACTGATAGAACGTTGAAGATTTGGTGATATGGATGAGTGCACATATCCATGAGATGAGGATTTAGAACTTTCCTCATGTATAGATCTTGTATATCTTTTCAAGGGATCTTCCTGCTTTTCCCTCCTCATTTCTTTGACGTCTCTTCTGATACCTTGCAGAGCTTGAGACAAAAATTATGTGAACCTCTTTTCTCCTGTCAACAAGGGTTTGCTCTAGTTTCTCTTGTAGATCTCCTCCTCCCCATGAGAGGACTCCATACTTCTTGAAACTCATAGGCTAAGCCAAGGAAAGTTTCTTTGATACCACTGTAATATCCCAAAATAGGTATTGCACAACAAGCCTGCTAAAATAACGCGCTTTTGAGAATTCAATGCACTGAAATGAGTTTTTAGCTCCTAGATCCCTTATATGAGCTCATCTAAGATCTAAATCCAAAAGGGGAGCAAAAACAAATCAAAATAGGTGGGTTAAATAGATCTCCCACAACCTAGTCTAGCTGAAAATCACCCAAAGAGAGGGGTTGCAGCTATATGCAATGGGCTGCTACAGAAATAACACAGATCCACTGAAGCAAAGAAATAGGCTGATATGTAGGTTCAAATATCAGAGGTATAACAGCAAATCAGATTTACATTACAACCGATACATTGTACAAGAGAAAGAATGAGACTATACAGGAAAAATCCTCATAAATGAGGTGCTACAGCCATAAGAAAAGTCTGCAGAAACTTGAAAACATTATTTTAAGGGGATGGAGAATAATTTTATTAATACTCAGTGTAGAGAAGATCTGTACATAAAAATATCGATCTATTTCAGATCTGTGTGTTAGTGTCAGTATTTGCAGCCTTCCTCCAGTGATCAAACATGCTCTTACAAAGTGATTTTAAGGTGTCAAGGTCAAATTTTGTCATTTCAGTGAGTCTTCAAGTAAAATTTGGTCACTAGGTATTAGGTCTAGGGTTTGCTTTTACTCTTGTCAAAGTTGTCCAAATGTCGGTTCATTTCACCATTCAGCTGAGTGTGCCATCATTCAGAGGGTTGCCATTATCATGTCAAGTTCCACTGGGTCATTTTACACCTTGTTCATGCTTCAGTTGTGCCTAGGTAAGGTTCATTTCCCTCTCCTAGGGTTTTGAAGGTAATTTCTCTTGGATGGTCAAATCATCAGCAAAAATTGTATCCTGATGTTCATACACCTTTCCATATCCTTAATATACCTTATTAAACACTTCCCATCACTGAGATTCCCCAAATTCCTCATTTTTTCACAAACCCTAGTTTCTTGCTACAACTTGGCAATTTTCTAGGCTAGGCCTGTGTTTTTCCCTTTTGGACCCCTTCCCCTCACTCAATATCTGAAATTCCACTTTCCCCTGCTTCCTAACATCCCTCCCTACTTCCCAAAACACTCAGGCCTGTGTTTTGCACAGGGCAGTTTCACACAGTGTAAAATTACACTGGCGCGGCGCACACAGCCTGCGCGGCGCACTGGGCTTTGCGCGCAGCGCATAGGCTTGAGACTGAAATTTTCTGCCAGTCTTCTCCAAAATTGAATTTTACTTGGTTGCTCCGTGTTGAAGTAAGTTAAATTCGATCCCATATTGCTCATAGTTTGTGTTGGGAGTTGTTTAAAGATTGGTTGCAGATTGGATACGAGAGTTGAATGGAAAAGCGTAAAACTTATCATTGTGGTAAGAAATGCTCCTTAGGGTTTCAAGTGGTGTATTAAAAAGTCATTTTCATGCCGAATACTCACTGTCATGCTATATTTTTCCACCTATGATTCCTTTCTCATCAGTGTTATATTATCATTATAACCTATGTTTTATTTCCTCTTACACCTCTAAGAAGCATTCACTCCTAAAGCCCCTATTCCCTAATATCCCAAGTCATTTCCCATTCATAGAATCATTTAATTTCCCATTGTTTCCCTTTCCCCATATCATTTGTAAAATTCCCAAAATCCCAAAAATTCAAATAACTGTCCATTGTTCCTACATTTGCCAAATTCTCAAAGGGCAAATAGCACTTGACAAGACCTCATTATCCTTACTATCCCTATTTACCACTGTCCCATATTCTTCACAGTTCCATTTTATATTTTCAAATCAACCAAAAATACACTTTTCATACACATTGCAACATCATGACAGACACAGATTCATCAATGAAAAAAACAGTGATTCCGCCACTGAACTGCATGCACCAGGAGGGCAGTGAAATGTCGGAAAAGGCCTGATCCACTTCAAATCTTGGCTGAAGCTTTTTTGGTTGAGAATGATACTTGATGAGGGACCTTTAGTCCAAATTTCAATGGATTTGAAGAAAGTTTTGTCATCTTGAAATTTTTTGGTCACAACACAGGTTTTTTCGCCCGACACGTCGCGCCACTTGGCGCGCGCTTATGATTGGGACATCTTCTGGAGGAAAACTTGATATTTTTGAGTTTTTTATGATAAATTATGCATGTTCAAAAATTTCTGAGAAATTTCATCAAGTTCTGGATGGTCTGAAGGGTCAAAAACACTCCAAAAATGGCCTTTCTGCCACTTTTTGCACCAGCAGGAACCAGTCTTGGGAGATTGAAGTTTTGGAGGGGAAAATGAACTCCAAATTGAAAAATTCTACTTGGTTTGGAAAGTAGACAGGCATGGATTTCCAACAAGCTATCATGTGCTCAATTTGGACTTCGTTAAGTGCCTTAAAAACAGGCTCAAAGTGGCGCGACGCATTGAGTTTTTGTGCGCGGCGCATAGAGAAATTTGGCCTCATTTTGACTCTTCAGCTCAGAAAGTCGCCCAGTTTTGACTAGTTTCACTTTTTGATGTAACTATTAATCTATCTTGATGTAATTTGATGATTATGATGTAATTTTGGCTCATTTTTACTTGTTCTAGAGAATTCATTCACTAAAAAGGGAAAATTAAGTGAATGGATGAGTTTCCTAGCATATAGAGACAAGTTGTTTGATTGCCTAGATTTCAGTTCCTAGTTTAGAATTGGTTGAAACATCTCCTAGAAGGATGAAACCGACCCCTAGAGGCATGGGAAGGGGTTAGGATGGTCTATATCATGTATTTTCTACGACATTTTTAGGGTTGGACTCTTGGGAATAGTTTGGCACTTCATTGTACATATACTTCAACATTTTTGGCAAAGGAAAGACCAGAGTTTTGTAGCACTTGTTGGGATCCTTGTGGCTCTGAGTTTTGATTATGTCTTTCTCCATGTATCTGTAAGTTTCAATGATGTTTATGTATGCCATTTTCTTTCTCTTTTCTTCTGAATTAAACAAATGAGTAACTAAGGTATAATTCATTAGTTTGCTGGTGCTCTGCCTTAAACTTTTGTTTAGTTTTATGTGTTTTCATCTATTTGAAGAGGATCCTTGCAGCCTCTTGCCCTCTTCAGCTCCTCAATAGTATTTTCTATCCATTCATTCAATCTAAGACATCAAAGCCATTGCCTTCCCTGCCCCAAATCGAACTCTGCAAGAAATTGGCCTCATCCCCAAGCCCAAAATTGCCTTTCCCTTGTTTCTGACAAAAACCTACAAAATCATTTCAAACTCCTTGATTAATATACCTAGCCTAAAATTAGCACTCATTTCAGTCATCTCAAGCCCTATTGATACATTTTTCTTGAGATTGACCCGGAGAGAGCCCTCTCCTATTCTGGTAGGGCTAGCTACCAGACTGAGCGTGGTTTGGTGTTACCCTGAATCTCGCCTTCCTTCAGCCTAAGGTGGATTTGGGCTATAACATAGTGGTGACCATACTGGGGAAGAAAAGTTTGTTGTTTGCTTTATAAAATACAAACGGAGCCTGAAGTTAGCCAGGTAGCCTTCGAAACGCTCTTGCTTTGCATTAGCGAAAGTAGATGGATGCTGCTTCAGTCAATCTCCGGTCTAGTTTATGAACTAAACAGCTGCTTCAGAATGAAGCAAGTAGTTGTATTTTTGCTGCTGGATCTCAAGACCAACTAGTGCTTCAAGATTTTCAAGATCCCTTCATCATTCTTTTGCAAGCATCAGGAAAGATAAATGTTGCCCGGTTCATTATCAAAAGCTTTGGTTTTAGTGGTTATTGTGAGTTGCCTACATGTACATCGTTCTACCTGCTCGAGAAAAGTGAGAGCAAAATTTCGGTATGTAGCCATCTGCTAGATTGGTTACATTGGAAGGCACACTACACATGATTGTACATATACCATCAGCAGGCAGTTGGTTTTCATCATGATTTGAAACCCTCAAATCTTGATGGACTGCTGCCATTAAAAAGCTTTGTAAGTACTTGTTTTAGTTAAGTCAGTTATGAGTCATTTATTTTTGCATCGAGTCAGTTTTTTCAGTCATTTTAGTTTCAAGATTGAGTCAGTTTCATTCAATTTTCAGTCAATAAAATGAGTCAAGAGTTTTGTGTTGTTTGTCGAAATAATGATTTCATAGCCCAATGGATGAAGGCACTGTCTGCTCTCCCAAAGATCTGTCGTTCTTTGCACCTCCTAGGAGCTACCATCTCCATTGGAGCCAATGTTAGTGTCAGTCTTTGCAGCCTTCCTCCAGTGATTATACATGCTCTTACAAAGTTATTTTAAGGTGTCAAGGTCAAATTTTGTCATTTCAGTGAGTCTTCAAGTAAAATTTGGTCACTAGGTATTAGGTCTAGGGTTTGCTTTTACTCTTGTCAAAGTGGTCCAAATGTCAGTTCATGTCACCATTCAGCTGAGTGTACCATCATTTAGAGGGTTTTCATCATCATGTCAAGTTCCACTGGGTCATTTTACACCTTGTTCATGATTCAGTTGTGCCTAGGTAAGGTTCATTTCCCTCTCCTAGGGTTTTGAAGGTAATTTCTCTTGGATGGTCAAATCATCAGAGAAACTTGTATCCTGATGTTCATAAACCTTCCCCTATCCTTAATATACCTTATTAAACACTTCCCATCACTGAGATTCCCCAAATTCCTCATTTTTGCACAAGCCCTAGTTTCTTGCTACAACTTGGCAAGTTTCTAGGCTAGGCCTGTGTTTTGCCCTTTTGGACCCCTTCCCCTCACTCCATCTCTAAAATTCCACTTTCCCCTACTTCCTAACATCCCTCCCTACTTCCAAATTTTTTTTTAAGAATTTATAAGCCCCTTATCCCCTTCATTTCGATTCATTTCGGCAAATCCCTTGTTCCACACATCGGGATAGGTTTCACTAAAATGATGTTTTTGAGCAATAAAAGATGAATTTGGGAAAAATGAGAGAGGGTTTTTTTTGAAACAGGCCAAAGAAGAAAAACCTCCTTCACGTTTTACACAGGTGTCATGGTTTTAGAGAAATTTCAAAAATACCGTTGCCTCAGGAGAATTGATGCACCTCTGAAGTGACCTTGGGAAAATCAAGCTTTCTCCTAGCTTGGTTGGCCAAATTACTTTATTGATGAGTCAAATGATAACTAGAAACAAATATATTTCCAATGAACTATCATGTACTTAATTTGGAGTTGAGGAAGACCTTTAAAAGTTGACTGCAACAACACTCTGCCTTGAGGCAGCCTCATTCTACTCATTTTGGCCAGTCTTGGGAGATTTGATTTTTGACAAGGTAAATGAACTCCAAATTGAAAAATTCCACTTGTTTTGGAAATTAGACTCAAATATATTTCCAACGAGCTATCACATGCCCAATTTGGACATCAGGAAGGCCTCCAAAATCTTCCTGTAAAATGGCGCGGTGCATAGAAGAGTGGGCGCGGCGCATTGGGCACGCGTGGCGCACAGGGCAGTTTCACACAGTGTAAAATTACACTGGCATGGCGCACACAGCCTGCGTAGCGCACTGGGATTTTCACACAGTGCATAGGCCCAAGACTAAAATTTTCTGCCAGTCTTCTCCAAAATTTAATTTTACTTGGTTGCTCCGTGTTGAAGTAAGTTAAAGTCGATCCCATATTGCTCATAGTTTGTGTTGGGAGTTGTTTAAATATTGGTTGCAGATTGGATACGAGAGTTGAATGGAAAAGCGTAAACCTTATCATTGTGGTAAGAAATTCTCCTTAGGGTTTCAATTGGTTTATTAAAAATTCATTTTCATGCCGAATACTCACTGTCATGCTATCTTTTTCCACCTATGATTCCTTTCTCATCAGTGTTATATTATCATTATAACCTATATTTTATTTCCTCTTACACCTCTAAGAAGCATTCACTCCTAAAGCCCCTATTCCCTAATATCCCAAGTCATTTCTCATTCATATAATCATTTCATTTCCCATTGTTTTCCCTTTCCCCATATCATTTGTAAAATTCCCAAAATCCCAAAAATTCAAATAACTGTCCATTGTTCCTACATTTGCCAAATTCTCAAAGGGCAAATAGCACTTGACAAGACCTCATTATCCTTACTATCCCTATTTACCACTGTCCCATATTCTTTACAGTTCCATTTTATATTTTCAAATCAACCAAACATACACTTGTCATACACATTTCAACATCATGACAGACACAGATTCATCAATGAAAAAAACAGTGATTCCGCCACTGAACTACATGCACCAGGCGGGCAGTGAAATGTCGGAAAAGGCCTGATCCACTTCAAATTTTGGCTGAAGCTTTTTTGCTTGAGAATGATACTTGATGAGGGATCTTCAGTCCAAATTTCAAGGGATTTGAAGGAAATTTTGTCATTTTGAAATTTTTTGGTCACAACACAGGTTTTTCCGCCCGACGCATCGCGCCACTTGGCGCGCGCTTATGATTGGGACATCTTCTGGAGGAAAACTTGATATTTTTGAGTTTTTTATGATAAATTATGCATGTTCAGAAATGGCTGAGAAATTTCATCAAGTTCTGGATGGTCTTAAGGGTCAAAAACACTCAAAAAATGGCCTTTCTGCCACTTTTTGCACCAGCAGGAACCAGTCTTGGGAGATTGAATTTTTGGAGGGTGGAGTGAACTCCAAATTGAAAAATTCCACTCGAGTTGGAAAGTAGACAGGCGGAGATTTCCAACAAGATATCATGAGCTCAATTTGGACTTCGGGAAGTGCCTCAAAAACAGGCTCAAAGTTGCGCGACGCATTGAGCTTTTGGGCGCGGCGCATAGAGAAATTTGGCCTCATTTTGACTCTTCAGCTCAGAAATTCGCCCCGTTTTGACTAGTTTCACTTTTTGATGTAACTATTGATCTATCTTGATGTAATTTGATGATTATGATGTAATTTTGTCTCATTTTTACTTGTTCTAGAGGATTCATTCACTAAAAAGTGAAAATTAAGTGAATGGATCAGTTTCCTAGCATATAGAGGCAAGTTGTTTGATTGCCTAGATTTCAGTTCCTAGTTCAGAATTGGTTGAAACAACTCCTAGAAGGATGAAATCGACCCCTACAGTCATGGGAAGGGGTTAAGATGGTCTATATCATGTATTTTCTGAGACATTTTCAGGGTTGGACTCTTGGGAATAGTTTGGCACTTCATTGTACATACACTTCAACATTTTTGGCAAAGGAAAGACCAGAGTTTTGCAGCACTTGTTGGGATCCTTGTGGCTCTGAGTTTTGATGATTTTTTTTTCCATGTATCTGTAATTTTCATTGATGTTTATGTATGCCATTTCCCTTCTCTTTGCTTCTGAATTAAACAAATGAGTAACTAAGGTAGAATTCATTAGTTTGCTGGTGCTCTGCCCTAAAATTTTGTTTAGTTTTATATGTTTTCATCTGTTTGAAGAGGATCCTTGCAACGTCTTTCCCTCTTCAGCTCCTCAGTAATCTTTTCTATCCGTTCATTCAATATAAGACATCAAAGCCATTGCCTTCCCTGCCCCAACTCGAACTCTGCAAGAAATTGGCCTCATCCCCAAGCCCAAAATTTCCTTTCCCTTGTTTCCGACAAAAACCTACAAAATCATTTCAAACTCCTTGATTAATATACCTAGCCTAAAATTAGCACTCATTTCAGTCATCTCAAGCCCTATTGATACATTTTTCCTGAGATTGACCCGGAGAGAGCCCTCTCCTATTCTGGTAGGGCTAGCTACCAGACTGAGCGTGGTTTGGTGTTACCCTGAATCTCGCCTTCCTTCAGCCTAAGGTGGATTTGGGCTATAACACTGTGTACAAGAAGAGCTCATCTATACATTCCCCTTGGGGTTTTGTACAAATCATGAATCACAGAGAGTAGATCTGAGATCTAGAGTTGCAGATCTACAGAATTATTCAGAAATTAATGAATCATATAGCATAATAGTATATCAGATTTGAAACATACATGGATTTGGTGGCTAATCCATGGATCACCACAGTGAGAGGAAGACTCCTAACACCGGAGATCTCTCCTCTAGAATGCAGAAAAAACACCTTGCAACTCGTCCTTTTCAAATAACACAGTATAGGGAGAGAAACTACGCTGTAGGCTCTGAGAATGATTTATCCTGATGCCAAGGTCTGGATCTGAAGCTCAATCAGCTAATGCACTCTTCGAGGAGGTTAAAACATAGACTCACTGAGAAGAGGCACTAGTAAAATCTAGATCTGAGCAGATCTAGTGTTTTGCACTTGCTGCAACTCACAAGGACAACCCAACCCTCAATAGGATCAGCGCAGTAGGTGTAAGGCGAAGCTTGGCCAAATCCTGATAGTGGACAATATGGAACAAGTCTCCTCCAAGAGCTGCTTAAGGAAGGAGGTGGGAATCCTGAACAGGAAAACCCAGAGAGGAGTGTATAAACAGACAATACCTTCAGAAAATAATATCTTCAAAAACCCCTTCAAGCTCCTCTCCTCTTCCTTTTATAATATTGGAGTCTTGTCAAACCCTAAACCACTTCATTAGTTTAGCTCTTTTCACATGTAGAATCTACTTCTAGAACTGTGTTGTCCCTCATGGAGGTTCAATGCATCTATACTGCACTGTAGATATGGTCAAGGTTGACTTGGTCAAGTGATCAAACTCTTTCACACTCAAGTGTGTTTTATAAAATGGCTCAGATTTAGCCATGTTCACATTGGGCATTGATTTATTTTGTTATTTTTAGGAGTTTTACATGTCCTCCTCTACATTTTATCCATCAACATGAAATGAAAAACTAAACAATGAAAAATAGGATATTCCCATTAGCTTGGGATAATTGGGAATATTACATATAGGATCCTCTTTCTTCTTTGATTTTGAAGAATTTTTGGAGAGTTAGCTTCTCCTTGAATGCTCTAGACTGTGCCTTGTACTCTTCAAGATATCGACTGAGAGTCTCATGAGTCTTAGGTGTTCTTATTTCTTCATTTCTACACCTCTCACCTTCTCCAAAGAAAGTGGGCATAGTGGATCTATGAGGAGATCTATGATTCTCTAGTTTTTTTTCTTCTGCTGATAGGAAGTGCTTGGACGTTCCTCTTCAAATATACTTCTTGGATCTTCTCTCTGTCCTTCCTTTTTCATTGTATTAACCTCCTTGGAGAGATCTTGCATGGATCTAAAGAAAGGAGTGGCATAATTTTCATCCTCCATGATAGATCTCATCTAACTGCTTCTTCTTTTTATGTAAAATATGAAGTGTCCACAAGCTGAGCCAAAGATCATGCTCTGATACCACTGTAATATCCAAAAAGGAAGAATGCAGTAATACTTAAACACAATATAAGGACTGAAACTAAGTAAAAAATAAATCTTAAGACAATATCAAAATTTATAGAGATGTTGAGCCATTTTATTATGTTGGAGAAGATTTAATTACATAATGTACAAAATATGAGGAGATCTAGCTAAAGAGATGGCCTAGAATCACGCAGAAAACATGCCACAATAGGCACTGTGTAACTGAAGAGCCACTAAAGAAAATACTTCGTTGTCCCTCCAACAGAATATGAGCATATGACTATAGCCTGAAAAGGAAAATGCAGATCTACTCAAATCTGGTGCTCAGATGATGCCAAGATTCAAGACCTGGCCAATGTGATGGATTCCCAAGATAGCCTAGAAAGGGTTTTCCAGATCTACAACTATGGAAAATCACCCTCCTAGGATTTGATCCTTGATCTGCTGGGAAATACATATTTGAAGTTAGATCTAACAAATAGATGGCTGAAATATCTCTCAAGGTCAGATCTAAGCTTGAAGGGTTGATCCTTTCTTCAGATCTACAAGCTAGAAGCTCTAGATCTAGCTTCTCAATCCTCCAATGATGATTAAAACTGCTGTAGCACAACTTCCAATAGAAACTGCACTATGTGGGAAAGAGAGGCCTTCTTATTGCTGAAAAATGATGCAATAAACTGCAGGCTGATGGAAAGACTGATGGAAATGTGAGGGGATGATCTCCCATAGGATTACTAGCTAAAATGCTAGCAACTTGCTTCCTCCTTTTGGATCTGCAAACTAGACAGTGTAATTCTTGAAGGAAGTACTACTGCTAGGAGGTAAATAAGTTTTGGGCTGATTCCAGATATGAAATGAAGCTCTAGGAATGTTGATCTATAAGCCCAAGGTGATAGGAATAAACCCTCACTAGTTCTCTAGTTGAAGTACTGAAGACAACTTCCACCTTCCAAACAGATCTTCAGAAATCTGCAATTCCTGAATATGAATGTTCTACAGAAAGTAGGAAAATATATGTGGCACCAATTCCTAATGTGGAATGCAGTACAATACTCTTTCTAGAGCTACTCTATTAAAGAGGTGGTATTCCTTCTCGGGAACACCCTGTGCTAAACAACACTTGCAATCTCTGCTAAACAACCCAACAAAGCAATGGAATGTCACATGAAAATTCCAGATTTGAAAATATCCTTAACATCAACAATCACCAGGATACCCATCCTTTCCTTCATCTCCTTTATATAATGTTTGAGCCTTCCCATGCCTTGGCCTCCATCTAGACTGCGTTGTGCATGTGGACCAAATCCTCCATGTTTGACTGCACTGTTTGACCAAATCATCCATCATGTCTAGGTGCAATATACACCCTCTCCATCATGTGTGCATTAATTGCACAACTTCCTCCATCATCTTATCATGAATGCTTCATGATCTCTTGTTTGACATCTTCAAGACCTTAGTTGACTGTGTCAACCTCTGTGATCTATCTCATAAATGAGACATGATCTCCAATCCCATTCACATTAGTAGTTGCTCAGCTACATCATTTTGTAGATCTAGGCCTAATTAATCCACATTCAAAAAGAAAATGTGGATATTTATTCTTATTGAGGATTATGGGTCCCTCCACCCTTTTATTTACTTAATTCATTAAGAAAATTAAGAACTCTAATATTCCAAATATCAAGTGAAAATTTCGGAATATTATAGTCCTCCTTGGCACAATGTCTCTTGTCCTTTAGCAACTACAAAAGGAGATGCAAAGCCATCTATTCCCCACCAAATGGCATCCACATAAGGAAGGATTCCTCCATCGGCTGCATTGTGTTATGCATGTTTGGTTCCAAAGTTGTCTTTCAAAAACATATAGGATGACTTCCAACTGTATGGTTAGATTCTTTCCTTCCACTATGAAGTGCCAAGTGACAACTATATGAGTTCCAACTTCATCATTAATACATGAGATACATAAATTAAAGTGGTTCTTTCCACAAAGGAAAAGCTCCCTCTCACTATACATCTCTTCATCCCATGCTTTATGAATTTGATTGAGCATTGGCATGCTCCCATCCTTAGCCCTGTTGGCCTTTTTGGATCCAAGCATCATTCAAACATTATGAAAAAGAAGAAGGGAAGGAGTTATATGGGTAGAAAAAGATGTCAAACCATATTCTCCTAGTAGTAACCACTGGAGTAAGGCCCTTTGCTGCCATCCTACATCTCCTTTATGTAATATGGTCAAGCCAAACTCTCCTAAAAGAAACCAAAGCAACAAGAGATCTTGTTGCTTTCTCTCCTCCACTTATGCAGCATGAAGCAAAAACATACTGATAGACACGTGGAATGTCACACCAGCCCAATACAAATGAACTCCATTAATGCACATCATGAGAGAATCATGCCAAGCTTTACCCAATACAAAACACATAGACATAGGAGATGTCATGTGGTGGCCAAAATGTCTCAAGGGAAACCAAAATGAACATGCCTTCTTTTGTTGCATTTTAACATTGATATACAACGCCCGAATCAGAAAAATATGAGCTATTGGGTGGTATCCATACTCACCCAAGAGCAGCAAGCGCATCCATGCCTCCTTCATTTCATAAGTGTTTTTACAAGGCATGGATCAAAGAAATAGGAACCTTTGGGAAGTGACAAGAATCTCCCAAGGGAAAGAGTTCAAGAGTTTCTCTCGTTGGAGCATGTGCTCCATATTCCTCTTCATGAGGTACTATATATGCTCTTGTCATGGTTGCACTGTTATCTCTAGCCTTCTCTTCCTCCTCTTCAATAGTTGAGAATTCCTCATCATCAATAAGAGACCTTAGATCTTGGTCTTCTTTTGAAGGAGGAATCTCCATGTCTTCCTCTTGAGAAGAAATCTCTTCATGCAATGGGGACTTTGCCCTTGGCAAGATATCATACAAGTTTGCATCCCCTGAAATGGCTTTCTGAAATGGAGCTGAGTTTATGGACCCTTCCAACATATGCAAAAGTTTTGTTTGATATGGTTTGATAGTCTCCATAGAAAGTGTTTCATAAAAAATTTCATCAAACCTTTCCACTATTCTTCTAATGAAATTTGCATAAGTATATATATTTGAATTATTTAAGGAAAAATATTCAAACAACCACTAAGAATAGGCCTTACCCTCAAGATGCAGTGCTGCTACTTCGATGGCTTCCTTTTCTGAAACTTGATGTTGTTGCACATAGGTGTCTAGCTCCTTCACCCATGCCATAGCTGGACATTTAGGTGACCCATATAAAGTAGATAAAAAGAATCTACCCACACCATGCTACTTTCTCCTTGTGCTTGTTTCCTCCTTGATCTTGCAAAACCCTTGGAAGTTCAAGTGATCTTTAAACTCCTTAGATTGAGTTTCATACTCTTGGAAATAATCATCAAGAGTCTCCTTCTTTGGCACATCTCCTCTCTTCTTATTGTTTGTCATGAACAAGTGGCTGATAGAGCATTGTAAAACTGATGATGTGGTTGAATTCTCACACCCATAATATGAGGAATTAGAGCTTTCCTCATGTATATATCTTTCAGATCTTGTTGAGGGATCTCCATGTTTTTCCCTCCACATTTCTTTGATGTCTTCGCTTATACCCTACAAAGTTTGAAAGAGAAGATTTGAGAACCTCTTTCCTCCAGAAAATAAGGGTTTTCTTTGATCTCTCATGCTGATATTATCCTTCCCATGAGAAGACTACATAATGATTTAAAAAAATAGGTTGAGCCAAGATTAGGGCTCTGATACCACTGTAATATCCCAAATGGGAAAATTCAGCAATAAATGCATGAAAAACGTGTTTTTCAGAAATATAAGTTTAAACAGAAAAATGCATCCCACGAATCCATTAGATATGACAATATTAAACTTATATCTAAGAGGAGATCACACACAAATTACTTTTTCCAAGTTAAACATGCCTCCCATGCTCAAAACATCCCAAAAACACTGAAACCTTAAGACTGCTACAAACATAAATTATTGCATAAAGAGACAGCGTAGTTATTTGAAGGTTATACTTAGAAAATGGAGAGAAAATTCAGATCTGATTATTTCTTAATCAATAGAGCACAAAAACAGAGATCTAATGTCTTTTTACATAGATCCAAGATGACTCGACAAGGGTTTCTTGACAGAAATGATATACATGAAATATCTATTGTAGTTCTATGGCTGAATCATGTTGTATGGCTGAATAACTACATAAATATGGCTGATCATGCAAATAAATGGTTGTAGCTCCTTTTTCTAGCTTTTCCAGAATAAGGTTGATCCTCCTCCTGGGAAACTAGCTCTCAAAACAAGGGATTAAACCCCTCCATTGCAATACCTTAAGAAATAACACAGTTTCTAAAAGGGACTACACTGTTGCTGAAGGTAACTGCTTGGCCTCACACCAAATAGTCAAAAATGCAGCACCAAATTCTCTCCTCAGATTTCTTAAACAAGATCTCCAAGCAAGAGTGGGGAATTCCCGCATGACAAAACCCTTGCACTAAACAGTGCAGAAAAATTGGCTAAATAGCCAAGGAATGAAAATAAGTATAAGCAGAAAACATACAAAATATATTCTTCAATCATGCCTCATATGGCTGCCATCCCCTCCATTATATAGTTGATGAGTTTCCTCATCAAGGGTCCCACCCAATTATGAGGTTGCTTCCATGCAATGGCTCCTCCACCAAAATTACGCTATCTCCAATATTCTTTCTTATATTTTTATAGCACTGTTTAATTTATTCAATCCTGACTATATCAATCTTGATCGAATCAACCTTGACTGGATCTTCATGCATTGTCTCTTTTCACACTCAAGGTGTCTTCATTTTGACTAGCTAGATCGATCTTCATTCACATTGAGTTGTCTTTATTTAGGATCCACTCTTCAAATATTAATGTTGTTGCATTGGTAAAACTTGACTCTTTCTAGACATTTTAGACCCTGTTCACACATGTGGATGCTTTATTTGGTTATTAACATGATCCCTTTTCACATTATGAGGGATTTTATTCCTACTTAAGCAACTTATGACTTATTTTCCCATTTATTCATCTAGCTAGATATTTCAAGAAAAATTAATATTCCTATTAGCTGCACACTAAATTACAAATATTACAGTTGGCATAGTGCAAAATATCTAAAATGTGCCCCAGAACCCTCCTTGTTGATCTCCCAAGAGAAGGAATCCTTCCTCCTATGGAAAACTAGCTCAGAAAGTGGGTTTCTCAAACCTCCACTGGAACACCCTGCAACGCAACAAAAATATGAACAGAAACTACACTGTAGCTGAAGACTAAAGCTTGGCTATAATGTGAGATGCGTGAAAATGATAGATCAATACTCTCCCAAGAGGCCTCTCAAATAAAGAGGTGGGATTCCTGCTCGGGAACACCCTGTGCTAAACATCACTGCAATCTTAGCTAAACAACTAAAGAGAGCAAGAAATTCTAAATAGAGATATCAAAATAATTATCATAAGCTAAATCCATATGGCTGCCATCCTATTCCTTATAAAAAATGTGAGCCATCTCACCTTAGGTCCCACTCATTAGGGTTTCCACCATCATGTAATCAATCTCCCTCCAAAATTGCGTTGTTCCACCATTAATGCCACTCCTCCATAACAACATTGTTTGATTTGGTCAAATTTGACCAAGTCTTCATGATCTAGTCTTTTTTCACACCTAAGGGTCTTCAATCTAGCTTTTAGATGACCTCTATTCACACTAGGAGTGTCTTTTATTCCTACTAAGGGGATTTATGGGTCTCTATACCCTCTTATTCTTCTATCTAAGAGAAAAATTAGAATTTAATATTCCAATTAGTTGTGTGTTAATTTACGAATATTACATAAACCCCATTATTTCATTCTTTTGGTAAGTGTACAAAGATTGAAAATGGTGCACTATGTCCCCCATTCACCCATCAATTTTTCTCCCATCGCAGCAGTCCCTGGTCACTCTTGGTCGAAGTATCACACCCTTCCCGTATAAGCCAGCATGACATTCATAACCAATATATACCCACCGTGGATGTCCTACCAAGTTGAGGGATTTCCCCATCAGAAATAGTTATGACTGCCACCAAGCTTCTTTTTATACTCCAACCCTGGGCCATTGAATCCCCATAATTATTTTTCAGTCACCCCTCGCCTTAATTCCTGTGTTAAAATTATCACATCTAGGATACTGATCCCTTGCATCAACAACTCTCTCATTCAGTTGAGGCTTCCTTTTTGTCGACATCAACACCTATTTTCTAAAAATGAAGTGGTACCTTGGACCAACCCTCTGTACAAAAGGCACATCCTTGGGTGGCACTATGGGAGGCATCATTGCCCACAGATGTCACCAATCCTCTTGAAATTTGAGTGCAACACAAGCTTTCATGTCAAGATGGAATTGTACCTTACAACCATTGCACTTTTATTAAATTCATCGAAGATCCGTGCCTTGATAAGCATCTCTTTCAGCAATTCTTACATGAGAAAGTCCCAGTTAGACACCCATTCGTATCATGCACATTTATATGCCATGCCAAGATTACTCATGTGGGTACCACATTCCACCTATTTTCAAATAAAAAATGCCTGTGAGGGCATCAAAAATCATCATCATGAACCAGCAGATCACTACCATACTAGTGACACTGACATAATATTTATCTGTCAAATCGATTTTTTTAGCTAGCTAAAGCATCATGAGCATGGGACATACACACCTAGCATAAAAATTGTATTTATTGTATTATACCATCGCTTGCAAGGTTCCAACAGGACATGGTCGCTCTTCAACCCAGTGCAGGGCGTCTCCAACTTCATAGTACACGCAACTCTCTCTCTCTCTCTCTCCGCACAGTATACAGAAAATAAACTATAATGTCTTTTGGCTATACAGTTCTTCCTAGACCTCACACATTAGTGGGAAACTATTATCACTGGAAAATTGGACAAGCAAAGATGACATTATTAAATTTCAGGTAGAAGTTTTTACAAGGCCGAGGAATATTACAGAATCTGAAGTGTTTAAAAATCTCTAAGGTCTAGAAGGAAAATCAAATTGTGCACTGAAGGAACCAAAAAAATGGGCCTTTGCACGCACTTTTCTTCGATAAGCATGCCTTTGCGTGAATTTTCCTAAAAAAGCCACATATAACTGAGAGTGGCGGAAGTCACTTGTAGGACTATAAGGTGCACTTCAGGACATTGAAGTGACACTTGAGGCCGACTAAGGATAGCCGCCCAAGCTTCCTTAGGACTTCAAGGGAGCACACAATGGATTAATGTGACACACAATGGGATCACCCCCCTCTCTTGGGTCACCATCAATCAATGTAACAAGAGAGGAAAGGAGAGTTTGAATTCTCCTATAAAAGGCCACCAAGAGATGAACAATAGGAGAACACATTTTTATGCTACTCATAATTGCCCCAGGCAATATAGTAGTGTATGATCCAGCACAGAGATAGAGGGGACTCAATTTTTGGCCATCCAACAAATCCAGACCTTCAAATTAGAGAGAGGAAGACTTTGTGCCAAGGTAGCTCGAAAGTAAAGACATCGTTACATCAGGTCTTAGAACTCCCTAGTTCTAAGTGCCCCTTGGAAAGTGGGTAAACGTTTCATCCTTTATTCCTACTATTCCTACTAGCACTCAATAAGAGGGGATTTAAGCGTCACCATTTGGATTATTGAAGTTGTTTGACTCTATTTAGAGCTTTTGTATTATTTGTTTTAGTTTAGATTTTATGTTTGAATATGCATGCTATTTCACTATTTAGTATGTTTATGTATTAGCATGTTCCCTAACTTTCTTGACTTCCTTTATTTTCTACCTATGACCGAGAACTTAAGAGGAAAAACCCACTCCTCTTAAGTAGGTGTGATTTAGTACATTCGTGTGCCAAATACGCATACAAAAGAAACATATTGTCAGAGTGTCTGATCGCATTCACCGATTTTTAACTCGAGTTATTCGAGAAGTATTCTTCTATCGTGATCATCACACTGATTAGTTTAACTTTTCTTTCTGCAATTGTAGTTTTTTTTAGACCTACGAGTATCGCTATGTGCCAGAACATATATTATTTTGGGGGTTATTATGTACTTTGAACACTATTTTCAAACCAAATCGATATATATATCTATATATATATATATATATATATATATGCTCTTTTCCTATTCCATGCATGTTGTAATGATTACAAATTTTGCAAATGTTTATCTAGAACATAATTAGCAAGTACATCTTTCAATGTATACATGTGTCATGGAATGTAATGATATGTAATGTAATCAAAATTTCTTTCTAACAAATGAACATGTAGATACATTCTCAAAATTTGAGGGTGTCTAATGGAATCTTCCCCATACAGTTGTAGGACAACAAGTAGTGAATCTCGGTTAACAACCAGTTCTCTAATGCTGAGAGAGATTTCTTCGAACCGAAGCTCAATAACTACACTATATTAAGAAATTTTATTGGTTGTATGACCTAAACATATACCTTACAGATCTACTAACTCACCATTAGGTTCATAGATATCCCAGGCTGCAAAAGATAGATTTCAGGTACTATGGTAGGCACCATCTCCGAAACTGACATAAGGTGTCAAAGACATAAGCAAATCAAGTAAAGCAAGATAAGCAGGAAAACTACTTGTAAACGCACACCAAACCAAAATGTACTTAAATGAAAAACAAACTAATGTATATGAGTAATTACATGAGAAAATCATGCATAATATTTCTTTAGATAAATCCCATTTCAGGGCTTATCCAAAGGATTACCTTCATATTCAATGAGCTCATAGGCCTCTTTATGAAAAACACATTTTACAATGTATGACCCATGCTACATAGGTTCGAAATTTCCTGCCCCTAGTTTACCGTGTGCTTGGTCATAGAGAAGAACCAAGTCTCCTTTTGAGAAGGAATGTGGAGAAAATGTCTGATCAAAACGGGCTTTGACCCATTTCTTCTATGCTTCGGTAACCAAAGTGGTGAAGCAACAAGTTTCGTTAAGCCTTTCCAAATACAAGAGACGTTCCTCCTCTGGCGAGGTATTCAAAATTAATCGATAACTATTTTGAGCGAAGGAATTTCACATTCAATCAGAAAGGTTTCTTTGAGGCCATATACTAACTGAAATTGAGTGAATCTAGTAGCATTCTTGGCTAAGGTTCGGTATGACCAGAGAGATGAAAACAACATGATATAATATTTTTAATTGTGCATTAGAATAGTGCGCCGAAGCATAATAACTAAAACTTTATTTACTGCTTCAACTTGGCCGTTGGCCTGAGGGTAATATGGAGTTGAACTGTCGTGATGCTAGCCCAGCTAAGAAGTCAACTTAGCCATCATGTAATGGCAGAAATGAGATCCATGGTCTTTTAAAATGGCTTGAGGAATGTCAAACCGAGTGATAACATGATCGAAGATAAATTGAGCCGTAATTTTACCATCAACAACATATGTAGGCATCACCTCATCCCATTTAGTGAAACAGTAAACGACAATGATGATATAAGAATGCCCCCCGGCTGAGTGAGGGTTACATGTCATCAAGAAAATAACCCATTTGTAAAACTGACTGATGGTAACAGCTAGGTGTAAGTGTGCAAGTGGGGTATCGAGACAAATGCCTTATTTAGAGATGACAAAGCCAAGGAGTCTACCAAACTCAATGCAGAAAAAACATTTATGCGGATTCAAAAAAATGTTATATTGTCGGCAGTGTAAAAAAATCTTCAAAAGGTGCGCGGGATGATTGTGACACTTAGTTTAATGAGAAAGGAGGTCATCCAAGTAAGCCTATATAATGTGCTTAATTTCATGGAAAGAATGGGATGAGAGGTAGCACTTAAATTCTTCAGAAAGAAAGGGATATTTTTGTAAGAAAAGGTTCCCCATGGATAGATAAAGGTATTCTTGTGTTGATCAACCAGAAATATTTTAATCTTTTTGTAGCTAGAAAAACCATACATAAAGGAGAATATCTCACTCCCAACGCATTCATCGATGATATGGTCAATAAACAGAGTGGGATAGTTATCTTTCAAGAAGGCTCAATTGATATCTTGATAATCAACACAAATGTGGATGCCACCCTTCTTTTTATTGATAGGGACAATATTCGACCCCAATCTCTCAATGGGATAGGATAAATAAATCCAGCCTTAATAATTCTTTCAACCTCTCCCTTTATGGCGGCAGCCTTTGTAGGGTGCATAGGGTGAAGTCACTAACGAACATGCTTCACGTCACGGTAAGTAGGTATTTCATGCACTACTATACTTGGGTCGATGTGAGGCATTTCGTCATAGGACCATGAAAATAAATATCGAAATTCTTGAAAGGGACTAGTATAGAACTTGACCTCATCTGGAGAGAAAGTCACCCAAATGTGAATGTTCTTGAAAATTCCTAGTTTCACAGAAATGTCGATAGGAATTTTCTGAGTGAAACTTCCCATGTTCCCCGCAGATAAGACCTCATGAGCTGACATCAGTGTTGGGAGTGGATCATGTGGAACATGGTGATGGAGATCTTCAAGACACTGCTGAACTACTCCAGGGATTAGGAGAAATGCTAAAGGATGATGAGTATCATTCTAGGGTGTTTCCTTGAGAGACATAGTTTCCACTATACTTTTTTTAGATGGAAATGTCTCATTTAGGGGATCATATGAGTCTGAGGAACTAAGAAAAGGAGACTGGGAGTACGTGTCAAAATTCATGCTAGAAGTAGCATGTTCAGAATAATTAGCCAAAGATGATAATATTTCACAATAATTGCATTCTACCAGACTTAACAACATCACATCGCCAAACGAATAGACCTGATTAGGTGAAGGGATGATCCAAGGATCAGAAGAAGTTGAGATCATATTGACATAAGCATTGTTTGGTGGAGGAAGAGAAATAGACCCATAAGGGTAGAACCTTTGAAAATTCCTTCCCCCACACTCTCATAGGGTGTGGTGGTGTGGTCTACATATGAAACATTTCCTTTCGAAGAAGTGGAAGTGAAAAAGGAAAACCGATCAATAGTGATGATATTTCCTTCATGCGGGAAAAAGAGAACACAAAATAGAGTGGATGGCATGCAAATCAATGTGAGTCCAACTGCGACCAAGGGGAAATTATAATATATTTTGGCATCAATGAATTCAACCTCAACGTTGACCATTTTTCGTTCTAATGTGATAGGAAAGTTGGGAAGGATACTTATGCCAATATACTGGGTTATCAGATCCTAGCATATGAAAACTCATGTGCTTTCTTCTCCCTAAATTACTCAAGAAAAAAATTCTTCATTAAGAAAACATTTGATGCAGCTTAGAATATACATAACGGAAAAGAGAGCCATACAACAAAATAAAAATGTTGATATACAATAATACAAGAAATTCCTTGGCCAACTATTACAGTGGATGGCCTTTCGGCTCTCATCCCTTTACAAAAATCTCTCAACCCATTCCTCACTCTCCTTGTATTCCTCACTTCCTCACTTGTTATTTCACACTCTCACAAGCTACATATTTATACATAAATATGAATTTATTCCATTCCATAAATTCCTCCACACAAATCTCAACTAAAATATAATTTAGATTTATCTTATTTTGGACTCAACTAAGTCCCGTTTATGGAATTTCCAATCCCTAGTTTATCTACCTAATTCAACTCCACTCATATCCTTAATTATTTAAGGAATATTTACAATAATCCTCACACTTATATTTTCTCTCTTAATTTATTAAAAATGAGAAAAATAATTAATAAAATTATTAAAACATCTAACCCCCTAAATTACATAAATGAATAATGAAAATTTATATTTGATGCTCCTGCATCAGACTCCCCATGTAGAGAAGTTTCCATAGACTCCTATCTATGAGGTCTGTTTCTTTTCTGTAATAATGTGATAACCACAAGTCTGGATGACTTTCTCCCTCCAGGAATCCAAACTCTATTCTTCCGCTGGTCCTTCGAAGTATCAACTCGATTTGGTAACTCATCATTCACTCTGTTGATCAGATTCCATTGGCTTCTCCAACACTTTTTTTCACCAATTCCTTGGAGTAATTCCTCATTGTCGAATTCTTTTGTCTCCAACTGAGCTAAACACTCAACTTTTTGCAATGGAAAATAATCAAGAATTACTTCTTGATTACAACTATAGTCATTTATTGCTTTTAAAGCAACAACTTTCTCGTCCGGTGCTGTACCTACATTCACCAGCAAACTATTAGTTTTAAAAAGATAAGAACTTCTGGTCTCTTTTGATGCTTCAAGCACCAATCTCCCATCATCAACTTTTTGGAATTCAATAGATTCTATTTTGAACTGCTAGCTGCTTCCATCTTTATCCTCATGGTTCACTATTTTTTTCTCCTTTATGTATCTATGGACATAATTTTCTTGCTACTTCTAATCTTCCATCTCAACTGCAAATAATTTCTGCTCAATTTCTCTGATTTCGACATCATATCTGTTAATGTTGTTTTTTGTACCTACAGTTACATCATTATTTGAAGAGTTATAACATTCATTCAACTCCATAAATGTTAAAAACATTTCATATCTATCATGCATAGTAACTGCAATCTCTTCTAGCTCATGTTCTGCAAGTGTTACTTCTCCCTCAGGTTCCTTATGCCACCATTCCAAGAACTCAATTTCCATATGAGATATTTCCAGCACTTCATCACAACTTTACTTCCTAGCTTCATTCTTCTTCTGGAAATATTCCTGAGCTTTCCTGGTTTCTGTATCATCACATTGTAAATTTATGTCAGCAAATTCACTAAGAAAATACATTTGTTTACCTCCTTGGAATATCTTTTCGACATTTCCATTATGATCCTACTCCATAACAACTTCAACTTGTTGTTTTACCCCAAACAAGAATTCATTTATGATTTCTTCCTGCTATAACAAATCAGTACCTTTCTCCTTTGAAAGGCATTCTCCATCACACTTCACCTCAAGAGTTTCATTCTCCTCTGTGACAGTTTCACCAGACTGTCCACCATCTTTAACACATCTTGAAAACATAGATAAACTGTGGGATTTAAAAATGCAAGGCTTCATACTGTTGAAACCTAATCCTATGGATGGGTGTGCATATGTATTTTTGTATATTAATTAATATTAGGAAATAAGGAAGGCCAAGAGTCATTGGGAGATGAATCCCAATAGCCTCACCTCCATGTATAAATCCATGTGCATTCTTCAGCTAATACACATTCTAAATTGAGGAGTTACCTCCTGGTTTGACATGGTATCAGAGCCAGCCCCACTATTGGCATTTCTGCCCTGTGGTGTAACTCCCTATCCTTTGCTCAGTCAATATTTTTTAATAGTTTTCTGCTGCTCTTAATTGCTAGACTGTTATTCTGCATTTTTTTTCCCTATATAGTACTGACATTTGCAGCTCCAGCTCCTGCAGCTCCTGAAGACTGCAGGCTCTGTCATTCTGCAAATTGCAGGCTCTACCATTCTGCAATTCCAGCAGTCCTGCAACTCTGTCATTCTGCAAATTCAATTTCAAAAAAAATTTAACGCCCTTTTGGGCCTCCTCCGTTCTCCATCGATTCACCCACTTCCCTCACTCCATTCCCTCACTTTCTCCCTACAATCTTCCACCTACCCATCGCCTTCCCCATTCCATCCCTCACACCATCCCCTCCATTCCTTCCATTGATACAGCGTTCCACTGATAACAACGTTCTGTTTGTCAATAATATAGCACTCTCTGTCACATATGTAATAGAGCGTTCCACTGATACAGTGCTCTCCATTCCATAGCGCCCCTCCTTTGGATACATCACTGTTTTAATAATACCACTGCATATACAGTCCGCACACTATTCAACTATAACACGCTGTCTTCCATAATACGCTGTCTTATTTTTCAACGCAGTCATACTGTCTTACGCCCTCTTACAATACTGGTATCAGCGTGTTCATTGCACACTCTTCATTTGTATACAACGCTGGTTCATTGTTTGACTGTCAATTGAAAACGCCGGTTTAAATAAAACGCTGGTCCACTGCTTTGACAAATGAAACGTCGGTTTGATATCGCTCTCATACACCTGGTTTGATACCGCTCTTATTTAATACCGCTCTCATATATGCTATATACGCCAGTTTCATAATACGCCGGTTTCATATGTTCTATCCCGTGGCCTGTCAATGTATAAAACGCTGTCACCTTATTCATAATACCGCCTCCCCTATATACCCGCCCTCCATTTTACATCAACTCACTCATATATTGCAATGCACCATTTTATATTATGTCCTGTTCTCCATATTACATTATTTCACTCCATATTCGTTTTGTCCCCCATTCATATTGTATTACGCCCTTCTTTTCATACCGCTCTTTTCATACAAATACCGCCATTCCATATCCCTCCACAATCATAAATTTTTTTTATTTCCCAAACAAAAAAAAATATACATATATATTTTTTTATGCAGAATTCAGTTTATAGCAAAGAGTATTTTTTTTAAATTTAGTCTTCAGCAAGAGTTTTTGAGCAGAATTAGTTTCCAACAAAGAGTTTTTTAAACTCAGAGTATTTTTTCCAGCAAGAGTTTTTTCCCTTTTAAACTAAATACATTTTCCAGCAAAGATTTTTTTTTGTTTTCTCTCCTTCAAGAGAAATTTTCCAGCAAAGTTTTTTTCTCTCCTCCTTCAAAAGAAGATGACAGTCCCTTCATCTTCTAAAGAGGCTACCTACTTGGCACAGAGAGAAAAGAGACATGCTTCAGGTCCATCCAGAGGAAGAGAAGGCAGAAGACGAAGAAGAAACTTCAGAGAAAAGGGGGGCAGACAATCTAAAGTTCAGCAGCAAACAAATCAAGACAGAGGTAAAACTTATGACAAAGACAAAGGTAAACCAGCTGAATCAGCCCATTCTGTTCTAGCACATTGTAACAATGGAGTAACTGAAAACCTATTTGATGTTTCATTTACTTCATGGAGAGATGATTGGTTGCTAGATTCAGGAGCAACATGTCACATGACATTTAGAAGAGATTTTTTTGAAGAATTCACTGACAAAGTTGATGGAGCAGTATATTTCGCAAATAAATCCAAACTCAAGCCATCAGGGCTTGGCACAGTCAGGCTTAAACTGCCTGGTCTTCCTGATCATATCCTACATGAGGTTCTATACCTCCCTGAGTTGAAGAGAAACTTGTTGTCCCTGGTCAAAATCCGGCAGCAAGGACACTCAATTCACTTGTTTGATGGCAAGGCAGAGGTCAGAAAAGCATCAGATCACTCACTTGTCATGGAGGGAATAGAAGAAGGGAGACTCTTGAAGCCGAAAGGTTCATCTGCTCATGCTCAAAACTTTGCATTCAGTTCACATCATGATGAAGGTACATTCCCATCAAGTCTTTTATGGCATGCTAGATTTGGACACTTAAACTATGACAGCCTTTTTTTGTTGAATAAAAATGGTGTTAATGGACTGCCTACGATTCCTAGAAAACCTAAGGAATGTGATGCTTGTATTCTAGAAAGCATAGCAAACAGCCATTTCATGATTCACACTCCAGAGCACATAGAAAAATTGAACTTGTTCATTCATATTTATGTGGCCCTATGCCTATTACTTCTACAAATGGAAACAAATACATGATGACATTTATTGATGACTACACCAGAATGTGTTGGATTTACTTACTGAAGAATAAGTCTGATGCTTTTCAAACTTTTAAGAACTTTCATGCATGGATTGAAAATGATGCACAAACACATATTGGCTCTCTACGTACTGATAATGGAAAATAATACACCTCAAATGAATTTGAAAATTATCTTCGTCAACATGGAATCAAACATCAAACAACAGTGCCATATAATCCACAACAGAATGGTGTAGCTGAAAGAATGAACAGAACCATCTTAAATATGGTCCGCTCCATGTTATTCTTCAAGAATGTAAAATTGATGTTTTGGGCTGATGCAGTTCTATGTGCTGTTTACATAAAGAATAGGTGTCCTTCAAGTTCAATTAGAAACAAAACTCCTTTTTAAATGTGGCATGGCCACATTCCTTCGGTAAAGCATTTCAGGGTCTTTGGGTCCACCTGTTATGCCTTGATACCCAAGGGTCAAAGGAACAAACTTGGTGCTAGAAGCAGAAAGTGTATCTTCTTGGGGTACTCCAATACCTCCAAAGGATATCGTCTCTATGATGAAGAAAATAAGAAGTTTGTGATAGTAAGAGATGTCATATTTCTTGAATCTTCCAAGAGTGATAAGGTTGTTGAGCGGCAACTTGATCGCCTGGATAGATTCACACATGCAAAGTCTTTCCAAGAATTTGATAATGTGATTCCACACCTTGAAGGGGGGATTCCGATATTGAATCAAACTGTGGAATCATTTCCTGAACCACACTCTCCCCCACATGAAGAAACAACCACGAATGACACATTGGATGA
Organism: Pinus albicaulis; assembly: GCA_034641835.2. Taxonomy (NCBI): domain Eukaryota; kingdom Viridiplantae; phylum Streptophyta; class Pinopsida; order Pinales; family Pinaceae; genus Pinus; species Pinus albicaulis. The sequence continues at coordinate 498,405,005 of CM076570.1, read as the reverse complement.
TGTGATTGACAGAATTGGGAGATTGAATCTTGAATCAATCCCAACTCAGTCAAATGACTAGCCTGGGCCATCTCAGAAAGGTCCTCCCAAATGGCTGACAAAGACACTGGAGAATGTTCATCCTGATGAGGTTGGAAAAACAAGAACAAGAAGTTCCACTCAACAAATCGAAGGTGATGTAGATAATTATGATTCTCCTGTTGATATGGATATTGCTTATAACTGTGAATTGAGTTTGTCTACAGATCATGAACCAAATTCCTTCAAAGAAGCCGCTTCTCATGATGAATGGAAAGAAGCGATGCAGAAGGAGTATGATGCATTGATAAATAATGGCACTTGGAAGCTAGTTGATCCGCCTTTGGGAACGAAACCAATTGGCTGTAAGTGGGTCTACAAGAACAAGTACAAAGCAGACGACTCACTTGACAAGCACAAGGCCAGGCTTGTGGAAAAATGATTCGCACAGAAAGAAGGAGTCGATTATGAAGAAACTTTTGCTCCCACAGCAAAATGGACCACCATCCGGACTCTCTTTGCCTTAGCAGCTCAGAATGGATGGAAAGTCCATCATATGGATGTAAAAACAGCCTTCTTGAATGGAGATCTAAAGGAGAAAGTTTATATGTCCCAGCCAGAAGGATTTGTGATAAAGGGTCAAGAACACAAAGTTTGCAAACTTGTAAAATCCTTGTATGGCCTCAAGCAAGCACCACAAGCCTGGTATGAGAAGTTGACCAAGCATCTTCTGAAACTTGATTTCAAACACCTTGATCTTGATGATGCAACTTTGTTTGTTAAGAAAGTTGGAAAAACAATTGTATATCTTGTGGTATATGTAGATGATCTTTTGATAACAGGAAACAATGAGAGCTATATTGCATCCATGAAGAAAGAGTTGAAGAAAGGTTTTGAAATGACCGATTTGGGTCATGTTCATTACTATTTGGGTATTGAAGTAATTCAACATCCTAAATTCATATTTCTTTCTCAAAAGAAGTACATTGGAGATCTCTTGAACAAGTTTGGCATGGATGACTGTAAACCCTTAAGCACTCCAATGGAACAAAACTTGAAGCTCACATCTATTGAAGGGAAGGAATTTGAGGATGCAACTAAGTATAGACAGCTTGTAGGAAGTCTTATCTATCTGACCACCACTAGACCTGACATCTCATTTGCTGTTGGAATCCTCTCAAGGTTCATGAAAAAACCTTGTGAAGGACATTGGTCTCCTGCAAAAAGAGTGCTAAGGTACTTGAAGGGAACTCAAGACTTTGGACTCAAATATAAACAGGTAGGCGACTTCAGCTTGATCGGATACTCTGATTCAGACTTTGATGGCGACAAAGAAACAGGGGTGTCTACTACAGGTTACACCATGAGTCTTGGATTAGAAGCTGTCTCATGGAGATCACGCAAACAGTCAGTTCCAGCAGATTCCACGACCGAGGAAGAATATGTGGCAGCAGCTGAAGCAACAAAGGAAATTGTGTGGCTCCAGAAAATCCTGGAAGATTTGCAGATGAAACAAATGTATTCCACTCCACTCATGATCGACAACACTTCTGCAATAAAGTTGGCCAAGAACCCAAAGTTCCATGATCGAAAAAAGCACATCAATACAAAGTACCACCTAATTCGACATCATGTTCAGGCCAAAACCATCCATCTACATCATTGTTCCACAAATGAGCAAACTGCTGACATCTTCACCAAAGCACTTGGAAGAGAAAAGTTTGAAAAGTTCAGATCGATGCTTGGACTCACCAACATCCCTTCGGATTAAAGGGGGGAATGTTGACACCTAATCCTATGGATGGGTGTGCATATGTATTTTTGTATATTAATTAATATTAGGAAATAAGGAAGGCCAAGAGTCATTGGGAGATGAATCCCAATATCCTCACCTCCATGTATAAATCCATGTGCATTCTTCAGCTAATACACATTCTAAATTGAGGAGTTACCTCCTCGTTTGACACATACCCTCATCTTCTTCTCTCGACAACACATCTTCAAATTATTATAAACTATCCCCATAGTTCACGAGATCTTCCTCATTGATCTCTTCACCCAGAATTTCACCCTGTTCTGGGCCATAAATGGAAACATCCATTTTTTTCTCAGCCTCTCTGAGTTCTTCACATCTCAACATATGATCAAGCTTCTTTAGCTCTTCTATCAACTGTATGTTTACCTGATGTTCCCTCTTTGCCTGTAGTCTCTGCCACTTTACTTCTTCCTCATGGTTTAACCATGTGTCTAGTCTTTCATATTTCTTTGCAATAACTCCATCAACAATTCAAGGTGAATTGTTATCTCAGCCTTCTCCCGCTCATAATCTTCTTCTGTCAACTTCTCACATATGCCACTTACCCTGGAATTTTCTTTCTCCTTCCTTCTGCTGTGGTCTTCATCAGGTCTTTTGAAATGACTATCAACAGTCATCTTCCCCTCTTTTGTGAACTTCATCTGTTCACATGTGGATTTCATTCAATCCTCCTTTCAACAATCCTTCACACTTCCCATTCGATAATGAAATCTATATACCTACGCATGACCTCTTTTTGTCTTCGAATAATCTCTGGGAAATTCTCTTGCTTCACTTTGTTGCAGACAATACTTTAGTAATTCATGTGTTACAATGACCAATTATTTGGGTGTCGGGCTCCATCGATCATGCACCCAATTACATTCAAACCCTTGAATTAGCTTATGAATCTTTGACTTCAGACTTACACCAATTCTTCATCTTGGATGAGAATACTCAATATTAACTCAAACTATCCAAACTTTCAGTTGACCCTAATAACCCAAAAATTATGATAGTAGATATTTTGAATTAATTCAAGTTATACAATCCTCCAATGAACATACACACCTATTACATTTTTTTAGGATGTAACATCTTCATTCTCTCTCATACTTCATTCTTATGAAAAATCATCAGTATCCCATTATCATTTCACATGATACTGAAGTCTTTAGTCGAAATGCAATCCATGTTTTCCAAGATTTATTTTAAGGTGAAAATAAATAAACCATCCAATTTTCAACATTCAAAAATATCTTCTCGAAATGATGTATCATACCTTATGCTCCCATTAAGGTTATCAATAAACCTTCTTTTTGCAATTGTAACTATCTGGATTCCACTCTTCTGTGTCATCTTTGTCACTGTTAACATTCGCATGCCCTTCATACCATAAGCTCGTCATCTCATTGAAAATTTTTTTCCTGCACTTTCATGCACCATACAACATCAATTCACATCTCTTCACCTGTGTACATAGAACAAGATATTCATATTCCAATCTCTTTGATAAAGAATATACAACTCGTACATTGTTTCCATCCTGAATAATTTCTTTTTAGCTACCACCACATGATGGCAAAACAAAGATTTACAACGTCAAGAAATTATGTTTTCAATCACAAATCAAAAGAATTCTCCTTTTTCCAACTACAAGCATTGGTCCAAAATGACTTAACCAAAACTGTGAAGAATCCACATTATGCATAATAAACCATCTCACATAAAAATGCATGTTTCTCTTTATATAACCTAGGATAGCACATTTTTTCATTCATTTTCCATTCATTTATACCTCCGCATTTGAAACATTTCCACACTTTCATAACATTTACAAAAGATCATCTTCTCGAGTATGACAGGGAAATTTAATCATCCATATTTTAAAATACCTCTACTCAATGAATATTGGTTCATTCAATGAGTAGTTACATTAAATATTCTCGTGGTTGAAACGATTCAACCCTTCTCTTGTGTATTCTTTTAGGAATACATTCAAGCCTCTACCGATTTACTTTGAATGCACAAGGTCGATTTTCTCCCCAACAAATAAAAATTTTCCCAACAACTTTCTAACATAATTCTTTTCTCAGCAAATAATGTTAGAACCCTTAAAAGTACGAAAAATCTCCCCTCTTAGCTTAAGCCAAGTTCCCTCATCTCAATATCTTCAATTTCAATTTCTTGCTTTGAAAACATGAAACCTTAATGTAACCAAATATCCTTTCAAGATTACATTCTCCAAAAAACCATACATGAAATATTTGCAAACACTTCACCTCGATCAATCCCAGTGACGTTTTATTACGCTAGAAGGTGGTATCATGGAAATACTGGATCCATACCTTGAATATTCCGCTGGAGCCGCACCTCTTTCACAAGCCCCACACATGATTTTTTAAGTGCATTGATACGATTGGATTCCAAAAATTGATGTAGAAAACACAATTTCTACTTCACAATTTAGTATAGTAAAATGTTCAATTTTACTAAAACCCGAATTTACTCTTCAACATGATGGAATTGATTCACTCCACACCACTTGATGTGTAATTCCAATTTCCATTTTAATTAATACATATAACAATGATGATGAATATTGCAGCCTTATGGAAACTTCATCTCACAATAATCGATGGGTCCCTCAAGGACTATTGTTATACATATAATAATAACATAATTGAAAGATGCATTTGGAATCCATTAAATAAATTCAACACAATATTTTGTGGTTGAACCCACGGTTCACACAACCCAACACCGCAATCAACCATACCAAACAACATCGGCGATATCCACATTCCATGAATCGGTTAACGCTGAGATAGACAACACAATGCCATGATAAACAATGCATTGGATGTCGCGGACTCCCACCTGTGATATAAGTTGTTCGTACAGAAATTATATTCCATTTGAAACATAAAACACTAATAACTGAATGATATCTATAACCCATCTTTAAAATTCGTAATTTCTACTGATCTCAATGCAAATAAAACATAAAACACTGATATCAATAACTCAGTTTTGGAAGTCGTAATTTTGTTTTGGGTAACTTCCATGACTCTTAACATAATTACCACTCTACTGTAAACATCGACACAGTAAAAAATAACTTTTTACCATAGATGGAACATCCTCTAGGAGGAAGGAAATATTAGGTGGCTATCTCGAAATTACTCCATGGATCTATTTCAACATCTTACGCAGACTCCCAGAACTTTAAATCGCACCTTCAACCTTCATCTTGTAAAACAACCTTTCGAGGAGTAATCAACGCTATGCCACCATTGACTGTGCTTGCATCACTGCTGAATGTACTTGACTCCTCTTACCCACTCTACGATACCATATTTACATACCTATTCTGTCCACACAACAATCAAACAAAAAAATATGTTTCAGCTCTTATAAGTTGGAATTTCGGTTTGAGAATGCACTAATCTCCACGCAATGACTCAATGAAAATGACTGTGCCACTATCCAGCAATGTTAACTGAGGTTAAAACACAAAACACCACCATTAAATTTGCTTGATGGTACTGACCTCAACACAACTGACATGCCATTCTCCAATGCTGGATAGTTGAACTAAATATGCTATTACCTGAAAACATGAACATGTTGATTGCGCCCCCTCTAATTAGCTTTTCAGCATTATACATTTTTGTTGCATCAAAATCCCAGGGAGTCTTGGTTAATGTCTTCTCACTGAAACATAAACCATTCAATCAACCCACGATGTCAGGTTATGGCACTGGTGTCACTAAAATTTTATTGTCACGGCTTTTCCACCACGGATACACTGCACCGTCCAAGGCTTTCAATGTTTCAACGTTTTTCTTGAGTGTATTTTCCTACGTCCACCCAATGGCCACACTCCACTACAACATTTTAAACTATTCATCACCCTCCACAACGAAAAATCATTTTCCTGCAATCACACACTTATAGATAGCATATACGTATAGTTTGCAGATTCAAAAAAAAAATGTAGAACAGGCATCTTTCCAGCTCTGATACCAAATGATGCCAGGATACTGGGTTATCAGATCCCAACATATGAAAACTCCTGTGCTTTCTTCTCCCTAAATTACTCAAGAAAAAACTTCTTCATTAAAAAAACATTTGATGCATCTCAGAATATACATAAAGGAAAAGGGAGCCATACAGCAAAAAAAAAAAATGTTGATATACAATAATACAAGAAATTCCTTGGCCAATTATTACAGTGGATGGCCTTTTGGCTTTCAGCCCTTTACAAAAAGCTCTCAATCCATTCCTCACTCTCTCTGTATTCCTAACTTCCTCACTTGTTCTTTTGCACTCTCAAAAGCTACATATTTATACATAATTATGAATTTATTCCATTCCATAAATTCCTCCACACAAATATCGACGAAAATCTAATTTAGATTTATCTTATTTTGGACTCAACTAAGTCCCATTTATGGAATTCCCAATCCCTAGATTATCTACCTAATTCAAATCCACTGATATCCTTAATTATTTAAGGAATATTTACAACAATCCTCACATTTATATTTTCTCTCTTAATTTATTAAAAATGAGAAAAATAATTAATAAAATAATTAAAACATCTAAACCCCCTAAATTACATAAATAAGTAATGAAAATTTATCTTTGGTGCTCCTACATCAGATACCAAAAGGACGAGAGTCCCTTCCGTCGAAAGCCTCCAAAGTATTTGGAGACTGGTTAAGAGTCAGAGAACCAATGGCTTTCCAACACGAGACAGACATGATGCAACTGGATGAACTTTCATCCATGACCGCCCGAGGGATATTCTTTCCATTAATACCAAATTGAATAATCAAAGCAAGTTTATGAGAGAGAAACAAAATGAAATTTTCCAAATCAAAAGTAATGAGGCTGGAATCAGATGGATACACTCCTCTGATAGTGGGTAACAATGCTTTCCATTGTGATGTATAGCTCTGAAGCACCTCTAGCACAGACATAGCAGAAGGTGCTTGAGCCAAATCCTCAATAATATTGTAGTGCTGAGTGACGTGGGCATTCGTATTATACAGGATTTCTAGAGCGCGACTTTAGAAGATGCGCATACAACGGGATTAGAACTAGGCCTTTTAATATGAAGAGGGCCAGAAGTGGGAAGGGGAGGAGTAGGAGCATTGACAATTTATTTCCCCACAGAATAATGCAATTCCCAATAATATTTAGATCTGGTAATGATATATACAGGTGCAACACCATTCATCATGAAAACCTGAGAACCAAGAGAGGTGGAGGATTGGGGTTGTTCTAGGATTTGAGTCTTCTATGATGGAAATGGCTCGTTAAGAACAGTCAAAGTTCCTTGAGTGCCTTTCATTAGTCGGCTCACCTCATCCCGTCGAGGACAGTCCTTGGTATAATGATCGTCATCACATATTAGGCAAGGATACTTTGGTTTAAGTTTAGCTCCATCATCAGTGTGAGGTTTGGGAGAATCTTTCTTTGGGGCATCAGATTTAGATTTACCTTTTCCATTATTTTTTCCTTTAGAGGATTTATTAGCCACGAAAGACTAAATGACGTTGACCTCTGAAGTGTTTCTAGGATTTGAAGAATTACGAGGAACAAAATCTGAGACAGAAGATAATTTCTTCTTAGAAGTAGAAGAATGCTTCTGGGAAGTCTAGGAAACAGAAGAAATGATGCCATACACTAGTGGTATCATTAGAGCCTTTGAGGTTACTGAATAAGAGCTCAGGTGTGGAGCTTTGGGTAAAATATAATATAATGTTCCGGATTGGGAGTAGACCAAATTGAGATATAGGGCACGAGCTATGGCTTGCTCTTCTATAATAACTGCCGCCATAGAAATATCCTTAGTGATTTGATTAGAGAATGATTTGGTAAACCATTCTGTCGACAATTGATCAAGAATATCAAACATGATAAAATGACGATGCCTTCTGCATTCATGAATATGATCAGATATATGCGTAGCAGTATCTTGATTTAAGGATGTAAGGAAGTGGGTTCCTATTTCATAATGAACAAGAAAATGAAAATGTCTAAGGAAAGCCATGGCTAAGGAGTTGAAATCCTAATAAGTTCTGCATGGAACTTCAATGTACCACTTTACAGTGGCACCGTTCAATGTTCTTTGAAAAATTCATAAAAGGACGAAATCGCTGAGCCAGGAATTGGAAGAGCACCAAAGATAGTATGTCGTAACATGCGCTTGGGGATCGTCCCCAGATTTTCCTTAAAACTTGGGGCAATCGATCGGAATTTTGGTTGGAATTGGGAGCCAATATGGATTATGAAGAATTGGATCATTGGTCAATCTTGACACATCAGGAAGTTCTAATGTCGCAAGAAATGGCAATTATGGATTGAAAGGCATGGTGTTGGGTGTTTGATACATGCCCATTTGTGGATTCCAAATAGATTAGGAGAAATTCTACCCCAAGGGGTTCTGTCCCGAAGGATTTTTCCCATATGGATTTTGCCCATAATGAACAAAAAATTGTGCATTTGGACCATATCCTAGTTGCTGACCCAAAAATGTATTCTAACCTGCAATAGACCAATGAGGTCCAGCTTGACCATAACTCACAGCATATGGATTGTGCTGCTGAATTTTTTGGAATGAATTTCCCTGCGGTTGACCTTGGGAACCGAAAAGGTAACCTTGGGAGTGTTGGGATAAATAATTTTTAGATTAATGTTTCAATATTCATATGTCAATCCCTGCTCGTAAACACAAGCTTCACTACACTTTCTAGATTCAGATTTTGAGTCAGAGTTTAAATGATTCCTTTAGAATGATCAACTAAGGAATGGAACACAAAAATAATTATGAAAAAACAGCTTATAGAAAATAAATTAATCCATCTCACCACTACTAGCAGAATCAATAATCAAATTCAAAAATAACACTTGAAATCTTTATAAATCTGACCTATCTCATTCCTGAACTGGAATCTGGATTCAATGAAAACCTAATTGTCATAATTTATTCTTCAAAACAAATACCTAATTTCAACAAACTTTATTCCTCAACTCAGCAACTCAACAATTTATTCAAAAATCTAGAACCCTAATTCTGGCTTTTACAACTGACACTTGAAAGAACTAGAAAATCTAATCTACTTGTATCTATAAATTAATCCTACATTGAAACAATCAATTTTACACCTAATAATTGTTCCTATACTCAAACCCTAGAATGAGAATGCTTCACATCAATTCCACTCTCTCAATAACAAGTAAAAGATCGTGATATTGGAAATTGATTTGAATGTTTTATCTCATACACTTAACCATTCAAAATTAACAACATCATCTATAACACTCAACAAATTTGCATATATATTACCCACTTTTTGATAGGTTCAAATATCAAACACTATTTCTACTTTTAATAGTGAAAAGAAAAATGAGACAACTCTGAATTGCTAGAAGACACACAGAAGTGTACTTGAAAGGCTATGCTACAATTGCATTTAACATGAATCAAACCTCAAATTGAGCTCAAGCAAACCTACCTAAAAATTCAACAAACCAATACTCTCTCTTCTTAATGAAAGAGGTAAATTATACTACTAATTGCAACCTTAACTACTTCAAAGTATAACAAGCACACTTTGTAATAAGGCACTCTTAATAGAAACTACCTCAAGCTGGAAACTAAAATTCACACTTAACTATTCAATTAATTACAACTAGCTAATTGATCTAATGCTCTAGAGTCTAATGAAGGAAAGAATCTCCAAAACTAAATTGGAAAGACTTGAAATTAAAATAGCTATAAACACTTATTCTAACTATATTTCTCACACGGCACTTCACACTCTTTTTGTCAACTTGAAAGATGATATCAAATGGATTAAAAACGCACTGTCCAGAATCAATTAATCATATTAAAATCACACTATGAAAATTCAATTTCATATCAAATCTATATGCTATAAATATGAAGGCCTATGCTATAACTGAAGTGACAAAATTCTTACGAACTTGTAATAAAACCCCATGGAAATGTTAATTCAACCATACTCTATTTTGATTTGTGTTTTTCAGCACAGAGGCTCATGCTTTTGATTTGATATATTCATTCGAGTACACACAAGAAGTATTCATTTGGATTTTAGGTGATTTTATATGGAAAGAACAACAACCTAATTCTTTGTGTGCATATGAACGAATACTCGCAAGGTTAAACATAAAGAAAATGGAAGAAAGCTATGTAATTTTCGAATGCACACCCACAACAAAAACAACTCCTTGAGACCATTCAATATGTGAACTTCATCATTAACACTTTTGTTGTTTAATTGAGATCAGACACATGATATCATTCCTCTAACTGAAACCAATCCAACATTAACACACAAAATTGTGCTGTGACAACTCGAAATCAAACTTGAATCAATTATTTAAGAACGAATTTAAAGTAAAATGTAGGAATTAATCAAAACACACACAAATTACCTATGCATATAATCCCAGAAGTTGGATCCGGATTTTGGTGGGCCCTTTCCACAACCGGAGACAGCTTGAAAACTTATAGAGACTAACTACACTTGAAATCATATGATTCAGGAACTTATTAAATTCATAACAATTCGAAATTTTATCAGCAACATGCCATGATGGATTACAAACTGAGCTTAATTACTAAATGATAGAGTTTACAATCTCCATGTTTGATAGAAAAAATGAATGACATTCCTTGCTAGCTATACTTATTACATATATCATCCTTTATAGGCATGGTGACGTTCATCAAAATAACACAAGTTCTGTTCATGGAAAATCATTGAAACCAACTTATGTGTAGATCCTATGAGATTTTCTTAATTAGCATTATGCTCTACCTGAGATAACCAATTCTTAAACTATTTCTATCTCTGGCATAACTACATAAGGATCTGGAAGGGTGCTTCATAGAATTCATCAAGTTGATCCCGATTTATGGCAAATGGTCAGCTGGTCATATCATCGAATCAATGGAGAGTTGTTGCAACGTTGAGGTAGAACGTTGAGCCTTGAGTATGCTGGAACTTGGAGCCTTGAGTATGATTTGGGTAGTATAGTTCTTCCAACTTGACCTTAGGTGCCAATGTTCATTCTGATTTTTAGTTGAATGAGTCCTATAGGAGTAATTTCACAAATATATCCCATAGTGATGAGTTAACAAACAAACATGTAACTTAAACTACATAACTTAAACATAGAATAGTCAAAATAATCCTACTTTTAATTATTTTATCTTAGGTTGGTAACCAATGTTATTTAGGCGATATGGAGGATAAAAAGTGAATAAAGGAGTTCATAATTGACTGAAGCAAGGTAAAAAAATTACAGGGAAAGTGAAGAAATGAAGACAGAAAAGGGGTTCAACATCTCCCCACACCAAATCTGATGCATGCCCTCATGCATCCAAGGCATCAAGTGTCTAATCAAAGGCTAGTTGCTTTGGCCAACTCTTCAAGACTTTTTCCGAATGGAACTGGGAATTTTGTAAATTTCAAAGCTAATATTTGAGCACTTGTTCTCTTTGAAGGGTGAGGTCTGAATGTTTTCCATGTTCTAAGCCGTTTATCCTTCCTTCCAAGCTCATCATTTTGTGCATACAACTTGAGGTTTTCATCTTTCAACTGATCATTTTCCTTGATGGAATACTTAAATAGTATCTCAAACTTATGGACCTTGTATTTTAGTTTTACAATTTTCTTTTCAAGCCTTACCAATCTGACCTTAAAATTCTCTTCTTCATCAGGAGTGAGTACTTTTTTCGGAATTGTTGACTACTGGGAATGGCTCCCTTTTGGAACATGATCGACACTTTGTTTTGGATAAGGTTTTTCCTTATATCTACTTTTTGAAGGCCAAGTGGGAGTGAAGGTTTGTAGATCCTAGGAAATTTCATCCAAGATTTGGGACTAGAGTGGAGGTTAAGGGGATTTAGGGAAATATGATGGAGATGGAGTAGCAGAATCAGGGGATGAGGCCACAAAATTATGTTGAGGACTAGCAGTAGTGTGAGGAGGTTTAATCATGCTCATGTTCCTTCTTCTATCTGGTGTGACAGTTTCTATAATGGGAGCTGAGGACTTGTGAGCATGGATTGAGATTTTTCTGGACTTGGGCTTATGGTCCTGTAGAATTGGGTACTTTGAAGGTATTTCAGATAGCTCTTCAATGGGGTAAAATGAATCTCTTCCTCATTTTCCTTCATGCTTCCTATCTGACTTTCTATTTGAAGGACCAACTTCATGGCTAAAGGAAGGGTTTGGCCTCTTGGAATTCTCAGGAGGGTGAGAGGAAGATTGAGAAAATGAAGTGGGTGAAGCAGGAGTTGTTTGAGAAGTAAATGCAGGGGTTTCCATTTTTAATTTCATAATTTGACCTATAGTTCTCTGCCTCCATTTCACTTGGGTTTATTCTCCTGCAAATTTTTCTATGAGGAAGTATTTCCAAGACTTATTCCTCTTGCTTAATTAAAAAACACCCAAGATTTTAATCAAGCTATGATGGTAGAGTGCAGTTCTCGGCTTATTTCTTTTGGATTGGACCCCTCTAGCCATCTTGTGCAGAATCAAATTTAAGAGATGAGAAATATCTAAATAACAATGTTCAGTAAGGTGCATCAACTATTTGATGCTATATGGAAAAATGATGAAATACCTTCCCTCACAAGTCAAGAAACATTGTATCATTGTCAAAAATGACTTTCATTGATCTTGAATACAACTATGTAACACTCTCTTATCCTAATTTAATGACTGGTATGTTGGATTTAAAAATTCTGTACAATTGGGTATGTTTAATTGATGTCCTTTGAAGAAATTTTCACCCCTGTGGGCAACCCAGTTGCCTTACTTAGTGATTTCTCAAACTTCAAGGCACAAGTTTCCAAATTTTTCCCTTTTCCCATAGAAATACGAGGTGAAGGCCAATGCAATTGCATCATTATACCCCTGTATCATTTGAAGAAAAATCATCCAACCCCTCTTTTCAATGATTTCTTTGCATAGATGGTATTCTGCAGTTCGAGAAAATTGGGCAAAGTTGGGCTCATACTTATCGTTCGCCATGACTAGAACGAATTCGAGCACTCTGACAATTGATTTATTGAATGTAATCACACCTACAACAATTCACAGTTGGAGAGAAATCTATATACATAGGAAGCAAGTCTTCTAATGGTAAAAATCGATCCATACATCTGACATTGAAAGCACAGAGAATGTTTATTAAACAATATGGAAGTCTTGGTTACTGATGTCCATGCAACGCGCAGGAATAGAATCACGCACCTATGCCCAAAGTGTTTATGAAAACCGACTCCAATTAGACATTCCCTCACTTTATCGTAAACATTTCCAGCTTGCACAGAGATAGCAGCACTGTATAAACATGAGGGAAAATGACGATACGATCGTGGCTTGTAATGGGAATATGGTCCAGCGATGAGGTTAAGGATTTCATTATGGATTTGTATGCCAAGAAATGTAATCACCATATCGCCATGCTCCACCAATTTTGAGATCGTGCCCAATCAATCCATGATTAAAGGAGAGTCGGTGGTATCAATCCACCTGCGTTAAGTGAATGATGACACTTTATGCTCATGCTAGATTTTGTGGCTGGAAAAATTTATGTGTTAAGTTCATGCAATCATATACAAAATTTTGGTTCATGCAATGAAATGCTTGGATGATGCCTTCCCTCATCATCATTAAAGCTTCCTTTTCCATAATTTCAGCTCTCCTTACCATCATACAAAGTCTTTTCCATAGACATAACTACCTCCAGCTCTATGTACATTGTCACCATATGGAAGTATATACAATCATGAACATGGGTGAAATGAACATGAGTGTTAGGAAAATTTTGAGGTCTAAAATGGGCCTCCTAAGAAAAATATACAACCAAACTAAGCTTTATAAGAACCAATAATATTCAAGATGATGTTGTCAACCATGGGGGATGATTCACGATTTTTTAAGTAAAAGGGTAAAAACAATAAAAGTAAGTAAATAATAAAACTACTTTTTCAACTCGTATTTTCAACTTATCTCCCAAAGTTTTTACTCAAATTTCGAGTGGGAGTACTCGTTGGATGAAAAATTTAATTCCTCATCTAAGGAGTACCAATGTTTCATACTTTTGATAGACCCTGTTATGTGAAAAATGAGAAATACATGAAAAAACATGATTTCAATCATGTTTTTCATGTATTTATCATTTTTCGTGTAGCAGGGCCCATCAAAAGTATGCAACGTGGGTAATCCTTGGATGAGGAATTAAAATTTTCATCCAATATGTACTCCCGCTTGAAATTTGAGTAAAAAACTTGGGAGATAAGTTGAAAATAAGAGTTGAAAAAGTAGTTTTTTTCTTTTTTCTCTCTAAAATTTGATGATGTAATCAAATATTATTTTATTATTTCCACTATTATTTTATAATTTCCTTAGGAGGCCCATTTTAGACCTAAAAAATCCCCTAATGGACAATGGCCAAATATTGAAGGGGGATGGTTCATTCTGGGATCACAATCCAATCTAGGCTTAAGAATAGATTAGGAAGCAAGAATGAAAATAAGGATATAGGGAATGTTGGTAAAATGTCGTTACACATAGTAATAATTAAAAATAACTATAACTAAGTTAAGTAAATTGAGAACATTACCTACGTTAATTTGAACAAAAATGGGCATGAAAATAGTGTGAATATCCCACTAGTATAGGAATAGGCCCGCTGTTGGAATTGTAGTTATTGCTGTGAAAGATGATCATAGAGGAGCAGAGAGATCTGTAGAAGACTGAGTGGCATCAATACTAATAGGACTCATGTAATTAGGCTGAAAAAAAATATTCAAGAATTCAAATACTGTTAGGAATTGTATTTCTCACATCCCATTAATACTACAAATATTTTTGACCACACTGTCACATCTTCAGACAACATATTTCCCGAAGGAAATCATAGACTAGCATTGAATGTTTAAATATGAAGGTGACAAATACATAATAGTTCAGGTTCATAGCTGGTTAACATAAGGATAAAAACATGGAATCTTCAAACTTCTTTGACAAAATTCCACTGATTTTTTGTGTAGCGGAACTGGAAACCTGTCCATCATCTCATGGATTTTGACCAGGCCTAAGATGATATCTGCCTGGTGAATTTCTATTTAGGGAGCTTGAAATTTCTGGAAAGAAGGCTCCAAGAGGGCTTCTCTTCCATAGTCATTCTGATGGGCCCAGAAAATAATAATTTAATACCCATTGGATCCCTAGGCTACCACTACCTTACTGTTTTATCAAGCCTAAGGCATTTCCTGCTCGAGGAATTAATGTTTAGAGAGTCTGAGTTGCTCATAGAAGACTCTAAAGGGTTTCCTTTCTGTAATTATTTCCTTGAGCCAAGAAAATAACAATTTTATGCTCAAGAAATCCCTATACTACTACTGATCCATAAAATCTATGAGCCTGGATCAGTCAATGCTGGAGAGTTTCACTTTTTGAGAGTCTAAATGCATCCAAAGAAAACTCCAAAACTTTCCTTTTCCATAAATAAACCACGAGGCCTAGGTAAAGGAATAAACTTACTCTTGATGAATTTCTCCTTTATTCTACATGGGCTGTGGGGAGAACCACCTGTAAATGTGAAAGAGTGACAACCCACTGGTTTAGATATATATATATATAGTCATTCAACCGAACCAACAAGAGGTTGGCCATCTGCATGAACCAATTCTAATCATGTATCCTTTCGAACATCTTGCAAAAACTGATCATGTGAAAGTGGTTTATGATAAATTTTAAACTGATGGCCGTTCACTAAAAAATAATTCTTGTCATCATTGATGGTATTAACACGAAGTGAACTGTTTTCAAAAACTCCAGCTACCTCATAAGGTCCTAACCATCTAGTACAAAATTTACCTTTGAAGTTCTTAAACATACTATCATATAACAAGGCCCAATCCCCTGGATGGAAGAATTTCTTCTAAAGAACTTGTACTACCCTCGAGATCTTTGGTCTTGCACCAACGATGTTCTGTGATTCTCTCATTTTGTCCAGCTCATTCAACTACATCAATCTCTACTCCTGAGATTTATTCAGGTTCATTCCCAATCAGACGGAAGTTCTCAATGTTTTTACTTGGAATTCAATTGGTAAGAGCACCTTCTTTCCATAGACTAGTTCATAAGGTGTGTTCTCTGTCACGTTCCTCCAAGTAATCTTGTAAGCCTATAATTCCTCTAATAACTTATCTTCCCAATCCATATGGTGCAGTCGAATGTGATTTGTGAGGGTGGATTTGAGGACTTTGTTCATGGAGTCCACTTGCCCATTAGCTTGGGGGTGGTAAGGGGTATATTTATGGTGCTTAATATGGTATTGCTCGGTGAGTTCCTTGACCAAATTTGATGTAAATTTCATACCTTCATCAATCACAATCTCATGTGGTACACAAAATCTTGTGAAGATTTCCTCAAACAAAAACTCTACTAATTTCGTTTCCGTGGCATCATATAATGCCTTAGCCTCCACCCACATGGTGATGTAGTCAGTGCATGCCAATATATACCTTTTATTTTTTGACATCAGGGAGATGGGCACTACAAAATGCAATGCCCACTTCTCAAAAGGTTCAATGGCTATTTCTGGTTGAAGAGGCATATCATATGAGAAACCGGTTTCCCCATCCGTTGGCAAGCATCACAACAAGAAGAAAAATTTTTGGCATCCTTAAAGAGTGAAGGCCAATAGTATCCAGTACGGAGAAGCTTGTATGAGGTCCGTTTATAGGGAAAGTGCCCCCAACAAGGCTCATTGTGGAAATATCTCAAAACAGTATACATATCATCTTCCTACACACATCGCCTCATGATCAAATCTGGCCCAATTTAGAACAAATCTCCCTCAATCTAGGAGTAGTTAGTAGAGTGCTACACAATATTATTTTTTTCCCGGGAAGACATGCTCTTAGGTAATTTCCCTGACACCAAATAATTGGCAACATCTACGAACCAAGGAGTGATAGAAGAAATGAGAAATAGTGCTTCATCTAGAAATTCGTTGGGAACTGGAGTTGACGTGCTTCCCTGCCAATATTGAAACGAGATAAGAATTCAACTACCAAATTATTACTTCCAGGCCTATCAATTACGGTTATATTGAATTCTAGTAAGAGAAACAACCATCTAGTTACTCTACCATTAACAATCGGTTTATTCATTAAAAATATAATAACAGAATGATCAATATGGACAAAATCTCATAACCGGTAATATAAATCCTATACTTCCCTATAGCATGCACAAATTCTAACAATTATTTTTTTGTGATGGTATAATTTAATTCGGAGGGGCAAAGAATTTTTGTAACAAAATAAATAGCGTAGGGGTAGCGATCTTCCCTTTATCCCATCACTGCTCCTAGTGCAGTGTCTGAATCATATGTACAAATGTGAAATGGTAAGGACCAGTTTGGCCCTCTCAATACTAGAGTAGTGGAAAACCTATCCTTCAGTGTCTAAAAATCCTTTTGAAAATTGACAATTACACACTAATTCAACATATTTAGTTAACAATGTAAACAATGGTTCTGTAATTCTAGTAAAATTTTCAATAAAACATCGATAATAACCTGTATATACCAAAAATCTTCTCACTTTATTTTGCGAATTGGGAATAGGGATATGTGAGATTACCTCAATTTTTTCCGGATCAACTTTAATTCCTTCTAGCGACACATGATGAACCAAACAATTCCCTTAACTTGCATCATTCTACATTTATCATTATTAAGGGCTAGATTGGCTTCTTGATAACGAATCAACACCTTTTCTAGATTTTCCAAAGCCTGATCAAAATCATATCCATAGACTGTGAATTCATCCATATCGACCTGCAAACAGTCAAGGATCAAATGAAATAAAATTGCAAGTACATCTCTCTGAAAAGTAGCAGGGGTGTTACAAAGACCGAAGGGGAGGACTCTATATGCATAAGTACCACACGGGCATGTGAAAGTAGTCTTTTCTTGGTCCTCTTCAACTATCTGTATTTGATTATAACCATTGTATCTATATAGAAAAGAAAAATACTTCTTACCTGAAAGCGTTTTGAGTACCTGATCGATGAAGGGAAGTGGAAAGTAGTCGTGCAACGTGACCTTGTTTAGTTCTCTGTAGTTGATGTAGATAAACCAATTTCTGTTCTTTTTCGACACCTCCACTAGAGGTGACACCCACCTATTGTCTGAAATGGGGTATATGAATTCCGTAGCCAGAAGTTTCTGAACCTCTTCTTTGACAACATCTTTTAATTTTGGGTTCATTCACCTTTGTGGTTGTCAGACATGTCTCATTTCTTCATTGGTATAAATATGGTGGATGCAGGTGTCTAGATGGATTCCCTTCATGTCCAGGTAATCCCAAGAAAATTCTCCATATTTCTCATGAATCATGCTCATCAATTGCATCTTTTGTTCCGCAGTCAACTCTATACTGATTTGTAAAGTCTTTCCTTCAATGATTTCCACAGGCTCTGTGGCGAGTTCATTGATGTCCTCTATCACTGCAAAAGATGCAAAAATGGCTAGATGGAAAGTGTTACAACATTTTTTGTCATCTAACTTGTTACTATTAGATGGACCTAAGTACACCATGTAAGACCAATTTTTCCCTAAGTAAAATTGCTTTCACTATAAAAAAGAACTTAGTAAACCACCTTTATTAAGTTGTTTATGGTCTAAATAGGAAACCCCATGAGGTAATATTAAATAAATCTAAAGCTGTTTGATTTTCCTCAAGGAATAATTAGTTAAACAACAGTTTAATTAATATTCCTGGTCATATTTAACCTGAAACAGGAAAATTAATTAGATAAATTACTATTTATCTTATCATTTTCTAGGAATAATTATTTAAACCTTATTTAAATAATATTCCCTGTTAAATTTGACTAAATCATTCATAAATAATTAAATAAATCATTATTTGTTTGATTATTACTCAACCACATCCTTAAAATAATAAATAAATCATTTATTTATTTATTATTTACAAATAAAGGGAGTTGACCCAAAATCGAATTCTTTTTCCCTCCAACAAATATAATAAAATATTCCATAAAAGTTGGATCTAGAATTGGTTAATAATATTTTAATTATGAACCAATATCTAGAATAACTCAATATTTTGTTATAAATGGAAGGGTTTTTCCATTCACTCAGTACCATTTGTTGCCTAAATATCACTTTGGATCTATACTTTTGGTCTCACTTTGATCCATCATCATTGTCATTATTTTCTTAGGAGCTCCCTTTGAGTTCCATTTTTGTTTGGGTTTTCTACACCATCAAGAGAGAGAGATTTTATATCTGAAGTGCTGACGACTTACAAGAACCCATCCCATTGAGGAGGACTAGTTACATCCTTCTATGTTCTCCTCCCAGGTGCCATAAATACAAAATTATTTAAACATATTCTTGTCTTGTCTATTGGATGCATGGGGCAACTCTTGACTATTGGATGCATGGAGCAACTAAGTACTGTCTTCCCACGTGACCATTCAAGTCTTGAGTTTCTTGGTAATTAAACTACTAGTACCGAGTATTAAATGGGTCAGGTAGCCTCAAATAATACCGCATGTAGTGAGTTGAATCTTAACCCCCTCTGAATCGAGTCTATGTGGCACTCGGGTTTTCTTTTCCATGGGCGAATAGATGGATTTAAAAGTTCCATAAAAATTCAACTTCTATGTTATAAGATGTAAACTGACCAAGGCGGCTTATTGGATGCCTAACCCCTTAGTCCTAACTTAAGCTATAAATTCTCTTGTGGCCCCTGTGGGGAGAGTTTAATGAGTTTAGTGAAGTTATTTTTAAGGTGGATTTGATTCACTTAAGGTGTGAAAGTGTGAGAGCAAGAGGTGAAAAATTGCATAATTTTAACATGTGGATATGCGGTGGTCCTTTTCAAATCCCCTATTAAGCTACGTTTAGTTGTTCCTTGCTCAAAAGCAAAACATGTGCGGATATGGGCCGCTTACAATGTTTCCTAGTTAATCTAAATAATAAACTAAAGGGAGATGGAAAATTATTAGTAGAGAGTGTGCATATGCTTGCCTAGGGTAACCCAAGGGTGCAAAGGCAACATAGATTACATGCTCTCTAAGAATAATTAAATCATAGTCTCGAATCCTAGTGCAAAAAATTGAACTAAAATTAATGACTTTAAACTAGGAAAATGAGAAAAACTTTAGCTAAGCATGTGTGGACTAGGGCCACTTACTTTGGATAATTACCTATGTGTTTTTGGTGTCTAAATTCACAAAACATAAATTATTCCATAATGAAATTTAACTTCCACATACTTAAACCAATCACTTTACAAATAGGAAATGAAGAGAAATAGCAGAAAATTTCTGCCTTTGGTTTCGATGCATAAAAGACTCACACATGCCAACAGTCTACATGTAGGTCACTGCTAAACACATGCAGTCAAGCATGTATTTATATGTAAAAGACGCATGAATTTCCTGCAACAAATTTTTTTGATCTTTTGAGTTTTGGCCTCTCACTAAGGGTGAATAGGAAAAGACGAAGAGAAAAGGGGATGTTCAAGCCAAACTCCACAGCAAAGAAAGAGGTCTCTGCAATAGGCACAACCACATTAATTAGGAATTAAAATTAGTGGAATCACCAATCCTGTGTTGGTGGATTTGGTGCACGAGTGTACCAGTCCACACTTGGTTAAGAGGAGTGGTTGTTTCCTCTTAAGTTCCCGGTCACATGCAGATAAACAAGGGAGTTAGCAGGTTAGTGAACATGCCATAAAATTGAACATACTAGATAATGAAATAGCATGCATATATAGAGAGAAAATAAAAACTAAACTAAAAAAAATAACACAAAGCTCGTATCGATTCAAACAACACAATAATACAAAGGTGGTGTCTATGTCCCCTCTTATTATGTACTAGTAGGAAGAAAGGTAGAACATTTACACACTTTCCAAGGGGCCCTTAGAACTAGGGAGTTATAATACCCAATGCAAGGATGTTTTTACCTCTGAGTTTACTTGGAAAAAGGTCCCTTTATCTCTATTCCAAAGGATTGGATCTGTTGGGTTGTCAACAACTGAATCCCCACTCTACTTCTGCTCTAGATCACACACTGTTGGATTGCTTGAAGCAATTTTGGCCAGCATAACAATGTGTTCTCATTTTTTTCATCTCTTGGTATATTTTTGTAGATGAATTCAAACTCTCCTTCCCTTTGTTCGTACATTGATGGATGTTGATCCAAGAGAGGGGGATGATTCCATTATGTACCACATTATTCCATTGTGTGCTCCGTTGACGTTCTAAGAAGACTCGAGTGGCTATCCTTGGGTAGCCACAATTGTGGGATCACTTTCTTAGAGTGTGCCTTATGGTCCCAGAAAGTGACTCCTGCGACTCTCAGGTCCATGCAACTGTTTGAGGGAAAGTCACTCAAACGTGCTCTTATCGAAGAAAAATGCACATGAAAGCACATTCTACTGGTTGCTTGAGTGCACAATTTGATTTTCTTCTTGACCTTAGAGATTTTTTAAATTCTTCAGATTTTGTAATGTGCCTCAGCCCTGTAAATCCTTATGCTTGACATTTAATAATGTCATCTTTTCTTGTCCAATTTTCCAGTGATAACAAGTGTCCTCGATGCAAGGTAATCCTATTTCCAAAATTCCAAGTGGAGTTTTTCCTAACCTTCCCCTTGTACTCTATCACCCCTTGGATAATTTTTTGATAAATTTTTGAAGATCGATTAAAATACATAGTATTCAATGTGAAGTGCAAGTAAACTCTAGCAGTAGTATTAGCAGAAGAATTTCTTAACTAGGAGTTAGAGGATTTGTACTGCTTCCACATACACATACGTAAATGGTAGGATCTTTCACCATATATCCTATTTTTTTAGGAAAAGGGAACAACGATGTTGAACAACATTAGTAGTTGTGTGAAGAAATCTAGAGGGCTCGCCAAACACCTGACGTTGCTAAGTTCATTGAGTTCTACACTACGCTATGTGTTAGCATAAATTCTTAATGCAAGCGTACAAAAAGAGATCAATTTAGTGGTGTATAAAAAACAGACCTAATAACAGAAATGACTACTAAATTTTTCTAGATCTCCAATCGATAGTTAGAACAGATGCTGCAAAAAACCAAATCTATGTAGTAAAAGTAGTTAAATAGTGAAAATAAATAGTAATTTCTCCATGCATCCAACAGAGAAGACACAAGTTAAATAATTATCAATATATTATAACACTTGGTGAAGGGAACTAATACAAGTTACGAGTACCCCTCAATGGGATGGGTTCTTGGTTGGGCCTCAGTGCTTTAGCTCTAGAAGTCTCTCTCTCTCAAAGTTGTAGAAAACCCATAATGTGTTAAACTTTGTGGGACCTCAAGAAGCAAACGAAAATAGTAGCATCAATGAGAATGATCAAAGCGTGATAATGAAAGTGATCAAAGTGAAGAATGAATGGAAAAGCCTTCTATTTATAAAACAATAATAAGTTATGCTCGATAATGGCGAATAATAAAATATTATTAACCAAGATCTAGATCTAACCTCTTGGAATATTTTATTATATTTTGTTGGAGGGAAAAGGTATTTAAATTAGTTAAATACCTTTATTTAGAAATAATAAAGAAATAAATTATCCATTTATTATTTCAAGAGTGTGGTTAAGGAATAATTAACAAATTATGATTTGTTTCATTATTTCTAGGTGATTTAGTCAAATTTAACAAGGAATAATAACTAAATAATGATTTAATTAATTATTCCTAGAGAAAAATAAGATAAATAATGATGTATCCAATTATTTCTCATAATTGGGTTAGCTACGAGCAGGAATATTATTTAAACAGTGGTTTAATTAATTTTTCCTATTTGAAAATCAAATAAATAAGGATTTATTTAATTATTCCTCACGGGGTTTATTGTTTTAACCAAAAATAAGTTAGAGAAAATGGTTTATTAAATTATTTCTTATAGTGAAAGAAATTTTACTATGGTAAAATTGGTCTTACATGGTGTACTTCGATCCATCTAATTTTAAATGGTTATATGACAACATTTTGGTGATAACAAATTACCCCCCAACGTGCAAGCATTAAGAGCTAATCATATGACCGAAGTACGATGTAAAAACAAAATCAGTAGACACCGAAGGTGATATAACTGGATATTGGTGGCCATTCTCCTATTCCACGTGGACCCCCACCATTGTTTATTTTAGTTTTTTAGTTTCCCTAATTGTAGCTCAATTTACTATTTTGGGTAATTTTTTGGGTCCTAAACTTCCGGAGTTGTTTTGAGGCCCTAAATGACGTTTTTTAGGAATGAAGCCTTTGGCAAGGATGAGTTTGTTCTAGACTTGATATTTTTCATTAGTAGTTTTAGTATTCAAATAGATATTTCTAACGATGTGTCATGTGAATCAAACAGAGATAGTATGCCAAAGTTACGACCCCGAGAAATTGATGTACCAATTTACCCCTGCAGGGCCCATAGTTTAGTGTTTCATCTCCTAGAGTTAATTTTTGGATGTTTAGGGTTTTCCATTGTTTCTTTATAATATATAGTCCTTTGATCCTCTTTGTAACAGATATTTTAGAGGCCTATAGCCGCCACATATCTTCTTAGAGATAAGCTACCAGCGCCCTAACTAGTCTAGTTCCATTTTGTCTGTAAACAAATTTTAGTTTTGTGATATTAAGGAAACGAAGTGTTATTTCCGCTGCATCCTTGTATTTATGGTTATATGTGTATTATGTTTCATTCTTGCATAAATTCAGATCAGAAGGGGAGTTAGAGAGAGAGAGAGATACATAAACGGAGTGAAGCGAGAGAGGACAATGACTAAGGGGGCGAGAACTACAAATGATATAAGTCTCCTTTAATGTTGTGGTACCTATTCTCAATGGGTTAGGGGAAGCATACTTATGCCCACAGAGATGAAAAAATACAAAGAATAATGTTGCGCCTAGTGAAATTAAATTGAGAAATGAAGTACATGATAAATGGTACATGACATGCTGGCATAAAAATGGGCCAGACAAGAATATAATGGATCCCACATACATACTGCACCTAGAAAAACATGAGCTGCAACTGGATACAATAATACATGTGTGCATGAGACATAATAAAAACCAAATAGGCCCTAATAAATAGGAAAGGGCTCTAAACATATGAAAGGATCAAATGAATAATACATGTGTGCTATATCCCGGATGCGGGTGGGTAAATGGAATGGGGCGGTGGCCAGCCTAGCGACCAACACCTAGCCAGGCCACACGCCACCCATCGTTCTCAGTGAAGGCAAGATAAATTCTCGGAGGAAGCCGAACTCAACGTTCATGTATCATTTTCCTTGGCATTATTTCTCTACCTTCACGCGCTCTGCCATGGTGATGCGCCCTTCTGTGCAGCACTCTCTCGCTTCGTCTACTCGCCTTATGAGAATTTGGCCTCTCCATTCGGGTTTTCGGCTTTCTTTTCAGGTTACTCAAGCTCGTCAGCCTCCAGCTGATTGTCTTTCTGCCTCTGTTTCATATTCCATGCCTCCACCAGCCCCTCTATCCTCTTCACTCTCGTTTGACCCTCTGCAGTGGTCGTCTCTTCCACCAACTGGTTCTCACAGCCATCCTTCGCTTCTGTGTGCACCTTGCTCTTCGAATTCATTTCTCTCTTCCCCATCCCCCTCCATCTTCCCTAACTCTCACTCCTTGTTCACTAGCATTGATTCCTGCACCACAATGCCGCGTAGGCATAGGCTTCGTTGCAAAAGAGGTGGTGGCGGCAGAGGGGAGGGCGGTCGGGGTTCACTCCCACCACTTGCCATCCATGATTTCGGCAGCCAGCCTCCTTCAGATAGTAACATGGGCCAATTTAATTTTTGTGGTGACTTGGCCAAGCTGTGCATTACTCCTACCATCTTCGTCTCTTTCCACGAAGAGCCTTAGCTTGGTGAAGCTTCAAGCTTCATAAAATTCTAGAAATATACCATTCCGGTCCAGCATCCTCAAGACACAAGGAAATCGATGGCACTCCCATTCAACCTAGGCACGAATAGCTCCAGCAGTGAGGGTGATAGCAGCAGCGACTCATGGGAAGAAAAAGCTCAACTCAAATGCTTAAAATGATTTTTTTGTTTCTATTATGCTACTAAGAACTTGATGATTGTTGGTATCTCGATAATGGGCAGCAACTCTTGGGCTGGTTTCCCAGTTATGGGCAGCCTTTTTATATTTTTTTGGATTTTTTGAATAGGTCCTCCTGTGAGGTTGACTAATTTAGCAGCCATGCAATAAGGTATCGCATTGTAAATTATGTTCAATATCAATATATTAATACAACTTAGAAAAAAAAATTACATGTGTGTTATGGGTGTTGCAAGCGGTTGAAACTGAACGCATCAAATATGTGGAGCTACATATGGGGCTATAGCATAACCTGAGGTGATCTTGGCATGTGGGGGGGTAATTGAAGGGCCACCCCCTCATGAGGTATGAAACATCTCACAAACACCCGGGAATCATTGGTACAATATATTGGATCACCATACCATCAATTATACGAATCTCAATCATGTGATAATGAGTAGAGGCTGAGCGGATGAGAAACAACCAAGTCAAAGGGAAATGATGATTCCCTTTGCCTGATGCGAGGCACCAAACAAGAATGGAAGGTGGAACCAAGGTACACCACCCTCTAGACCTCTCGTCTGGAATGAATGTGCTGATGTCGACAAAAGGAGGTCTGACATAGGTGAGGCAAGGATGAATACTCAACTAAGGCACAATGGATCATAGAAAAGTGACTTATGGGCTGACAAAACAGATGATGATGGAATAGGGGACATTAGGTAGTGGGGAGATGACTTCCCTTGTCAGAGCATAAAAAGCATGGATGACCTAGTGGCGAGTGACTCGACTTTGGAGGGGATGGGGGATAATATGGTTGGAGGAAAAAATTGGAGACACAAGAGGAATGCAAGGAAAAAATGGATGGAATATTGTAACATGAGGAAAAGGGACTCAGGACATATTCCACGGATTTGGTGATGATTGAACTCTGATTCTCTGAACAAGGGTGACTCAATGATGTTTCCATATAGAATAGGTCGAGTGGTGGCCTTAAGAACATCAGCAAAATATGGTTACTTATGACAGAAATCAACACACAAGTTCACAAGTATGAAGGAAAAGCGGTGCCCCAAGTATAAGCAATGCATATGAAGAAAACTGATTTTAAGAGGTAGAAAAGTGACCCTATTTGGAAAAATGGCTTCCTAGTGAAGTGCCAAATTACCAAAAAACAAAAGGAGACCCAATGTAGTGTTCGGTGAGATATTTCCAATGGTGTTGATGTTTCGTCAAGCCGATCTATGGTTTGGTCGCAATTGGTGAAGGAAAATTTAGTGCTTTTCCTTTAATAAGGTGATTTCCCTCCAATATGATTCATTTGCTAGTTGAGTTGTGTTGAATTTGGATAGGAGGAGAAGGCCCTAAATCTTGCGACGATCGTAGCAGACAAACCGACCATTGGAGTCAGGATCTGTCAGTTGCAGGAAGGTGGCCTAACCTTACTCTACATTTTCATCAGTTTAGTATTTTAGATTAGGTACTCAGGGACTAGTAAGGGACCCATGTCTCTCATCGTGTTTGTCTCGCACTATCCTGGGCCTGAAGTGCGACGTGGCTCATATTTCCATGGGTGGAAAAGTGTGATTTGGAGCTGGAGGTGAGGTTTTGTTAGCCTGTTGGTTAAGGACCGAGACTTGAATGTTTATGATGCAATTTTTCTTCTCTGAACTGACAAGTATGATGGTCTTGTGTAGGTATGGAAGAGTTGAGGATCAACTGGCATGAGAGAGATTTGGATGCTCCTCGGGCCGATATCTAAGGGGGTCAGGTGGTACGAGAATCACTTGCTAGATATGGGGTTCTCAAATTGGTTGCAAACCCACTGATGAGGGCATGTGAGCACTTACTATGAAGGATAGTGAGCGATTGGGATCTGGACCAGGAGGCCTTTATGGTGCAGGGCCACAAGATTGAGCTTACCATCCAGGACATCTATTTATTGACATAGTATATCAGCATCATGGAGTAGTGGAGCAACTTGTTAATGAAGGAAAAGTGAATATTATGGATAGAGAATGAGGAAGATGATGGAGATAGTGGAGGAATAAAAGTAAGATCATAGAACATTAATGATGCAGTGATGGAGGAAGTGGTGCATTAAATGCACACATGATGGAGGTAGTGGAGATTAATTGTAGAGATCATGGAGATCATGGAGAGATAGTGCAGCCTTCATGGAGACTAGAAGCCACATGTGCAGTGCAGTTATGAGGCGGGCCAAGCCTAGGGAAGGCTCACAACCATATAAGGAAGATGAGGACAACAAATCAAGGTAGTCTAGAATTTAATATTGTATTGTCGTTTGAAATTTCTTTGCATTCTTCAATTGTTTAGCTAAGTCTATTGTGTTGCTTAGCACATGGGTGTTCCAAGCAGGAATTCCACCCTTACCCACAGGGGACTTTGAGTGCCAACTCTAGGAAGGCTATTTTGAGAATATATTCATCATTCGACATTAGTGCCACATTCATCCCCTCTCTTTTGCATATGCAACTTTAGGAATTATGCATTCTTGTCTTAGGGTTTGAGAGGAGGAAGGTAGTTCTTAGCATTTTAGCAAAGATACTAGTGGAGGTTTCATCCTTTCATATTGTTCTTCTATTTCAGTCTTTCAGGAGAAGCATTGTGACATTCAACATCAGGCCACCAGTTTATACCTCCATGCAGCAACAGTTTCTCTAGGAATTGCACAATCAAGCGAGGTAGATCTAGTGGAGGAAGGAAGTTCCAAGTATTTCAACTTGGAATCCTCTGAGGGGTCTTTCCCTTAATTTTTAGAGATTATTTCCATCCATTATGAGTTATATTTCATCATCTAGCAAGAGGTTGCAACTTCATCCCTCTTGACAGCACAGTTCATTTCAGCAGTTGTACAGTGTGCAATTGCAACTTGAGCAGAGGAAGGAGGATCTAGATCTCAAGCTTCTAGCTTGGAGATGAGGAGAATGGATCAGCCCTTTAGTTACTGAGCTAAGTGGGAAATATTGTAGCTAATAGATAATTATTTCATCCCCATATCAACATTTTTCTTCACGGAGTGCATAACTTAGCCAGCAAGGGTGTAGTATGCAACCAAAAAAGGGCTAAAAATCCAAAGTTAAAATCTAGCCAAACCATTTATAGGTTTTTATGGGTTGTCTGAATAGAATGCGTGGTTAAAATCTTGGATCATTCTAAGTACTCGAGTATCCTGCCACACATGGTTCTTCTTCCTAGTAGTAGTAATCTCTAGCAGCAGCAGCAGTAGCAGCACAACATTTCGAGTGCTATTTTTCATTAGTGTATTTCAGCCACTTCTTGTTGGCTTGAGTGCATCTTCTTTGGCTTGAGTGCATATTTTATGTTGTTTAAAATGATATGACTGAGCTATTTCTGCTCATTGTTATAATTTCTTGATGTAATTTCCACTTGCAACATATTTCCTACATTTTCCATATTTTAGTGTTATATTCTTGTTTTTCTTATTTGGAATGATGTAGATGTTCTATATTCCCGTATTTTCCATTTTGGGATATTACAAATCCATTACACCGGTTGTAGGAACTCTTGTAGCTTTGCAAGATGTTCCCAAATATCCGTTGGTCCAAGTTTTGCAAACATTTCCATTCCCTATTATTTCAGCACCTTGGCTTGAGATTTGTGGGGGTCATGCCATCAGGGAAACTGCATAACCAAGGATTAGAGCACCTTGTTAACTGCTTCACTTATGAAGCATTGGATGGGCATATGGTAGATGATAGACATCTTGGGTTCGATGAGGGTGCAATTGAACATATCATGGAGTGCAAAAATAGTTATGAGATTGGGGAGGATGGTATTCTCCATTGGGTGGATACCAAGTTGGAGCATGATATGAGTCGTCACCCACAGTTGGATGGATGGGTGAGGATGATGAGAAACTAGTTGATGAGCTACCTGCAGATCTATGACATGGGGCAACATGAAGCATTACTGCGTTGGCTGCTCTTGAGTGAGTGTGGTTACCACCCGACATTTCACATTTGTGTGATCCATACTTTGCATAGTACTAAGGTGATGTAGCAGTAGGAGGCGTAGCTGCGATGGTTACTCTTAATAGAGTTTGGCCACCACATGACATATCACAAGTCCATGTATGTGTTTTTTTTCGGGACATTACATGACTCTCACATGATTTGGAAACATGGAGCTTGGTTATGTTGGGTCGACGTGACATTCTACATGTCAATCAGTGTGTTGTTGCTCCATAGATTGCAAGATGATGATGTGAGGTGATAATAAGAGTCATTGTTGCTTGGTTTACTCTTGGGAGAGTATGGGCTAAATTTCTCCCATACATGGCATGATATTGATGTAGGATGGAAATAGGAGGCCTTACTGCATTGGCTTCTGTTAGGAGAGTGTAATATTCCTAATTAGCAGTGGCTTATTAGAATATTTGTTTTTTCTCAATTTTGCCGTCTATAGTTTATTAATAAATAAAAATGTGAGTGGAGAGGGTCTAACTCACTTAGTGGAATAAAACACACTGCCTAGTAGCACAATTTTGTGACTTAAAGGGAGCCAAGGGGGGCCAAGCACCACGTAGAGAGGGGGCCCATGTATGCTCTAGAAGCTACTCCGCAGATGAGGATGAGCACGTGGACAGAGAGGGAGGCTACGTTGAGGAGATAGGCCTTAGGGTTTTGGAGGAAGGCCAGCGTTATAAAAGAGGGAGGAGCCTCCTCATTTGATTAATCCATTGTTGATGATATTGAGCTAGTCATTTCAACTACTTGAGCATGCTGGCTGTTTAGCTTGTCTGTAGCACTATTTAGTGCATTGAGTGTCTTTGGTCAGAGATCTCGCCCTTAGCCCTCGGGGACTTCGAGTGCCTGCTCACGAAAGGTTATTTCTTCAGAATTTTGTGGAAGGTTTTGGTGTTTTGGTTGCTATGGAGCCGAGCCTTCATATAGACTGTGTAGTTACTGAGAGGGAGGACGTAGTCCATCTAGGAGGTGCTCCGGATTGAGATTTTTGTAGGAGATTTGAGCAGAGATTTTGAGTAGAGGATCAGCCTTTGCCTTTGGGAGGATTTTGGTGGAGTTTGAGGCATTATTTCAGTCATTACCATTTAGCCTTTGTACAGAGCCTTGGAGGCCAGCGTAATTCCCCAAGGGGGTGTTTTTCAGAGGTCGGCAATTTCTGATATGATTTCTGGGTTTTGTTGGGATTGGTGAGTACAGGAGGATTCCAGATTTTCAACTCATTCAGGCAGGGGGAATAGCCCCTAGTCATCAGTTCATTTGAGTGTTATCAGCTACATGGCAGTTTTCCAACAGTTGGGACACAGTTCCAAGAGCAGCCATTTCCGGTGTATTCTGAGAGTATTTCTTCACTTGCCTTGAGCAAGTTTAGGTGCCATTACTCTGATCACCTATTGTACTTCATTATATTTCTTAGTTTAATAAAATGGCTTAGCATTCTCTCTCTATATTTCTGGATGAGTTGCCGTACATTATTTCTAAGCTATTGTATGTTTGCTGCACTGTTATATATATATATATATATTTTCGAGCATTCTAGTTCTATACCACTTGGTGTGTTTGTCTCATACTCTAGACAAAGTCTAGAGAGGGCCAGGTAGCCTCCAGATTTCATCCTCTTTCAGAGGCGGCATTTTTGGTAAATTCCCTCCCAGTCCATCTCTGGTTGGAATTGTGTCTTGTTTTAGAGATATCCCCGAAACGGGATATTACAGTGGTATCACAGCATAGTTCTGGCTCAACCTTTGGAGCTAGTTGTCTATGACACCAGGAAAGAGGCCATATATTTGTTACAGAGGCCGAAAGTACAGAGATCGTGAGCGTAGGTTGGAGAACACCTACAGAGAGCGAGACTGTGTTTGGGTGGTGGACACAGAGAAGGAGGAGCCTGTGACAGACGCAGAGCAGGAGGAGCCTATGTTAGATTTAGAGCAGAGAGAGCCGATGGAAGATGACACTGAGGCCAAATAGTTTGAGAAGGCACTCCTCAAATCGGTGCATGATTTGGTGAGGCAGATTGAGGTGATGGGTCAAAGGTTCACCGCTGTAGAGGATAGACAACATGAGACCCCATGGGTATTCCAGGTAGGTGAGGGATCAGGTACATCCCACCATTTTCTGGAGCATGGTGCTGCTCAACGTGATACTACTTAGCTGATGGCTTCACGTGCACCTACACGCTCTACCATGCCCACTTTCTTGGGAGCAGACACAGGGGCAGGAGCCTAGCAAGAGGCAGAGCCCAGACACATGGGCAAATATTTTGCAGAGTATTAGGCCTATGGGTAGGAGTTCAGGGATGCTCTCTCATTCCGAGATTTTGTTCAGCTCCAGCGGGACAGTAGACCCCGCAACCATCATAGAGGGCACCGAAATTATCATGATGGAGATAGCCACCATACATCTAGCAGATTCCATTTTACTACATTTGATGGTTCATCAAACAGTTTGGCAAAGTCTTGGGTGGAGAAGATGGACATGTATTTCCAGCTTAACCAGATGTCGGAGACGGAGGCCATCAAGGTGGCGACGTTACATTTGGATAGTGAGCCCAGGACTGGTGGTTCCACGGGATGGTTACACTCAGACATTCTACAATGATGACATATGCCAAGTTTACCATGCGGTTGATGGAGGGATTTGACCAGAGGGATCCAGAACAACACTTTGTTGAGTTGACAAGGCTCAAGCAGACTGGGAGCCTAGAGACATACATTGTAGATTTCTTGAGGGTTTCAGTGATGGTGCCAGATCTATCCGTAGCATAGATGATCTATATGTTTGTGGAGGGGTTAGCAAAGCCACTTTGGGGTCTAGTCAGATCTACTAGACCAGCTACACTTCAGGATGCTATTAGCAGGACCCAAGACTTACAGGATGCATTTCCCAGGACTCAGAAACCTTACCCCTAGAGACAGGGCTTCCAGCCCAAGGGGAAGGATGTGAGGGTTCTGCCTCTAAAGGGGAATCCAGGATGGGCAAAAACAGATGATGATGCCAGGAGGGAGCTGAAGAAGAAGTGGCTATGCTTTACTTGTCAGGAGCCATGGGCACCAGGGCATAGGTGTCCTGCTAGTAAAGCATACTTCATTGAGGTCTTCTCCAAGGATAGCGGAGAAGAGGATGAGGAGGATGATGAGGAGGCAGGAGATAGTCAAAAAGCCCAGGATCAGTTGCCACCTCCAACTCCAAGTACAGGAGGTGCAACTTTTGCACCCACAGGAGGGACCCTTGCAGCATTGCAAGGAGTTCCCAAGTACTTGGTGTTGTGCGTACGAGGGACAGTACATGGCCAGCAAGTGTTAGTTTTGGTTAACAGTGGGGCAAACCACAACTTCATTGATGCACAGATGGT
Source organism: Pinus albicaulis (assembly GCA_034641835.2). NCBI lineage: Eukaryota > Viridiplantae > Streptophyta > Pinopsida > Pinales > Pinaceae > Pinus > Pinus albicaulis. The sequence continues at coordinate 498,372,618 of CM076570.1, read as the reverse complement.
CGAGTAGAGAGGTATACCGAACGAGAGCTTTGATATATTTTCAGTCTTGGTCCCAGGAGCCCAGACGATGCAGTGTGCCTGGTATGTTTTAGAGTTGGCAGTGACGATGGGTACCTACACCGTGACCAATCACTTTTTTGTGGTCAACATATCGAATACCGATGTGATATTGGGTGTTCAGTGGTTGATAACTCTAGGGAAGGTCACCACAGATTGGGAGGCCTTAGAGATGGAGTGAGATGATAAGAAGACCGAGAAGCACGAGAAGATCAGTAGGATGCACACTTACCCACCTCAGATGGTTTCGGCACACCGGATGGAGGCATATTTATGGAAGGGAGACATAGAGTGGGTGTTTGAGTTGTGGGCATCAGAGGTAAGGACCATTGGTTAGGCAGTTCATCCTGATATAGAGGCTATCCTTGACAGGTATGATGCAGTGTTTGGGGATATACCACCAGTTCGGCCACCGGACTAAGGATTCGAGCACACCATTGAGCTTGAGCAGGGCATTCAGGAAGTGATTAATACCCCCTATAGGAATCCCAAAGCCTATCGGGATGAGATAGAGCTGGCCATCCAGGAGTTGCTGGCTCTTGAGCACATCAAACTGAGCATAAGTTCGTTTTCTTCTTCCATGGTGTTGGTGAAGAAGAAGGACGACACCTTGAGGATGTGCATTGAATACAGGGCCCTGAACAAGAAGACCCTGAAGAAAAAGTACCCTATGCCAAGGATCGATGAGTTGATGGATGAAATGAGAGGAGCTAAGTTCCTCTCGAAGATTGATTTGAGATCAGGGTACCATCAGATTCGCGTGAGGGAACAGGACATTCCAAAGACCGTCTTCAGGTGTCATTATGGGCACTTTGAGTTTTTGGTTATGCCTTCTGGGCTAACCAATGCCCTAGCTACTTTTCAGTCTTGCATGAACCATATCTTCTGCAGTCACTTGAGGAAGTTTGTACTGGTCTTTTTCGATGACATCCTCATATATAGCAGGACTTGGGAGGAGCATCTCCAGCATATAGAGGCAGTGCTGCATATCTTGGAAGAGCAACAGTTCTATGCTAAGCTCTCCAAGTGTGAGTTTGGGATGATAGAGATGTTGTATTTGGGTCACATTATTGGAGTGGACAGAATCAGAGTCCATGAGGAGAAGATCAGGCCCATCAGAGATTGATCGGAGCTGAGAAACATGACAGAACTTCAAAGATTCATTAGCATATGTACTTATTATATGAAGTTCATCAAGAGTTTCTCTTAGCTTGCTACACCCCTTACATATTTGACGAAGAAGGGGGCATTCATTTGGTCAGATACAGCGCAGCAGGCCTTTGATAGGCTCAAGGAGGTGATGAGTAACTGCCCAGTGCTTGCACTTCCGAATTTTATGCAGCCATTTGTTTAGGAGTGTGATGCGTCAGGAGAGGGGATCGACGCAGTGTTGATGCAGGGAGGACACCCCATATCCTTTGAGAGCCGGAAGCTCCTTCCACACAAGAGGTTGTATTATATATACGACAAGGAGATGTTGGCCATTATGCATGCATTTGCCAAATTTCGGCAGTATTTGGTGGGGAACAGGTTCAGGGTGAGGACTGATTACAACAGCCTCAGGTTATTTTTGGAGCAGAAGCAGCTACAGGAGAGGCAACATAAGTGGATCAGTAAGATCCAAGCATATGACTTTGACATTAAGTATGTCAAGGGTAAGAATAACATGGTAGCAGATGCACTTTCACATAGACTGGCCACGTTATCTCTTATGAGCTTTGATAGAGATTGGAGGGCTCGACTTTTAGTGGAGTACTCCAAGGATAGATTTGCATGTGAGGTTCTGGATGGGAAGGTTGCTGATGATAGGTACAGGGTGGTCAATGAGATCATCTATTGCAGGGACAGGATCTTCTTGACTGAGGGAACTCAGCTCAAGAAGAAGCTACTTCATGCATCCCATGATTCACCATTGGCCGGCCATCAGGGGTTTACTAAAACCTACGGGGCCATTAAAGAGAGGTTCTCATGGAAGGGCCTCAAGGAGGACGTACTCCAGCACATCAGGGAGTGCGATGTTTTCTAAAGGAACAAGGGGGAGATGAGCCATCCCGTAGGGTTATTGCAACCTCTTCCCATTCCGGAGGGGAAATGGGAGAGTATCTCGATGGACTTCATCACAGGGTTTCCCATGGTGTAGGTTAAGGATTGTATCTTTGTCGTTTTCGATCGACTGAAAAAGTATGTGCATTTTTTCTCCATATCCGCACACTACACAGCAGCACAGGTGGTTGAGCTGTTCTTCAGGGAGGTTTTCAGGCTACATGGTCTTCCTAAGACCATCATGAGTGACAGGGACAACCGCTTCATGGGCGGATTTTGGCAGGAGCTTTCCCGGTTAGTGGGGATGTAGTTGAAACTAAGTACCATTTATCACCCACATATGGATGGACAGATGGAGATAGTTAACAAGTGGTTGGAGGGCTACTTGCGTAACTATGTCAGTGGGAAGCAGCGAGCATGGCTGAAGTGGTTGCATCTGGGGGAGTACTGCTATAACATGACACATCACATGTCCATTGGTATGTCACCATTTTATGCTTTGTATGGGTATCATTCTTTATCTTTTGCTGATGTGATGTTTAGTGCTAGCAAGGCTCCTAGAGCCAAGATTTGGATCCAAGAGGGTCAGGACATTCTCCAAGCTCTCAAGGATAATATGGCTACAGCACAAAACCAGCAGAAGCTGTATGCTAATAGAGGTCGGGTGGGGAGAAAATTTGAGGTAGGGGACTTGGTCTACCTATGATTACAGCGATACCGACAGTCGTCACTGAAGCAGAAGGAGCTGAAAAGCTCAAGCCCTGCTTTTACGGGCCATACAGGGTGATACGCAGGATTGGACAGGTTGCGTATGAATTGGAGCTACCCCAAGGCAGCAAGATCCATAATGTTTTTCATGTATCATGCCTGAAGAAGGCACTGGGGCAATAGGTGATAGTGACAGATGAGCTACCACCCATGGATGATGAGGGGCATTTGGTGTTGTAGCCAGAGGCTATTATTGATACTAGGGAGAGGCATCTACAGAGCAGGACAGTCCAAGAATTCTTGGTGAGGTGGAAGAATTTGCCAGATGATGATGCTACTTGGGAGAGTGAGAATATTTTGCAGCATCCATCACTTCAGTTTCTTGAGGACAAGCAACATTTTTTCAGGGGAGACTGTAATATTCCTAATTAGCAGTGGCTAATTGGAATATTCGATTTTGCTCAATTTTTCCATTTATAGTTTATTAATAAATAAAAATGTGAGTGGAGAGGGTCTAACTCACTTAGTGGAATAAAACACACTCCCTAGTAGCACAACTTTGTGACTGAAAGGGAGCCAAGGGGGGCCAAGCACCACATAGAGAGGGGGCCCATGTATGCTCTAGAAGCTACTGCCCAGATGAGGATGAGAACGTGGCAAGAGAGGGAGGCTACGTTGAGGAGATAGGCCTTAGGGTTTTGGAGGAAGGCCAATGTTATAAAAGAGGGAGGAGCCTCCTCATTTGATTCATCCATTATTTATGATATTGAGCTGGTCATTTCGACTTCTTGAGCACGCTGGCTATTTAGCCTGTCTGCAACACTGTTTAGTTCATTGAGTGTCTCTGGTCGGAGATCTCACCGTTAGCCCCAGGGGACTTCGAGTGCCTGCTTGGGAAAGGTTATTTCTTCAGTATTTTGTGGGAGGTTTTGGTGTTTTGGTTGCTGCAGAGACGAGCCTTCATATAGACTGTGCAATCACTGAGAGGGAGGATGTAGTCCATCTAGGAGGTGTTTCGGATTGGGACTTTTGCAGGAGATTTGAGCCTAGATTTTGAGTAGAGGATCAGACTTTGCCTTTGGAAGGATTTTGGTGGAGTTGGAGGTAGTATTTCAGTCATTCCCATTTAGCCTCTGCGCAGAGCCTTGGAGGCCAGCGTAATTCCCCAAGGGGGTGTTTTTCGGAGGTCGACCATTTCTGATATGATTTCTGGGTTTTGTCGAGATTGGTGAGTAGAGGAGGATTCTAGATTTTCAGCTCATTCCGGTAGGGGAAACATCCCCTAGTCATCAGTTCATTTCAATGGTAACAGCTACACAGCAGTTTTCCAGTAGCTGGGACGCAGTTCAGAGAGAAGCCATTTCTGGCGTATTCTGAGAGAATTTCTTCACTTGCCTTGAGCAAGTTTAGGTGCCATCACTCTGATCACCTATTGTACTTCATTATATTTCTCAGTTTAATAAAATGGCTTAACATTCTCTTTCTATATTTCTGGATGAGTTGCCATACATTCTTTATATGCTATTGTATGTTTGCTGCACTGTTATATATATATATATATATATATATATATATATATATATATATATATATATATATATATATATATATTCGGGCATTCTAGTTCTATACCACTCACTGTGTTTGTCTTATACTCTTAGATAGAGTCTAGAAAGGGCTAGGTAGCCTCCAGATTTTGTCCTCTTTCAGAGGCGGCATTTCTAGTAAATGCCCTCCTAGTCCATCTCTGGTTGGAGCAGGGAAAATTTTAGGGGCGAATTTTAGCCCAAAGGCAAATTTTAAGGGATTTTAAATTTTAATAGGGCGAATTTTTTATATAAACCCTATTTTCTATAATTTTATAAAATTAGCCCAATAATTATTTTAAAAATAATTAATTATTATATATTAGCCCACCGAAAAAAATGTGGATAAAACTGAAACAGTCCAATTCGCCCTCAATTTTCTTTGTTGGAGCACATTTCAATGGCATTCGCCTGCATTTACAGCGTCAGAGGAAGGGGTTGGAGTGATTCACCCCATTTTTTCACTGGTTCGCCGGCGTGGTTGGGGCTTGGAAGTTGAATGTTGGTCTTGGATGTGCATAGGCTTGTTGATCTTCTTGCTGGCTGAGCGAGGGTAATGGCTTACTGAGAACATCAAATCCTCCATTATTGGGAAATGGGGCACACATTCGAGAGCCTGCTAATGTCGACTATATCATCAAGCTATTTCATTAATGGGACTCTCCAAGGAGACCCGACGGTCGTTCTGGATTCAATGACATCAATAAAAGATCATCAATGCAGATTACCTTCTATTCTCAGTGTACCTGGTGTTTTCCATGTAGTTGGGGTTTTCCATGTTGTGCGCAGGATCGGTGAGGGAAAAAAAGAGGATGAACATAATGCTCACCAACATCAAACTGCAAACCGGTTCCTTCATCCAAATCCTGACCACGCAAACCATAATATTAAGAGATAATGCACATCAGGGACTTGTTTAGAGGCTTTGGAATAGTTATGGAATAGTTATTGTATTTTTTTTATAAATGGAGAGAGTTGGGGTTTCTGCTGCTTCATTCCATGTGGGTTCTATATTTTTCTTCTGTATTCTGGCTTTTACAGCTGTTGAAGCCTGGAGGCCATCGCCTTCCAACTTCAACACAACAAAATCTGTAGATGTATCCATGGGAAATGAATTTGGGAGCTCAAAGAGATATGAAGGCTCCTCAGAATTTGTCCACATGAGATACCACAACGGTACTGTGCTCAAGCCTCACAGAAAATATCACCATTCACACAATCTGGTATGGCAACTGGACTTTCAATGACAAGAGGATCATAAGGGCTTTCTTTCTTGCCCTCTCAGACAACAATAGAAGCGTCAGGAGCAGCAAAACCCCCTTTGTTGCAGAATGGTCGAGGACTGTGCAGCTTTACACAGACCAGACTGGGTCCAACATCAGCAAGAATATTTTGGTGGGATCTGAAGTGAATGGTCGCTATTACTCTGATGGAAAGTCACTCCCTCGCCTCTCAATCCAGGCTGTGATTAAGAGTGCAGTAGCAGCCCTTTGCCATCCCTTGCCCATTGATCCCAATACTGGTATCTATCTCTTGCTCACTTCTACTGATGTAGTAGTCCAGGATTTCTGTAGGGCAGTTTGTGGGTTTCATTATTTTACCTTCCCTTCCACTGTATGGTATACCCTTCCCTATGCTTGGGTAGGGCACTCTGGAACACATTGCCTAGATGTCTGTGCATACCCTTTCTCAATCCCTTCATACATGACTGATATGCAGCCCTTCAAGTGTCCCCTAATAGTAACGTTGGTGTGGATGGCATGATCAGTGTTATTGCCCATGAACTCTCAGAGCTTGCATCTAATCCATTCTGGTGAGGTGAATAGAAAGTGATGTTTGTGTGCAGGAGATTGCTGATGGTGAATAGAAAGCGATGTTTGTGTGCAGGAGATTGCTGATGGTCGTTGTGGGTATGTACATTGCGGCTGCTTAGATTGATGTTTAGATGAATAGAGATTCCTCTATTGCCTGTGAATCAATGTGGATTATCACTTATCATGTAGATCTTTTCTTCCTCTTTAGCTTTTTTGTTAACCTGATTGATGTTCAGATAGAAAAAGTCTCCGCTGTTACCTGTGAATCAATGTGGATTATTATCTGTGAATTAATGTATGTGGATTATCATTTATCATGTATATTGTTTCTTCTTCTGGTCTTATTCAGTTTGTTTAATTGGAATTGCAAGCCTGGCTCTCTATGAGTGACAACCATAACTCATTAACTCATAACTCACCACCATGTGAATATATATGGTATCGTTCTTCTGCAGTTTATTTAATGGATTGGAATTGCAAGCCTGGTTTTAATGGATTGGAATTGCAAGCCTGGTTTTATGTGAGTGACTGACAACCATAACTCATAACTCTCTGTGAGTGACAACCATAACTCATAACTCACCACCATGTGAATATATATGGTATCTTTCTTCTGCAGTTTATTTAATGGATTGGAATTGCAAGCTTGGTTTTATGTGAGTGAGTGACAACCATAACTCATAACTCACAACTATGTGAATATGTAATATTATAAATTAATCAACCCTACTTTTGAAAACCATAATTATCAACCATCTGTAATACATTGTGAAGGTAACATGCAATAGGAAATAAACCGGGTTACCTGTATTACAAATACAAAACCCATTCACACTCTTCCACTAGTGCGCATCCTCCATACAGAGTTTAAATTTTGTTGGGCATGCTTTATTCAAAGAGCAGTTTACCATTATGATGGTGGGGTGAGATTTATGGTTTTCATCCATAGTGTTAAATTTTACCATTATGATGGTGGGGTGAGATTTATGGTTTCCATCCATAGTGTTAAATTTTACCATTATGATGGTGGGCAGAGATTTATGGTTTTCATCCAAAGATGATTGTGGATTGGTGTGTATTTATGGCATTTTGTATTCAGTTGCAAATGTTGTCAGTATTTATCATTACATCATAGTCCATAATTTGTGTGTGAAATCTAATTCAAAGATATCTCATATTAGCATTTATGGGGATTGCCTGTTATGTCTTGTAGATGGCGGATGTCCCTTGATGTCCTCATTTCCAAGGGTATGTCATGGGGATATTTCCCTATTGAACCTTGTGAAATATGGTTGTTTTGAAGGCTACATGTAAATGTGGACACTAGAATATTTCCTGATCCTGTCACAGTATATAGCAAGGTTCCCTTTCAAAGCACCACCTTCCAAACTATGAAAAGTGCTCAGAGTTTTATTTATATTTTAATTTGGTTAATTAATTTTATTAAACTGTAACATTATGCAGGTCACATTATCTTCTCCATAAGTAACCCCTCCTAAAACCATGAAGCCTTTATCCCATTCAATATTCTGCAACTGGAAACTTTCATGAGTTACATCAAATGGGAAATCTAACTAGCGACAAACAGTTTTGGAGTTTGTAATAAGGTCTGAGCATGGAATAATGGAGTGTAATAACAAGTGCATTAACAAGTGAATGGAATAACAAGTGCATTAAGCAAGCAAGTGGAATGACAATACTGTTGACTAGGGACAATTTTGGAAGAGCTTGTATGCACAACCACTTGGTGCATAGGTTTTTTTGTACTGCTTAAAGTAGCTGAATTTACATCAGCAGAAGATCTTTCAACAATAAAGGGCAAAGACGAAATATCTAAAATACAACCTTACTCTGCCCTTGTCATATTGGTTGGAATAAAAGGTGCAATAAGCATGGTTGGACTAACAATCACCTGAATTTACAGCAGCAGAAACATCTTCTTAATAGTTTTAATAGTTTTAGCTACATGATCCTTGCTCTAGCAACTCTGTTTTTAATACATCTTCTTAATGGTTTTAGTTTTAGGGTCTTTGTGCCTCACTGTCCCACAGCGAATCTTGGCAATTCACAGAGGTATAGATTTGGGATTGGAGTGGTAATGATGACTCTCTTCCATCTTGACATTGCAGCACTCATACCTTCCATCAACTTTACAAAGCAACCTCACATCAACAGTGGATTCACATGGTTGCAAAAGAAACGTTCTAACACCCAGTTCAGGCTATTAACTGACACCAAAGAATCCTTGCTCTAGCAACTCTTTTTTTAATACATCTTCTTAATAGTTTTAGTAGCTTTAGTTTTAGGGTCTTTGTGCCACACTGTCCCCACAACGAAGCTTTTGGAGTGATGATGATGACTCTTTTCCATCTTGACATATAGGTTATGTATTGAATTTACTCTGCCCTTGTCATATTAGTTAGAATAACAAGTGCAATAAGAAAGCTACCAGAATGACAATACTCAAGTGAATGGAATAACAAGTGCACTAAATTTACAGCAGCAGAATACATCTTCTTAATGGTTTTAATAGTTTTAGCTACATGATCCTTGCTCCATCAACTCTGTTTTTAATACATCTTCTTAATAGTTTTAGTTTTAGGGTCTTTGTGCCCCACTGTCCCACAACGAAGCTTGGCAAGCCACAGAGGTATAAATTTGGGATCTTTCTAACATCTTCCTTGCGGCGTTTCATTTGCAACATTAGGTGCAATTGCTAGTTTTTTATATTTCAGTTTGAAGTAAATATAGATAAAATTTATAGAGAAACATAATGGCAAACCTCATCTAAACCTCATAAAAACATTCAAATTTTACGTAAAAATAATCATTGCGGAACCCAAACCATGTGACTTAGGACCTCATAGGGTGGATTTGCTTTTGCATTCCTCTTGCAATTATTGTGACTTAGGACCTCATAGGGAGGAGTTGCTTCTGCATTCCTCTTGCTCTTATTCCACGACTTTATAATTTGAGCCCGCTGACTTCTCTTAGAGTTATAGTCTTATTTGGTATAAGCATGCTTTCTCCAAAAATGTGTCAGAAATGTGTCTTCTAACTTTTGTTGATCCACGTGACTAAGAATCGTTTCATGAAGTATCAAATCTCCATGGACAGACTATAACTTATGGCGGTAATCAATGTTCTTATAAAGAATAGACTTAATATGAATACATCTCATGCTTGGTTGTCCATATATCTCCTTCCAATCTCCATAAACGAAGTTAGGATGGGTAAAATTAGGTCGCTTCTTGGTACTCAGTGACAAGCTCCTTCGCATTCAGATGTGTGCTTGGCACTTGTATAAATGTTGAAAAAAATTGACGCTTTTTCTTGCATTGGTATATTGTTTCCTTGGTGGGTAAGATTAGGTCGTTGCTTGGTACTCACTGACAATCTCCTTGGAATTTAGATGTTTTCTTGGCACTTGTATAAACGTAGAAAAAAAGATGATGCTTTTGTTTATACTGGTATATTGTTTCCTTGGCACATGTATAAACCTTGAAAATTTTTCTTGCTTCTGTTTGCACTGGCATATTGTTTTTATTTCTAATTTGTGAAATCTATTGTGTGACAGATTCGAGAAGTCAGACCAAAGGTTACCTTAGTAGCCCGCATGGCAGCATCTGTTGCAAACTATGATTATATTGTGGATTGGGAATTTCAGACTGATGGCCTTATCCGAATTAAGGTAGGAAACTCTAAAATCTCTCCTTGAGAAAGCAACTTGTCAAGTTATTTTTACTCAAGTGAAGATTAGAAGGGCTAACCTTTTGACCATTTTATTTGGCACACAGGTTGGACTAAGTGGGATCTTGATGATCAAAGGTAAAAAATATGAGAGTGTCAACCAGATCAGATCCAAGGATGAGATTCATGGGACTTTGCTTGCTCAGAATACAATTGGTGTCATCCATGACCATTATATTACTTTATACCTGGACATGGATGTTGATGGTACAGAAAATTCCTTTGTTCAGGTCAAGATGGCCAAGAAAACGGTGAAGAATGGACAAACTCCAAGAATTTTTTTTTGGAAAGCAGGGAGACACATAGCAAAAATAGAGAAGGATGCCCAAATTAAGTTGAGCCTATATCAGCCATCTGAGTTTCATGTGATCAATCCATCAAAGAAAACAAATATTGGAAATCCAGTGGGATATAAAGTTGTCCCAGGGGGCACTACTGCAAGCTTGCTTGATCACAATGATCCTCCTCAGCACCGAGGGGCCTTCACTGACAATTAGGTTTGGATTTGGATGCCCTCAAAGTTCGACTAGTTTTTGTTGTTGAAATTCACACTAAATAATCAAATAGATCTGCCACACATGTCAGTGAAATGAAATCTTCTTCAAAATTTGACTATACCCATTTTAACCAAAAATACTATTAACCAAAAAAATACATGACCCTTTAAATTAGATTTCCATCTACATAAATTCATCTTAGTAAAGTTGGTGGGTAAAATTATCATGCGTGAGGATAAGATTAGTCGCAGGATTAAATAACATTTAGCAGTTCTTTGCATGCATCAAATACTGAGAAAGTCTACATATGTAACCTTTGTCTAAATCTTTGGTGCATACTGAAGCAGGGCTAAAATGGCTTTGTGCTAAGTATATATATTTTTACATAAATAAGCTAAATACATCATGTTGGGGTATTGATCATTTTTTTAAGGGATATATGTATAAAATTTGGGTGTTTCTCAAAGATTGTGTAGTTCAAAGCAGTATTCCGAGCCTTGAAGTGATATGTGGTATACCTGTTCTAATTATGCAATATTTCCTTCTCACAGTTATGGTACGCATTAGCCAAGATACTATCAGAGAGGGTTGCATGGGTGCTGGCCATGGAGAGAGGGTTGAATATGGTGACAATCAATGCATCTCTGATTGTCCAAGAGAATGACTTACAATGTGGTTTTTTGCAAGGATGAATGGAGATGAGAATGAAGAATGCATGGAGCTTCTAAGATAGATGAATGTCACAAAAGTGCCCATTTTCCTTTTTATCCGGGACTACAAGATCCATGGAAGGTATGTGGGTTCTGGAAGAGGTGAGCTTATTGTAGAAATTATAAGGTATCAAGGAGTTAGAGTCAGAGTTATTGACGATTCAACCATAGATTTCCTCATTGTGGACAATTTTAAATTCAATTAGGAGCCCATTTTCAAAGCTACTTTGAGCGGTGCCCAATTGATTGAGATTGAAATTAACATAAATGATGATAGGGTGCTGAAGGTTCATACAGTACATGAATTTGATGAAGCCCTCAGGCTTGCAGAGAACAAGCTTGTAGTGGTAGAATATGCGGCAAGTCACAACTATTACAACAAAAGAATATACCTATTCATGGCTGACCTCAGTAGGATTTTCCCAGAAGTGAGATTCATTCTAGTAATTGGAGATGAGTCTGAGCAGACTAACGAGCTCTGTGCAAGAAATAAAAAGGAAAAAAAAACAACATAACATATGTCCCCCTTTTAGCTTTTACAAGAACATGGTGAAGATTCAGAAGAAGAAGTCATTGGCCCAAACCAGTTGGAGGGTGATGTCCTCTACTATGGTGACAATGATGCTGCTATTCATCAGCTCCATAATAGGCAAGATGGGGAATCATTGTTCAAAGGACATACAGAGGACCACAAGTTGGTTGTTCTAGATGTTAGACTGAATAATTGCGGGCCTTGTTTCAAATTTCACCCAATTTTAGTCAGGCTGACCAAGATAATGACTTACAATGTGGTTTTTTGCAAGGATGAATGGAGATGAGAATGAAGAATGCATGGAGCTTCTGAGACAGATGAATGTCACAAAAGTTCCCATTTTCCTTTTTATCCGGGACTACAATATCCATGGAAGGTATGTGGGTTCTAGCAGAGGTGAGCTTATTGGAGAAATTCTAAGGTATCAAGGAGTCAGAGTCAGAGTTATTGACGATTCAACCATAGATTGCCTCATCGTGGACAATTTTAAATTCAATTAGGAGCCCATTTTCAGAGCTTCTTTGAGCGATGCCCAATTGATTGAGTTTGAAATTAACATAAATGATGATAGGGTGTTGAAGGTTCATATAGTACATGAATTTGATGAAGCCCTCAGGCTTGCAGAGAACAAGCTTGTACTGGTGTAATATGCAGCAAGTCACAACTATTACAACAAAAGAATATGCGTATTCATGGCTGACCTTAGCAGGATTTTCCTAGAAGTGAGATTCATTCTAGTAATTGGAGATGAGTCTGAGCAAACTAACGAGCTCTGTGCAAGAAAGAAATAGGAAAAAAAAAACAACGTAACATATGTCCCCCTTTTAGCTTTTACAAGAACATGGTGAAGATTCATGAAGAAGTCGTCATTGGCCCAAACCAGTTGGAGGGTGATGTCCTCTACTATGGTGACAATGATGCTCCTATTCATTAGCTCCATAATAGGCAAGATGTGGAAGCATTTCTCAAAGAACATACAGAGGGCCACAAGTTGGTTGTTCTAGATGTTAGACTGAAGAATTGCGGGCCTTATGTCAAATTTTACCCAATTGTAGTGAGGCTGACCAAGAGAATGACTTACAATACGGTTTTTTGCAAGGATGAATGGAGATGAGAATGAAGAATGCATGGAGCTTCTAAGACAGATGAATGTCACAAAAGTGCCCATTTTCCTTTTTATCCAGGACTACAAGATCCGTGGAAGGTATGTGGTTCTGGCAAAGGTGAGCTTCTTGGAGAAATGATAAGGTATCAAGGAGTCAGAGTTACATACTAGTTACTTTCTGGGCTCTCTGATTATGAAAATGGCTATGGATTCTTGTTTACATTCTCGGCCAAGATGAATTTTTAGAGGAAGGATATAGATTCTGTGTGATATCAGAGCCAAAGTAGATGCTTGTCAACCTTATCTAGGGAGGGAAAATCATATCTCCATGATGCACTATTCTCTATATTCATGTTTATTGATTAGTAATGGAACATCATGATTGAAATTTGAAAGTTAAATGAAGGATTTCAGTCCTTATATGTATAGAATTTAAATGGAGACAAAGAACTAAAAGGAAAATTGCAATCTTTTATGTGTACTCTTACAAGGACTTGAAATGAGAACTGTAAATTGAAGTCTGTAATTCAAATTTGTAGATGAGTTGTGGATAAATCTTTATTGGCCATTGGACCTTTTTGTCATTTTAGATAGAATGAAAGAGAGAAATACTATTACTAAATGTTTTCCAATTTAATCTTTGTCAATTACAACAGATTCATATGACATTGAAATGGTTTGGGCCAAGATTTAGATGAAAATATGAGTAGCAATTGCATAAAGGGGCATGATGCCATAGCTACACCAGAACTGAACTAGTATCCCACAGTCGGTAGTATGGAAATCTAATTTCAGTTAGCTCAAGATAGCTTTGTAGTTTTATGTGTCTCTAATAAGTATCCATTTAATTCTGCAATATATTTGTCTCGTTTTCTTCAATGTTTTCAGCAACTTGTTTGCAGAGGTGTTTGATTATATAGTTTATTCCAATGTGTCTACCCTATTGGTAGATATTTTTTAATTCATATATACTAGAGGCATATGTATGTTATGGAATGACATAAATTCTATTCTGAAATAGTGTTGAAATGTAAAATACTGAAAGATGTTAAGAAGCGAATTTATTTAGGCATGGGACAAGACAAATTGGCTCACTTCATAAATTTACACCAATTCATGAAGAAAATAGGGAATTAATGCTACTCGACCATTTGTTGATGACCTTTATGAGGGATTCAAAATTCTGGACAAGTTTAGTTGAAATGGATAATTGTAACCACTCTCATCAAGTTTCCAAATAAGTTGAGAAGTATTCTATATGGGTCAAGAAACAACATCCTTTATACGAGTGGTTTATACGATAAAATAAGTCTTTGTAAGAGTACACATAAAATATTGCAATTTTCCTTTATACGAGTCTATAATTCAAATTTTCTCATTAATGGTTTATAAACTGAGGCTAGCTACTTGTAAGTCTGTCTTTTGACATGCCACATTGTAGCAGAGATTTACTATTTATAGATGACTTATATTTCCAAATGAAAAAGGATGCTTAGCTCAACATGTTTTTTTGTTGGTCAAACTAAAGTAAATATTTTACTTCAAAGTTCAGTGTTTTACAATAATTTAGCAGAGCTCTAGCATTAGGACCTCACCTACTTGAGCAAAGAACTAGTTACTTTCTGGGCTCTCTGATTATGAAAATGGCTATGGATTCTTGTTTACATTCTCAGCCAAGACAAATATTTATAGGAATGATATAGATTTTGTGTGATATCAGAGCCAAAGTGGAGATGCTTGTCAACCTTATCTAGGGAGGGAAAATCCTATCTCCATGATGCACTATTCTCTATATTCATGTTTATTGATTAGTAATGGAACATCATGATTGAAATTTGAAAGTTAAATGAATGATTTTAGTCCTTATATTTATAGAATTTAAATGGAGACAAAGAACTAAAAGGACAATTGTAATCTTTTATGTGTACTCTTACAAGGACTTGAAATGAGAAATGTAAATTCAAGTCTGTAGTTCAAATTTGTAGATGAGTTGTGGATAACTCTCTATGGGCTATTGGACCTTTTTTTCATTTTAGATAGAATGAAAGAGAGAAATACTATTACTAAATGTTTTCCAATTTAATATTTGTCAATTACAACAGGTTCATATGACATTGAAATGGTTTGGGCCAAGATTTAGATGAAAATTTCCGTAGCAATTGCATAAAGGGGCATGATGCCATAGCTACACCAGAACTGAACTAGTATCCCACAGTCGGTAGCAAGGCAATCTAATTTCAGTCATCTCAAGATAGCTTTGTAGCTTTTATGCGTCTCTAATAAGTATCTACTTAATTCTACAATATATTTGTCTCGTTTTCTTCAATGTCTTCAGCAACTTGTTTGCAGAGGTGTTTGATTATATAGTTTCTTCCAATGTGTCTACCCTATTGGTAGATATTTTTGTATTCATATATACTAGAGGCATATGTATGTTATGGAATGACAGAAATTTTATTCTGAAATAGTGTTGAAATGTAAAATACTGAAAGATTTTAAGAAGCGAATTTATTTAGGCACGAGACAAGACAAATTGGTTCACTTCATAACTTTACACCAATTCATGAAGAAAATAGGGAATTAATGCTACCTGACCATTTTTTGATGACCCTTTCCAGGGATTTAAAATTCTGGACAAGTTTAGTTGAAATGGATAATTGTGACCACTTTTGTCAATTTTCCAAATAAGTTGAGAAGTCTTTGATATGGGTCAAGAAACAACATCTTTTATACGAGTCTGTAATTCAAATTTTCTCATTAATGGTTTATAAATTGAGGCTACCTGCTTGTAAGTCTGTCTTTTGGCATGGCACATTGTAGCAAAGATTCACTGTTTACAGATAACTTATATTTCCAAATGAAAAAGGATGCTTAGCTCAACATGTTTTCTTGTTGGTCAAACTAAAGTAAATATTTTACTTAAAAGTTCAGTGTTTTACAATAATTTAGTAGAGCTCTAGCATTAGGACCTCACCTACTTGAGAAAAGAGCTAGTAAAAATACTTAGTTATCCCTTGATTTATAGTGACAACACTAAACCAAGCAATAAAACAGAGGCAATGTGGATGAATGTCGCTAATGGAAATGGTCTTAAGCATCCCCACAAATACACCAACAATTTGAGGGCAAGTATCAACTTGGATTCTAGGTATTGATTTCTGACTTCAATGAAAGGTTTGCAAAATAAAAGGAACAACAATGTCTACAGGTTTAACAACAACTGGGCTTAAAGTCGCTACCATTGTCAAGCATATTGGTAAGTACTCCGAGCATTACTCTTTCGTAGCTTTTCTTGACTACAGAAACCTTGTTGGATACAACTTGTATAATCATATTTTTGGTACAAATTGCCAATTTTGTATATACGTTCATTTGTTTTGAATCATTGTTGGGTCTGCTTCATAGCTTTTATTTCCAAGGTTTTTATACAATGTTCAAAGATATAATGTGCATTATCATTCTGATTGAGATATTCTATGATCCACAAGATGGTAAAGTGCTTACAGAGAGTGTCAATATCTAGCAATTTCAACTTAAATGGACAAGGAAAAAAAATGGATTTGTAACCCAGGAACATTTCCTCTTTACTTCCACTATTGAGATTATCTTGCATATAGTAAAGATGAAGTTATACAACTAGATATACAAGTTGCTTACTGCTTGTTAATGAGAAAAAAATTATGAGCAAGATGTACTAGTTTTTGCACTAATTTTACATAATAATGGGTGTTAGATATTGCACTGGCCAATAATAGAAATTTTACATGAAATATTGCCATATTATGATTGGTAGAAATCATTGGCATACTCATCATATTTAAATTGGTCACTTGGGTTGCATAATAGAATATGCTTGTTTTACACATTTAGTACCTTTTAGGATTAAGAATTTATTTGTTGATACCCTTTGGATTTGATATATCATAGATAAAAGGAAATGGATTTGTATTGTTTACTATCTTTCTGAACTTTCCTATACTGAAAAAGGATATAAAAGATTCACTGATTTGTTCTTACGAACATGCCTTATTAGAGGTTGTTATTGATTTTTTCAGTAGTAATGTATAACTAATAAGGTAGTAAATGTATGGAATTTTATTTCAATACTCAAGTTGATTGGGAGAAGTTAGAAAGAGTCCAGATCCTATTTCTTAGTTACATTTGATGCAAGAAAAATGTACCTCAGGTTGTTGTTCGGGCAGAGTTTGCAGCCCAACCTGTTTGCCTCAAGACCATCTTCAAATTCGTATCATTCCTTTGTAGATTTAGGGATTTGTGGGATTTAGCTTCAAGGAAAGACATAAATTTGTACTTATAATTTAGCACTCTGTTCTTCAGAGGTCATTACCCAAATCAATGTGTGTAGTTTTGCAATTTGGAAACAATGAATAAGCGTGGGTGACAATCATTAATTAGTTGAAGTTCTCCTAGCGACCACTGACAACTAACTTGCATGGAGAACTATAGAGTAGATAAAACGTGGTTTCCTTCAGCTTCACCAACTATTCCAAATTCTCATGTTCAATTTGTTAAACATGATCATTGAGAATATTTTCATTCACCTTCTCATTAGTGAAGGAATTGAGATGTCATAAATATGTGTCTACTGAAGTACTATATTCCTTGGCTTAACATATCTGTAAATCCCTTCTCCATCTATGGGAAAATTCTATATAAGGGATTCTGGAGAATCACAGATTCTTCATTGATTTCACCATCATCCTTAGGATTATAAATTACCTACAGTCTCCTTTTATGAGTATTGATGGTTGTAGGGGTAGAAAAAAACATTTCAAGAAGGTTTTCAAATGGGGTAGCAGTTTATGAAGTGGAGTTTATATATATATATTTAAATACAGATTCCTTTAACTAGTAAAGGAATGATATACATATGGATTTAATATAAGAAAAAAGGGCTACAAATTTAGCTTCCACAAACAAATCCAAGAGTCAAACAGAGATCACCAACTCATGTAATGTTTACATGTCTTGTCCATGAAAGAGACTACAGAAAACTACCCAAGTAAATAAATATTAAGAATTGACCACACTAGTTACACTAGGAGGCTAGTCATGGTAATTCTCTAGGGTAGGGTTCTAAGCCAAGATATGGGGATTGACACTAGGAAGCTAGAGTGGGGAAGCTTGAGACCATATGGCCAAGGGATAACATCATTACCTTCTTGTCGCTTGGTGGACTATGGTGGAATTTGGGTAGCTCAAAGGAATTTTTGAGAGGTGAAAACCCACCTAAAGGAGTTGGTTGGGCAAGTTACCCAAGTAGTTGGAGTTTTGACCCAAAGATGTGGGTTTGGACCCAAGACAATTGATTATTTATTCTAATTTAAAAACTGTCATGATCATAAAAACTGTCTTCAAGGGGTATTTGAAGTATTTTTCCATGATGGCATCAAATTTATTAGCATCTTAACTTCCCTTTAGAGCAAACCTAAGATGGTTAGTGGTTTACTTTCATTTTAGGAGGAGAAACATGCATGTGCAACATGCTTGCCTTGAAAATAGTGTTGGAAGATCTTTGGTGAAGAAAAAGTATGGAGTGTGATGTGAATTTTGGTATTAGTCTGTTGTGATCCTTTGTGGACCCATGAAGAAACTTTCAGTATCTAGTGCAAGGCATTTTCTCCTTATTGTTGACATATTTAGGAAAATGTACATATTTTCTCCTTTTTTTCTTAATAATAAAATTTGTTGCATTTGTTGAGTTCAAGAACTTAAGAGAGGAATGGAGAATGAATTAGGGAAGAAAATTAAAGTCCTTCAATCATATAAGGAATGGAAGTTTGCATCAAATGAGTTTTCCAATTGTTACACAAGTGAAGGGATTTAAAGGAAAATACAATATTAAACTTTATTTACTTGAATAGAATGGGCTGGTTGAATGAGGAAATAGGATAGTGCTGGAGATTTCCAGATGTATATTTTTTGAAGGAAAGGGATTTCCAAGTAAGTATTTACTATCTTATTGATTATTGTCATCATCACTCTCAGTGGTGCCTCTAACGTCTCTATTCAAACAAACTTAAAGTCTCTAGTCAAGTTATATTAGCTAGTATCATACATTGATCAAATGCATCTGAAGAAACCTACCTACTATTCTCTGTTTTGCATGTGTCAATGAGAAATATACCTTAAATGTGATGATGCCTTTTTATTCTGAAGCTTCTTGCTATCAACAGTGTACCACATGGTTTAGGCTTGTTGATGCCTTTTAGGATCCCTTCAAGTTGTTGGCCATTTTCTGCAAACCACTCATTCAAGACAGTGTTAATGACTATTATATCATGCCAGCAAACTCTAGAAGATCTTTGTGCTTAGTGAAACTGTATGATCTTCAGAACTTACTCACCGCAGGTATACTTCAGTTAGGCCCACAGGAGGACTACCATGAACACTTTAGGATTATTTTCATATAAAAGGTTATTGTCACAAGGGTGTTGTATCAAAACACTGCAATGATAGTCTTAAGCAATTGCTGCATGGCAATGATGAACCTTGAGGCTTACTGCTGCAATAAGATAAAGCTATTGTATACAGTGAGACTGCTTGACAACACAAGTACTGTGGAAATGATGAGATCTTAATTCTGATGCCCTTTCACTTCTTCAACTTAAATGGTGTTGTAATGTAAATTATGTTTCCATAGTTGAAGATCTGAAGTATTTTGCGATATTGTTATTGTACCATGGCACCTCGATTGGATCCAGTGTTTATCAACACCTTTTTAATAGCATGTTTTATTTTCTTCCTGTTGCTGTTCATTGGAAATTCTGAGCCACTTTCTCAACTGTCAGATTAGATGGAATATTCATGCATATTCAGCTCTGTTAGTAGAAAAGAATGTAACCATTTCAGGAATTAGCAGTTGGTGATATATGTTTGAAGTTGTAATTGTGGGATGTCAGAGCTATTAGCAGTCACAAGGGTGATTGATGGAAAAATTTTGAATGCCTCCAAGAAACTTCCTCACTTCACTTGAAAGCTTTATCACCCCTTGGTCTGGATGGCCTATGACATTATAACAATAAATAAAGTTATAAATTTCACTCCAACTGCAGAGAAACACAGTATTCAGAGCATGGATGTATGAAAGGGCCAGTATGTCAGAAGAAAAACTCACCAATGCTATCCATGGCTTGCTCCAACTTGAAAAGATAGTCACGGTTATTCCCACATGGACTAGAAGCTTTTGCAATTTGCCTGCATACAAGATGATGCCATCTGTAAGTGAAATTCTGTTGAAACGTTTTATACTTAAAAAAAATCTCATATTTCAAACATTTGGGTCAAATATATTGTTGTAAGTTACATACCTTGCTATTTCTTGCAGTGGAGCTGGGCCCAAATAGTACTTGTTTATGTTCTTGTTTGGAGTTGATATGAACCTGCAAGAATTATAAAACCAATGATTATGATGAATCTACTAGTGATTGTGATGAATCTGTCTAAAAAGCAGGAGAAAAATGTATTGCCATATAAAACAAAGCCAACAAAAAATGAGACAAGCCCAGAGAAATTAAGGCTATGAGATCAAATCTGCTTGAACTCACACTAGGACTCCAGTCAGAAATGGGGTTGCAAATTCTCTTTCCTCCTACAATAACAAATCCACCATTGAAGATCAGACATCATATGAAAATTTCAAACACATGAATAGCTTCTATATATTTCCAAGAAATTTTTAGGCAGTTGCCATATATATGGAGCAATGCAGAGCATCTTACTGTGTAGAAATCTACAAAGGCCTTAAGATCATATTCACATTCCCTCCTTTACAAATATTTATTATCACATTTATTAGTAAAAACCCATCAGCGTTTTTCCCATTAACAGGCAAAGAAAAACATGCTAAAAAAAACAGTGAGCCTCCCCTTTCATCTCACCTCCATAGCCAATCTTTCCTTCTCTGGTTATCCTCTCACATAGTAAGCTCTACCCCACTAAGAATATCAACCAAAAATCAGTGTCAGTCCATACATAAAAAAACAATGGAGATGCAGAAAAATACCCTTCACAAGACAAATAAAAACCAATAGAGTTTAAACAGCCTTTACATGGATTGCTTATTGCAAAATATCTAGTATTCCCAGCAATGTACATAGCTCAAAAATTATATGGGAGTATAGACAGAAGATAAATGTAAGATAAGAATATTCTCTGTTCTTACACAAATAGCTCCCTCCTGCACTTCCAATATACATGTCCGAGCTGGAGACTGTGGAGTCCCACGGTGGTTAGTACAAGCTGCAAAAAGCACAAGGAGGAAGTCCCTTTAAACATCCATTCCAGCAGTAACACTATTTTTCATTATTGAATGATGTGAATAACTCATCAGTATGAAAGAAATTTAAACCTAAATTAAAAATTCTTTGGTAGCCTTTCATATATCCAACAAATTATTCATCAACATCAACATCCACAAGCCTATACAACCCATTCTTTTTTAGCACTGATGCAATCACCTAACCATTGGTCCATTACCTTTATCTTTCACAAAACGATTTTCAACACTAAATGAGGCCTCCAAATATGGACTCTATATTGTTATCTCACTAATTGAGAGAAGATTTTTATCTATATCTGATCAATGGTATGTCATGCACATTCTAAAAAGTACACTTCTTAACATCTAACAATTTCATTTGAACATCCCCACATTTTCCACAAAATGCACCCAACCAAAACAAAAGACTATAGTTTCTATTTTGGATTTGGCTTCAACGAAGGTAATAAACCAATCCTTCTTGATGGTCATGTGCTTTAAAGCACCAAAATCAAGGAACCAATTATGTAAAGGCCTACCTCCCACCTAAGAAGAAATTAAAAAAAAAAAATTATATATATATATATATATATGTTCTAGGGATATTGCTGCCGGGCTGTCATAGGTTTCCTAGCTATGCAGGTGTTTATTACTGTTGTGAATTGTGTGTGGCACTGAACTGGGATTGAGTTTAATACACAGTTCAGTGCTTAGATTTTTTTATAATCCAGAGCCAATTCGTACCTTTGTCTTGTCCATTCTTGCCGCATTTCATGATTGAAAGTATGATTAGGTCAAAGTTCATCAAGGGTGAAAATTGTTTCAGTCATAATTGACTTCATCACATCCACAGACAAGTTGCCGGTAATTAAAATCTGGCCAGATTTGTCATGCCTATAGAACAATATGGTTCTTTGGGTTATATTTTATTTGGACTTATAAGTTATAACTACCAGATTTGAAAAGATGCATATACTAAAAACGTATCTCTCCTTGTACAAATTTAAAACAAGACAACATTTGTACAACAATACTAGGAGAGCATTGGCAAGTTCTAGAGTGGGCCTCCTCTCCAATCAATGGAGCTATCAGGTAAATACAAGGTGCCACTACTACTACTTGTGGGATTCTGCTACAAACAGATTCATGGCATGGCATGGGCATGACGTGGGGAATGGAGTTTTTCTAATGGTTCTCTTCATGTTGATGGTTATAATTTTAACAAATTCAGCAGGGTGGCTGCAACTGGCACATATTCCTTTCAATATCCAGATTTTGAAGGCATGAGAAGGAATAATATTTTGAAGTGAAAAGCAGTTCACCTTATTATAGTTACCATGCTAGGTCTTCCTTTAAGAGCTTCACAACATCAAATAATTTCCATAAATATGGTTGTAAGAGTCGTGATGGTGTTGTAATGTAAATTATGTTTCCATAGTTGAACATTTGAAGTATTTTTCGATATTGTTATTGTACCATGGCACCTGGATCGGATCTAGTGTTTATCAACACTTTTTTTTAATAGCATGCTTTCTTTTCTTCCTGTTGCTATTCATTTCTCCTCAAACTCCTCTCCAACCTCAATATCAGTGTTAGTAGTAGCATGAGCAACAACACTACGCTTAGCATAACTAGATGAACGCGTTTTCCAAACTGCACGAGAACTACTTCCCTCACGAGTCACTATGTACCATGCTTGGTCTCGGTGGTTCTCTTCCTTCTACTCCTGGTTCAACTACCATATCTTCATTGGAACCAACACCTCAAAGTCCACTAGACAACGATTCACCATTTTGTAGTAGTGATTCGCCATTTGTACTGGTGATTCGCCATGATTTTACAAGATAATATAATCTCGTGAGAGATTCGCCAAAAAATTATATATACATATTATATTATTAATAAAATCGCCTTCCATTTTTCCTATGTATCATGGGGATTTGCCCATTTATTATATATATAAATTTAGGGGGGTTCTTAAAATTTTCCCCGGGTTGGAGTTGTGCCGTGTTTTAGAGATATCCCAGAAACGGGATATTACAGAGAGTATGGCCAACATACTTGGTATGATGATGATGTGGTGTGGCGGCAAGAGGCATTGCTGCAGTGGCTTCTCTTGAGAGAGTATGCCTACTACACTTGGTATGATGATGGTGTGATGTGGCAGCAAGAGGCATTGCTACGATGGATACTATTGGGAGAGCATGGTTCGATAGTTTACATGTCAACCCATATATCTCTATTCTCTATTTTTCACAATTTTGAGATGGTGCTTGGAACAAGCAAGGCCAACATGGCCAAGGGTCAGAGCATGGAGAGACACAATCTACTCTACATAGCATGGATCCATTTCACATATATCATGCAGACAGGATGCTCTTGGACATCAGATGGTTGCCAGTCAGGGATTCATTGATGAGGAGAGGCATCTAACTACATAGTTGGAGGCCATTCTAGACATTCTAGAGAGGTAGCTATGGAGCTAGGCATTCATAGCACATTGTAGAATATGGGGGTACCTTCCATAGGAGGATTTCATTTGGAGGGAGATAGATTGTTGTAGCATCTACTTTTTCAATTGTTTGAGGACAAGCAACATTTTTGCAGGGAGGACTGTAATATTCCAAATCTTCCATTTGATTATTGGAATATTAGAGTTCTTACTTTTCTTAATTAATTAAGTAAATAAAATGGTGGAGGGTCCCATAAACCCCATAGTTTAATAAAATCCACTTTGTATGTGTGAATGTGGTTTAGTAGATAGCAGATTAGCATTATGGAGTATTGGAGCATCTTATTAATGAAGGAAGAGTGGAGGCCATGGAGAGATAATGAGAGAGATGATGGATATAGTGGAGTAAAAGTAGGATCGTAGAGAAATAATGATGCAGTAATGGATGGAGTGTTTCATTAAATGTAGATGTGATGAAGGAGTGGGAAGTAAATGTCAAGATTATTGAGATCATGGAGAGACAAAATAGTCTTCAGGGAGGCTAGTGGCCACATGTGCAACACAGTTATGAGGTGGGATAAGGATAGGGAAGGCTCACAAAGCATAAAAGGAAGGTGAAGGAAGCCATAGAAGGCATATTTTAGATTTGGATTTTATATTCAGAATTTTCATTTGACATTTCTTGGCATGCTTCAGTTGTTTAGCTAAGTCTATAGTGTTGTTTAGCACACGGGTGCTCCCGAGCGGGAATCCCACCCTTACCCATGGGGGACTTCGAGTGCCTACTCTGGGAAGGTTTCTTTGATCAGCCATTCATCATCAAGCATTGGTGCCACATTCAACCCCTCTCTACAACACATACAACTTCAAAAATTACGCATTCTTTCTTGAGGGTTTGAGAGTAGGAAGGTAGCTTCTAGAATTTCAGCGAAGAAACTGGTGGAGGGTTTGTCATTTCATTTGCGCTTTCACTTCACTATTCTAAGAGCAGCATATTGATATCCAGCATCAGGCCATCATTATACACCTCTATGCAGCAAACGTTTCCACACAAATTGCGCATTCCAATCTTGTAGATGTATTGGAGGAAGGAAGTTCCAAGTATTTCAGCTAGGAATCATGTGAGGGACCATCCTCTCACCTTAGGGAGATTGTTTCCATTAGTATTGAGATGAATTTCTTCATCTATCAACAAGCTATATCTTCAGCCTACTTGACAGCGCAATCCATTCCAGTAGTTGTGTATTCAGCAACTGCAACATTGAGAGGAGGAAGGAGGAGATAGTTCTTAAGGTTTTAGCTTGGATATCTGAAGATGGGATCATCCCTTCATGCATTGAGATGATTGTGTTTCATTGCATCCATCATATCTTTCAGTTAATGCCACAAATCTGCATACCCATAAGTCATATGTTACAGGCCCTAGGAGGGTGATTTTCTAAAGTGTGCCAATATAGAAATCCTTTCTAGGTTATCTTTGGTTTACATCATAAAGCCCGGATCTGAAATCCGGACATCATTTGAGCTCCAAAACATCCTATTCCACACTTTATTTTTCAACTGACAGTTGCAATCTCGACATTTTCAGTAGCGACACCAGAGTATAGCCTCTAGCAGATCAACAGTTATGCATTGCCTTCAGTGAGGACACTTGAGGTCACTCTACTCTAGCCATCTCTTTCGGCTTGAGTGTTGTTATTTTTTAGCACTGTTGTACTTGTTTATCCACCTCCTTATTAATAAAATGACTCAACTATTCTGCATATTTTCATGGTGTATTTATTTTATTTCCATATTGTTGCAGTTTCCAGCTATTTTGTTTTGTATTATTGTCTTTTCCTATTTTGGTATATTACACACTGAGGGCTAATGCAGAGGAAGCAGAGGAAACACCGAGGGTTCCAGTTGGCCAGAAAGGGCTCGTGATCTATAAATCTCGTTTGAGCATGTGATACAAACATATTTTGTGTCTCAAAGTGAAAGGTACTAACTGTCGTGTAATTTCTCTGTAGGGCCAACCATTTATGGTGCCCATAATGTTGTATTCAGATTCTGTATAATAATAAAACCCTCAAGAGCTCCTTCACCATTTTTTCCTCATTGGGTTTTTCGAGGGAAATTTGTCTGAAAATTCGTGTGTAATATTGTTACATGTGTGTATTGTTCATTAAATGATCTATAGATTTGTAGGCTTTATTTTGTGTCCGCTTTAATGTTTTTCTGAATAATTTAGTAAAACAACTTGTTAAGTAAATTAAACAAGTAGGCGAAGTAGATCTAGATACTGTAGTAAGGTTTCTGTTTTGAAACTTTCACACTTAGTTTATATCTTTCCTCTAAGATTTGAAAACCTGTTGGGTCCTGCCCCAATTTCATTAAATATTCATCATATTCCATTTGTAAGACTAAATATATTCAATTAGATAATAACGAACTTCTCGTTACCTTTGATGTTTTATATTTTTTTACAAAATTTTTTGTATCTGGAGCGACTAATCTAATTTATAAAAAAATTCTTCCAAAACACTTAATCTAATTGAACTCCATATCTCATATACCTTCATTTCTTTTGAAGAAACAATTTATGAAGAAGTTTAAGTTACAACAATGGGTTAATCTCTTTCCCCTGTTCTGGCTAACATATTTACGGAATATTTTGAGGCTAAAGCTCCACACTCTTGGAATCTTAAACGTAAATGTTTTTTTAGGTTTTTTTATGACACTTTTTATTTGGGCACACGGTAGACCTACGTTGGATCCATTTCTCTCCCATCTCAATATCAACTCCCCTCATTGAATTTACGATGTAGTTGAATTTAATAAATCTCTTCCCTTTTTAGATGCTCTTTTCACCAGGATTATATTTGGTTCCATAACCCATCAAATTTATAGAAAAATACCCACATTGATTCTAATCATGATACACATTCTCACCGCCACTCATTTGAAGTATATGACATTATTAAGTCCCTCATCCACTGCACCCTTACAATTGATACTCCTCGATTCCTTCCCTCAGCAAAAACCCACCTAGTCTAGGCCTTCAAACCTAATGCTATTCCTCTTATCTGATCAATAATTATTTCAAGGCTTCTATAATTCCAAACCCATTAACCCTTCTTGATATCCTCTGTAGGCTCAATATTATCTCCCAATACATAAAAGGGACTACTTACATTATTGTAAAAATCCTGCAAAAAAGAAACATTAAGATTGTTTTTAAGCATCATAAAAATTTGAAGCAAATATTCCAATCAGCCAAAGACAAGTTTTCCCCATATTGAATTCAGTGATTTACCAGATCCCTTGTTCATGTGGAAAATCATACATCGTCTCGACTGGGCATCCCTTCAAAGCTCGAGTTAAAGAACATATTTCTCACATCGATTATCTTTTTCTATAAAAGTATGCATTAAATGAGCACTCTTTCATTTTTAAACATCTAGTATTCTTTAATCAAACCAAAATACTTTCCTCTGTTCCATTTTACAACTCCAAAATCATTATAGATTCGTTTAACATTGAGAAGCACTCGAACAACTTTAGTCGAGAAAATGGCTATAAATTAAGTCATGGTAGGAAATTGATTATCCATTATCTTATTCATTAGTTTAATTATCTTTAGTTTAAATTATCATATATCTAATTTATTCATTTGTATTTATAATTAAAAAAAAAAAAAAAAAAAAAAAATAAATCAATAAAAACACTTCAATTTTACAACTATAAATGTCTGTTCTCCTTCTTTGATCATTTTCCTTCATTTTCAAACATCGTTGCTTTGAAATCATTTCATCCTCTTATTATTATTCTAATTTTTTTCCTCAAATTCCTCCACTTTAATTAAGTAATCATCTTCAGTTTCTTAGTTGAACCCTTAGTTTTTCTCCTAATTCTTCTATCTCTATATACTACTCTTTCCTTTTAATTATCTAATTTTCCTTTAATTATTTAATTTGTATTAATATTTTAATATTCTTCTCTAAAGCCTAGTTTATTATTTTATTATTATTTTTTAATGTCTCATTCATAACTTCTTTATATAAAAGAATCCACAACGGTAGTTTGTCATCATTAAATTCCTAGGTCAATGAAGGAGTGGAGTGTCCACCTGAAAAGGAATAAAAAAAATTCTCTCAATATTTTACAAATTTATTTCAATCCATATTGGGACGGGAGTGTCTATTGGTGCTATAAAATATTATGATTGTGAGTGTCTATTGGTGCTATAAAATATTATGATTGTGAAATATTTAGTGAGACGTTTTGGAATATTTTTCAGTGGACAATCTTCATGAGTAAAGCTTGCATAATCTAAGTGCCCAATGTGTTTTTCAGTGTGTTGAATCTATATATACAGTAAAAAAACAAATTTAAATAACAAAAATCAAGAATTCACCTCAAAGTTTTCCTTTTGAGCAGGATTCCGACAAACTCCAAAAAGTCTCACTAAAGACAACTCCATTGTGAAATGATAGATAATTTCAGGGTGTGTGGTATTAATGTGCCATAGTATTGGACCATTGTATTGTGACAAGGCCTCTTTACAAGTTTATAATATCGATGGCAAACTAGGATGAATATCTGTGGTATTAATGTCCTATAATATTGGACCATGGTATTTTCACAAGGCCTATTTACTTGTTAATAACATTGATGGTCAACTCAGGTGAATATCCATGGTTAAAAATATTGTTACTCAGTGGAATATTTCTTAATCAAATTTATATGGTTCCAAAATTATTATTTTAATTTATATGGTAAAATGTATCATAATTTATCACTACTATTTATATGTTATATATTCAATTGTAATAGAGGATTTAGATATATCTCAAAAGTAATTATAATTTTTTTCTTTTAGATTTAATTAAAATATGTTATAAAATAAAATTAAAATAAACCGTTTATAAAATGTTTTAGTTTTGAAATTAAAAATGGATTTTGGGCATGTGGTATTGATAAAACATGGTATTGGTCTATGGTATTGTAACAAATCTGATTTGCAAATGTAAATTGGACCCAATATCTGTTATATTATAATTTTCTTATAAATATTAAGGTTTTACATGCTTATTAATTAAATTTAAATATTCCTTCTAAATTATTATTTTAATATATATGATAACATGGTTCTTACTTTATAGCTATTATTTGTAGGATTAATCTAAATTATAGATGATATGGCCTTTTTCACGACCATTTTTTTGGTTAATTTTAATCAAAATATGATAGAGTTTTTTAAAAACTTCAGTTTAAATTGTTTGTATTGAGTTGCATTACCGGATTTTTGTGAATTCTTGTGAAAACACACACATACATAACTAGCAAT